>JARHVA010003857.1:442500-862500 GCA_037957365.1 Torreya grandis | reverse complement strand
CCTTTAATGTGAATTCTAACTAATGATGAATAATAAGTGTTTATTGTAAAAAACCATAAACAATATATTAGAATTTGTATATTGACACACAATTTATCAGTACTACCAAATGGGAAATAAAAGAACTCACATAGATATTATAATAGCTAAGCACATCGTAACCATGACATACATAAAGCAGTAAAGTGTTAATCCAATTAACCTAACATTGATGATCATTCAAACATGAATATGAAATAAAATTAGACAATAGGACAAACCCTCTTATAAAAAAATAGATATTGTATTCATTAAAAGAGTAAATGATATTACAATAATCGATGTTGGTTATTTTTTACAGTCTAAAGTGGTGAAAGAAAATCAAGTGAAATCAAGGTTATAAACTAACAACACTTCTAAGAAATTTTGGTCAAACCTATAAAATAATATGACTCTTCCTCAAATAGATAAGTATTGGTGCTTACCTCTAAAAATTATGAAGATCCCATCCAGGTCCATGATGGACCCTCATTATAGTTATAATTTTATTTAAATTTAAACAAAACAATACCCACAAACCTACAATAGATCTATCAAGAACCACTCAATTAATATGAGAAGGCAACTAAGAAGGATTAATTTATAACTTATTTGAATAGGATCTCCTAGCTTCCAACATGGTTGTCATGAGGTCAAAATCCTTGTCCATTTTAGATAGATTCATTAGGGGCTCCATAAAAATTACCTTAGCCTAAGCTATTAATCTCTAGGTGATTTGGAAGGATGCTTCCATTAATGCTTTGACTCCATAGACCTAGTTGATGCTCACCGTGGACTAAGTTAATAGATATAGAATTGCTCAAGCCCTTTCTTGGTTTTCCTTTAACACTCTCTCTCTCTCATAACCTGGTAGAACTGACCCAAGTTGACTTTGAATTCCCTTCGATTGAGTAAGGTGTCATTCTGGTGGAATATCATAAAGATATTAACCTCATTCAACTAGGTCAATATCTTCTTATTTCCCTCTTATAAGGGTCATATTTTAGTGTGGACCAAAGTAAAATTCTCCTCCATTATAACTCCCATGCTCCTGGTGTATGTTTGATACAACCCCATGTCTAAAGTCAGTATGAGTTTAAGTTTCATGAACATTCCCTTGTTGACCACCACCTACAGCTTCTAGCATTTCCCATTGATCTTTCTAATCCTCTCTATGTAATATTGAGTCTATTGGATAAACACATTAGTCTCAACAAAATTATCCACTACTTTCCTAAGGATTGATAAAAGTAGTAGGAGGGCATCCTTGACCTACCCAATTATCCTAACTAGAAAAGTGCTCTTAATTGGGATTCTAGAGTGAAAACTTAGATTTGTTTGCTCTCAAATATTTTATTGAACATATCATGGGTATCTTAGAGGATAGACAATGAGTCTTTGACCATTCTCTCCTTACTAATGGAAGTCCTTGTAAACACTAGAAAAATGTACATGACAATTTTAGTTGTTAAAATGCCTATGAACCCTTCTTGACCCTATCAGACCCTAAGTCTAGTTGACCACCTAGTTAAATAAATTCATCAACCTACTAAATTAACCTTTTAACCAACCCCTTTTAACTTAATTTGACCCTTTTTCCCTTGAACACTCCACTACCAATGGTCAGCTTAACTATCGATAGTTAACCTGACCATCGACAGTCAAGTCTCCTTACCTCCTCACCTTCTTAACACACCACCAGTTGTGTGAGAGATAATGAGGAATAATTTAATATGTTCACCTTATGTGGTGTTAATAAACTTCCAAGGATCATGATCAATAACCTCACCCTCTAGGTAACCTTCCATCCTCCATCTCTCTTTGCTTATAAAAGGAGGGGATTAGGAGGCGACAAAGATCCATGTTCAAGTTATCAAATATTTTTGCACATAGATATTCAATCCCTCCAACATTAAATCTTCCTTCATCAAATCAACATCAAAAAAAGATACCTGAACCTCTATCAAATTTTATTTTGAGGCCAAAGTATTGTTACTCTGTAAAAATTGCTTCAGCCTTCCACTATCAAACATCTAGAAAGCTACAAGTATATTCTACTTGTTCTTTTTTATTTTGGATTTTTAACACCCTAGACATGATCACACCTATTTTTACCTTATTTCTTCTTCACTAGATCCTTAATAGAACCATTATCTAACCATTCACTCATTCTACAACTTCTCTTTTAGTAACTTTCTAAAACCCATAGGCAATCATCGATGGTTAACATAACCACCAATAGTCACCCCCAATCGTCGAAGGTTACCTAACCGCCAATGATCAAATTAACCATTGATGGTTCACCTAACCACTGACAATCACTATGGTATAAAATAATAGTAATTTATTTTCATCCCCTTAACCTCAACCAAACCTAACTTTCTATGTTCCTACCTATTCACAAACCCTTTTTTGATTTTATAAACCTAAATTCACCCACTTTATAATAAGTATTGACCCACTTTTACTATATTTAGTCATTTTCTTTAACAATCATTCTACTTTCCTTCTTGTATTTCATTTCATTTAATTTATTCAAGTAACTTAATTTATCATTTCCAACTTGATTGTTATCAACAATGGATTGATAGCCTCCTAGAAAGTGTATTCTTTTTAGATCTAGCTCATGCTAGGTAGTCCACTTAACTATATTGTTAATGATCCCATTTTTTAGTGATTTTTTATTTGTAGGTTATTCCTTCCTAGCCAAAGAGGATTTTTCAACATTCATCTATATTATGTGTGCATCACCAACCAGGTATTTCTACCACACCCTTATTACTAGTTTCTTATCTTCTTCCAAAATTAATAAATTAGTGGAAATTAAGAAAAATATTTTGGCATGCCCGGTGGGAACCTAGCATCATCTAGGTGCCCCTTCTTTCTTCCTTTATTCTATTCTCATAAAATAAAATCTAAAATTTATTTTGGCATAAAATAAACCCTTTACATACATTGATTTCTTTCTTATTTTAGTTCATCTAGTAACTTAAAGGCAAAGTAATTAATCATAGTTTCACTCTTGTTATCACACACTTATCCAAACCACATAATCAATCAACACATCAAAAAAAAGTTGAGACAAGGACCAACTAAGATTTCATCACCTAGTAGTAAACATTACCCTTTCTTGGAAATCTTACTTAAAGGTCATTACCAAGGGGAGAACCAACTCAAATCTTTGGTTGAGTATAAACTCTAAAATTCACTATATCTTGTCTAAACACCTGACACCCTTATCGATGTGGTGTGTGAAGTGAGGGGGTAGGAACCAATACCAAGACATGTATATAAGTTCAATATATATTCTCTCTTGATCATGTAAACACAACCTAAAACCAACCTTATATTTCCTCTTTATTACCTTATCTACAAGCTAAATTTCTTCTTCACACTTTTTAAGGCATAAGCCAAAAGCGATCTAAAAAGAATCCTAATTTTTAAATGCACTTTAGTGTATGTTTAGATTGCCTTGATTTCTTTTCTTTTGCTTTCTTTTTTTTTGAGGTGTGAGTTTTGTCATTTCCTTCCTATTTTCTCACATGGTTTTTACTATACAATAGTTGAAGAATAAAACTCGCTGAGAACCTACCTTCCACCATCTTACCTCTATTACCCTATTTAATGGAGAACCTCCCTATAGTCTTCCTTAGAGATCCTAGCTTTGTTAGAATCTTAAAAGATAATCCTCTTGCCTTAGAGAATTAACTTAGATCACGAGCCACTCATGCTCCCAACCTCACCTACAATCAACCTAACATTACCTATAGTTAGTCAAACTTCAACTTTAATCAACCAATAAACTATCAACTACCTCTTGAGCTAGTTATAATGTTAATGGACTACATAATTAAAGTAGATTCATCTATTTCTCATACCCATGACCAATTAACCTTCACTTATAACCAATCAAATCTCAATTACAACCAACCAACAACCTATCAGCATCTATCATATCAATCAAACCTAGACCCACTTATCAACATCTATAATTAAACATTGGGCCACTTACCCTAACCATCATATCAATTACCTCAATCCACCCTATCAAACCAACCCACCTTATTAAACCTATCAAACCAACCCACCTTATCAACCTTACCCAACTTATCAACCTTACTAAATCTGACCAACAATTACCAACCAAACCTAACTAACTTATCAAACCTATCAAACCTATAAAACTTATCAAACTAATGAACCTCATCAAACCAACCAATTATCTCATAAACTCAAAAACCATTTGTACACCCTCTTCTTAGGTAGTACACCCCACTGGTGGAATCATATGCCTCAATTCTTAACAAACTCTTAAAGGCTTTTATCATGAACCTTACTCAAATCAAACCCATCAATAGTTCTCTTACAAAGCGAATTTGGTTTATAGAGAATTAATTTTGTGCTTATCACCACACACATAGAAATGACATTGACAAATGTGGCTCTTTTAAGATGCTCATCTAAAACCTAGCCTTGAATATCTTCGAGCAATCAATCATTAAACCCCTTCCTTCACTCATTATTGAGGAAACCCATAACCAAATCCCTCAGCACAATGAGGCCCATCCATTTTATTTGGTCCTTGGTGAACCTATAACTAAATAAACCATATCTCAAACCAAACCACTTGTTAACCAAGTGGAACTTTCACACCTTTCCTTTGAAATCACAATCAAAGAAACCAACCCATATCTTCCACTTACCCATGTGGAATCAACCAACCCATCTCTTCCACTTACCCATGTGGAATCAACCAACCCATCTCTTCCACTAACCCATGTGGAACCAACCAATCAACCTCTCCCACTTACCAATTTTTTGGAAACTACCATTAACCCAATCTTAAAAACCACTAACCCTACCTCATTTACCATCAACCAAAACAAACCTACATTAACCTAACCAAACTTGCCATCAACCCAACCTTACCTATAACCATCTACCCTACCTTACCTCACCAACCAAACCAAACAATCAAACCAACGTCTACACTAAATCAATCAACCATAATCAACATACTTTTTAAATCAACCATAACCAACCTTTATAACAACCCTAACCAAGATCAACCCACCAAACCCATTAACCCTACCTTAACCTACCTAAATCAAGCCCAACTACATTTTCCTAGCCTTAGTACAAAAGAAGAAATCCCACTTGAACCACCACCTATAAACTTAACCTACTAACCACTAACACTTTCACCTTTCTCAAAGCCTCTTTCTAAACCAACACCTTCATTTTTGGGATCTTTTTCCCATCTTCAACTATCCATGAAAAGAGAAAACTAGGGGAACTTTCCCTCTATAAGGCTTTCACCATTTATTAACCCAACCCATACCTTCATAATTAACCAAACTAACCATTGGCATTTTTTCCTCAATCTATTAACCAAGCCTATCAACCAACCAACCCTAAACTGTTGGAGATTACCTTTCTCCTTCACCCAACCTTTGGAAAATACCTTTTCCATCAACCAAACCAAAAACCAAGTATACCAAGTTGGGGGTAACTCATTTGGACACCACCCTACCCATTTTTCACATTTTCCCCCAGCCATTTGAGATTACCTTTCTTCACCAAACTATCACCTAACTAACCTCACCTTTTTTCAATCCAAATCTTTTCAACATATAATCAAGTGTTAAAAAATAACTGCAGGACAGCTACTCTTTGAATTATCATCAATAAGCATGTAACCAATATGGAGAAAATTATAAGAGACAATTTTAATCTCAATTGGCTTGAATATTACATTATAACTCATAAGTATGGATCAAGAGCTTATCATTTGTCCTCTCTCAAAGGCAAACTATAACTTAAGCCTCTCAATGCTTCACATCTGTATCATTTATTTTATTAAAAACAAGGATCAAAATCACCCTATTGTCTAACTTAAGCTCATCCCTTGATTTATGATATTTTCACCTTCAATCGCCTATCCCTCTCCCTTTAAGAACAACTGATTACAACATAAAACCATATGATTAACCATCATAGTTATAGCCTAATCCTAAATATGGGTACCATGGTTCTACCCATGGTATGGTTCTCATGGATACTTTTCATCTCTAATGAGATGTAATCCCATGATCATTTTTTCCTCAAACCATTCTTTTCACCTAACATTAACCTCTTTGTGCTAAAATTTTTGCCCTCATAAAGGTAAACCTCTAAGCCTAAATAGACTTGTCCATGTCAAAAACCTTTGCATCAAAAAAAATGTGGATACTAAAATATCATTTAGGTCACATATTAATAGCATTACAGACTGTTCCCTTGAAGGACAATTGCCCAAAATTCTATAAAGTGCTTAAAAGATAAAGTGCTCCCTAAAAGGATAACTACCAAACATACAAACCCAAATTTATACCACTCTCTTTAAGTATAGCTAAGTCAAATGGGTCAAAATCAAATATTTGAATCTTCTTGCATTGATCAGCTTCACAACTATCAAAAACAAATAAACAAAAGACCCTGTGTCAAAATCATCTATCCCAAAAAGTTGAAATCAAATTTCATATCGATCATTAGTAGACTTCTCACATCAATCAATCTACACCTAGAATTAAGACATGGACTTGTCTATTATGGTTTTTAGGTCACCTATAGAAGGAGAAAACTAACCCACATAAGATTACCTTATCAATCCACCAATTTACCTTTCACCTACCACCTATATTCCCTTTATAAAATCTTTTTAATCAATGGATTATGAGCTTACTTGACACGATGTGGTCAAGTCACCTTTTTTTATCAACCTAAGCATATTAATGCAAAACATCCAAAATATTTACATTCCCTAAGCCAATCTAACTTGGGGTTTTATTTTATCCTTACCAATGAAAAGGCATCATGTTTCTTTTCTTATCTTTAATTATTGGTTCATGTAGACATGTGTCTCATTGCTTCTTATTAATTTTCTCACATTTGGTTTGTTACCTAACTAACTTTATGTGCCATCATCAATCATAAACCATAAATAGAATAACATACACCAAATCATCATACATCAAAACATCATATCTATACCAAATACCATCACATAATCCATGATAACCATAAATAGAACAACATACACCAAATCATCTAACCATCCATAAACATCATAGCATATCCAAAAATAAAACTAAAACATCATAACCATATTCTAAAGAATACACATGAACCATAACATGAACATAAATATCCACATTAGCATGTAAACCATGAACTATGAACATACATCATATATATAATCATCAACATCATCATATACATCATATCAAATAAATAATACATGTAAAAATGTATAAAATCTCTCTCTCATGTACATCTTGCATCATTGCCACATAGGTCAGTATCAAAATCATGTATATATATATATATATATATATATATATATATAGTAGGTCATATCAAATAGCATACCCCTAGGGCACCACTACCACTCACCCCTCCTTCTCCTCCACCTACACTACCATCTAGTGTCGATCCCCCTAATCTACTTACCTAACCCACTATAGAGGCCCACTATCCTAGAGTAGATATAGCTAAACCACCTGCTAAGTTAGCCCTATACTCTCCATACCTCAGCTCTTATGGATGCTACAACATCACTATCACCTCATAGTATCTCAACTCCTCAACCATAGTTAAATACCATGTCATCAAAATCATATCAGGTGGTCCTCCTGCTAGTTTTGCCATCACTCCTACCCTTTGTCTTAGGGTGTCTCTCTCTCCTAGGTCACTAAACCAAGAGAGATCCTCACCTGATCTCTCTCTCTTATCAATGTGGCAACCTAACCCTATAAAGTGACAATATGGCCCTATAGAGTGGCCACCTATCCTTATAAACCTATGATCTAATCTTAGGTAGCTATTAGTGTTGTCACTACCTATCTATCATGACCACCACCTTATATTGGTGCCTTATGAGGATCCACATCATGGCTTACTGACCCCCATCACCCCACCCAAAATCAACTACTGCATATAAGGCCTAATACCATTTTGTATGTTGATCAACAAACCTAGCATAATTTATCATTATTCTAGCTAGTAGCTCCTCATAATCTAGAATTACATCCTATGGCTATGGTTTTAGAAGTAAAAACTTTGCATCCTCTCTCCTATACCTTTGAGAAGGAGCCAAAATCCCTTGCATAAGACCAAACTACCATTAAACTCAATCAAAGGGGATAAGCTCCATCTCCCCCTCTCTCCTCCCATTTATCCATCTCTAGCTTTGTAGTGATAGAGTGTGATAATTTTAGTAGGCCCACCTAGGCCAGCCCACATATGGCCTCCATACCACATCACCTACAACTAGACCCTCCAAGACATCTCTAAACTAGTCAATGTCCCTAGCACTACTACCTACTCTAATCAAATCATAGTCTCCCTTCCATCATAAAAAACCCATTGTGAAGTGAAACTAGGTGTATTCATCCCATGGTATCCCCAATGGCCTCAAAACCCTAATGTGTTCATATGCCTAGCAATGAAGCACAAACACAACACTGATAACATATTGCTAGTGAGCTCAAAATCCCCAAATCTCCCTATAAATCTAGACCAATAAAATAGAATCCCACCTAAACATTGTCCTACCTAGAAACATCTCTACTAATACTCCTAATAGTAGATAGGGAAATGAACTACTACTTGAATCAGGCAATGCAAAATAGGACACTTCCATCATCATCATGGTCATCAAACAACAATCTTCTAGAGCCCTTTGATACAAAGGCATATAGTTAAATCCACCAAAATGCCACCCAACATGGACTCAATCTTCACTATATAATAGCTCCATATGGCAATCCCCCTACTTTCTCTTAATATGGTGAATCAGCTCCCCTCAAATGGGTAGTCATGTAATCCTATGCACATCGTCTAATAAGATCCTAATCACTCTTATCAACAACAAAAATATGTTCATGGCTAGGTCCCATCTCTTGATGAGGGCCATGATCATAGCTACATCCTATGGTAGGTGTTGATAATGAACCATAGTTCCTAGGTGACCTCCTCCATGTGCCTCCACTCATCCCCAATCATCTTATCTTGAATCTCTACAAAGATCCTAGGAACCTGATCCCTCATCTAGATCTAGTCTTGTGCCTATAAAATAACCAAATTAGCATGCACACTTAGTTTTCTAAATCAAGCTCAGTACCAACCTACACCCACCTTTTTCAACCTATTCCAAACTAATAGAACAAATACATCTACAACATTACCTATAGCATTTAAATAACATCTATTCTTACCCACAAAATTCTCACCACTCTACCCAACAAATATTTCACAACATTAATATTACTTAACAATTGCCCTATCCTAACCTATCAAATAACACCTATCTCTATCCACCAACCATCAAATTAACTATCAACTCCATACATTATTTCTATTTGACCATTTACCTATCCTAAACTTACATTTAACACCTACATTATAACTATACACCTTTTCACAGATATTTAAAACCATCTTCATCTACACCTTTTTAAACCAACCTTCCCTAAAACACTCAAACATTAATGGTTCATCTAACCATCGATGGTATAGTACACATTTTTCCTTGGTGTTTAACTACTAATGGTCAAGATGACCATCAATGGTTAGGTTAAACTATTGATGGTCACTATGTGTGACCACTAGTGGTGAAACCTTAAACCTTACCTACCTTAAAATAACACTAAAAACAACAAACTAAACTACTTAAAACTATCTTACAACCCACCCCAATTCAAAACCTCAATAAATTTTAAATTTCATCCACTACATTTTTTGATTTCACCCATAACCTAAACTACGGCAAAAACACCCACACCTAATTTCCAAATAATAACCAAAATCAACTAATCTATAAACTTAATACACCCCCTACCTCATTCCTTGATCCCTATCGAGGTTAGAACCTGCATCCTACTACTCAGCCATGTCCTCATCCACCCTATATTATGGTCCCCATTGATCACCTCAACACACACACTCAACCAATCTACAACTGCCACCTCACCCAAACACTCAGTCAGCACTCTCAGCAAAATGCCAACGTGTAAAATTGCTAGAGAATGGAAAACATGGAGGTCAAACTTGTTAAAAAGTGAAAATGATTTTTGTTTTTCACTTTTTATCCATGGAATTTTAGGGTTTCCCCCTGACCATTGAAGATTAGGGTGACCATCAATGGTTGACCATGGGAACCCCTGATCATCAATGGTCAAGGTCTTAGACTTTTTCATTTTAAACACTTATACCTAAATGCCAACTTTTTGAGATCACCTAATCTCCCCCATACCAAACCATGAAATTTTTTGAGATTACCCTTCTATAACCCACCATTAGACCATATCCACCTTGACATTGGTCATTTTATCCCAAACATTTCCATATTTTGGGATGACCTTGCATTGGTCTTTTTGACCACATTGATCATTTTTGCCATGTTGACAGTTTAAATTTGCACCACCTAGTGTATGACTAAACTATTTCTATTTTTTAAAGGATTACTTCCTATCTTAGATACCTATAAAACCATCAACCCTATCTAGGAGACTTATAGCGTAACTTGATTATCTATTACCAATGATATGTAATAGTTACCCCATCACTTGTTCTTCTAGAACTGACCTTATTTTTACAAACATTGTCAACTTTAGTTTTTGCATGATTTTGACTATCACACTTAGTTGTATTTTGTGTGCATTGTTTTCATTTCAAATTCCCACCCTTTTTTCACCACCTAGTGACTCACCATTTACTACTTATCAAACCCTAACTCAATTTTAGTTTCACCTCATTAACTCTTAATTTGAGGGGGAAGACGTCCTCCCATACTCAAGGCAATCATACCTTCGACTCACAATCCATTTTTGTTTTATAGCTTTTTAAATCAAAGCTTCATAATAAAAAGGGGAAAAATGTAGACGCTATAAAATTGCTCATGATAGTTTTAGTTATCAAAATGCCTATGAACCCTTCTTGACCCTATCAGACCATGAGTTTAGTTGACCACCTAGTTGACTAAAATCATCAACCTATTAACTTAATCTTTTAACTAACCCCTTTTAACTTATTTTAACTCTTTTTACCTTAGACACTTAACCATTGATGTTTAGCTTAACCATCAATGGTTAGCCTAACCATCAATAGTTAGGTCTCGTTACCTCCTCACCTTCTTAACACATCACCAGCTATGTGAGAGATAATGAAGTATAATTTAATATGTTTGCCTTATGTAGTGCTAATTAACTTCTAATAATCATGATCAACAACCCTACCCTCTAGGGAACCTTCCATCCTCCATCTCTCTTTACCTATAAAAGGAGGGGATTAGGAGGTGATAAGAATCCATGTTCAAGCTATCAAATATTCTTGCACATAGGTATTCAAGCCCTCCAGTATCCAGTCTTCCTTCAATAACTCAACATCAATAAAAGAGACGTGAACCTCTACCAAATTTGATTTTGAGGCTAAAGTACTATTACTCTAGAAAAATTACTTCAGCCTTCCACTATCAAATATCTAGCAAGATACAAGTATATTCTACTTATTTTATGTTATTTTGGATTTCTAACCCCCCAAACCTAATCACATCTATCTACACCTTATGTCCTCTCCACCAGATCCTTAATAGAACCATTATCTGACCATTCACTTATTTTACAACATCTATTTTAGTAACCTTCAAAAACCCATAGGAAATCATTGATAGTTATCATAACTATCGATGGTCACCCCTAACCATCAATGGTTACCCAACCACTGATGGTTCACCTAACCACTGATGGTCACTATGGTTAAAAATAACTATAAGTTATTTTTATCCCCTTAACCTCAACAAAACCTAACTTTTTATGTTCCTACATGTTCACATACCCTTTTCTAATTCTCTAAAATTGAATTCACCCACATTAGGATAAGTATTGACCTACTTTTTCTATATTTAGTCATTTTATTTAAAAGCATTTTACTTTCCTTCTTGTATTGAATTTCATTTACTTTATGCAAGTACCTTACTTTATCATTTCCAACTTGATTGTTACCAATAGTGGATTGATGGCCTCCTAGCAAGTGTATGCTTCTTAGATATAGTTAATGCTAGGTAGAACACTTAACTATCTTGATAATTATCCCCTTGGTTAGTGCTTTCTTATTTGTAGGTTATTCCTTCATAGCCAAAGAGGAGTTCTCAACATTTGTCTAGATTATGTGCACATAACCAACCAGGTATTTATACCACACCCTTATTACTAGTTTCTTATCTTCTTCAAAAACTAAGAAATGAGTAAAAATTAAGATAAATAGTCCTCACCTTGTTGAGGGAGAAAATATATTGATGGGTTGTCCATATCACTAGGTTCCCCTCCTAGACAAACTTTTGTATGAGTATTTTCTTCATACTTTTAGAGGCTTAGTCAAAATTCTAATGCATGTACAATTATTCCTAGATAGTCATATGTAGTACCTATGATCTAAGCACCATTAATCATGTTTTGTGAGGTGTAGGAGTGTTATATGAAATGGTAGTGAAGGGTAGAGGTTGAGGTGGAGAGGAGATGAAGTGGAAGGACTAAAAGAGGAAACCAATGGAAGATAAGGAGACATGGGAATGAAAGGACGGAAAATGAAAGGGGAGGCCCAAGGGAAAATTTTCACCTACCACTATTCCTAATTTAGGTTCACCTGAGGTAGAAACACTCCTAAGAATGGGTCATGGAATAATAGGGAAGAGATGTTTTGGTTGAAGGCAAGTCCCATGGAGCCTTATGTAATATACATATGGGGTTAAGGAACCATGCACTGGGATGTTGTGGATGGGGGAGATGTTGAAGCATGTAAAGTACCTATTAAATCTTGGGAAGGAGGTGAGATCAAAGTAGAAGGCCTTTTGGCTAGAGCCAAAGTATGAATTACCTTCTACTTCTTCTTCAACCTCTTACCTAGGTTGACTCTAAATACTACAGTGGATGGTCTAACATGGATGATGGGATATATAAGGACTAATGGTAGAGGACTCAAAACCACTAAGGGGAGTGAAAAACTAAATAATGTAGGCATTGAGAGGGTCCCCACTATAATTGGTATGCTCTTAAAGGTCATAGTCATTCCATATGTTAAAGGTACACCTAAGGGAGTCACTAAAAGGACTCTAGGTTGTGAGATGGGGGGAACATTAGGGAATAAATAGGAAAGGATACTTACAAGGATTGATGCCAAAGGTACTTAGGTGAAATATGGAGGGTGGAAATGGAAAATAGAGGAAGCACCACCTACAAAACTTTTGGGGGTAGAATAGAACTGATGGGTGCCAAAACTGGGAGTTAATAAGCGATAAGAGTAAGTGGTGGAAGGGAAATAGGGGGAGATGGAGGTGTAAAAGTGGGAACTTGGATGGGTTCCTATTTGTATTCTCACTCTAGTATCAATCTTGGGTTAATAACCACATCAAAACATAGGGGTTGTGCAGCTTAGGTTGAGGTGTTAGTGGTTGAGTAGGTTGTGCTTGGGCTACCTAGTGTCGAGTAGTACTAGGATGGGTTTGTTTTAACTTATATGTTGAATCTACCAAAATAAGTAGAGGTGGAGATAAATCATGAGGATAAACTAGAGGGGGTGGAGTAGGAACTGGATCATGAGTAGGGGCTACTAGTAGAAGTAGAACTAGACTTAGAGTTTGAGGAGTAGAAGGTGGTGATATGCCCTATAGGATTCTCTAAGAAATGGCTAGAGCTATTAGATTTCAATCCTTAGTGGATTTATCAAGATCTATAGGAGGTGTAGATGTGAATACTTGAGCCTTCTTTCCCTTCTTCTTCCTAGGTATTATCTGAGATATCACCTCTTGGTCATCAATAGCATTTAGGTAAATATCATCATCATCTTCAACATAATGGCCATATTTGATGTTGAGGTAGATTGAGTACTATGCCAAATGATCATGAATTTCCCCTTTAGGGTCCCACTACTATATTTTTCACTTTACAATGGTGAAGGAGTCTTAACTAATCACCATATTTTAAATTGAGGGCAAGGTCTTTTAGGCATGGTGTTGTATGGTGATCAGGAGTTGTGATCACATATTTTGATGATACTATACATTGAACATGAAGATGCCTTCCACTAGTTTATAGGTGATATCTTATTCTAATAGGAAACTAGGATTGTAATATGGTAGGTATAGGGGGTCCTTGGGTAAACCCATTGTCTATACCATGGTGTCATCCTTATACAACCATTAGTCCCTGATGGTTGTGATAGAATCCTAAATTACCTTAGAGAGTCAGGGCAGTAGAGCCTCATTAATGGTTTGGTAGACCACTAGGTATAAATTTTCATAGATGTCTCAAACATTATGGTGGAACTAGTGGTCATATAACTTATATAATACCACATGGACCATTGATCCCCTATGAACTCAAATAAGAAAGACTAAAATCTTGAAAGAGAGCATCCTGTAGATCTAATCTAGCAAGTAACTCATCATGTGCCTCCATATTTGGAATCTATGATGTTATGGACCAACTTGAAGTTGATCAATCCCTCTATGTTCAATACATTTGATCATGTTAGGATAATGTGTAGGAAAGGCACCCATAGATCATTGGCATGCTAGCAATCTTAGCCCTTGAATAGTTAGTTGAGTAGGATCATGCCTACCTGAAAGGTGCAGACTGTGTAAGCATTGATATCCTATTTATTAACCCACTTGGATTCTAGGTTATCAACCCAATCATGGATAATATCATATATTTGGTAGGTCCCCATCTAAATTGTTATCACTATTGCATTGTAGGAGAAAGTGAAGTTTGGAAGGGAGTAAGATGCATTGAAGGCATTCTTAGATATATCAATAATATAGTGCTAAGAGTTAGGTGAGAATACTCAGTCATTGACTTTATTTTGTACATAGATGGCTTTGTGAATGATGTCAATCAATAGGTTAGCATAGGGGAAAGCATCTCATTTGGCTATAGCTCAGTGGAGTCTACACTTATTTTAGGACCTAAGGGAATCCTCATACTATTCTTGTTGGTCATCATTTGATCCTAAATCCTTTAGGACCTACTTAACCTCTTTGAATATATTATTGTAATGCTTTAACTTGGTCAAGCCATTGTGGTGTCTCTATATTTAGGTTTGAATTTTGGGTTTGAAGATGAATCAACCATTGGAGTATGATGGTGGGGAAATTAGGAAGATTTGAGTGTAGAAGGCATGGGTTATAATGGATTTATATAATTTTGAGATTAAGGAGTTAGATATTTATTCAAAGGTAGTAATGGTAACCATTAGTGAGTTTCTCTTAGGATCTATAAGTGCATTCATACAACCCGCATGTATTAATGGTTTTTGGAGGCTCACTTATTATGAATTCAAATTTGAGTTGGTGGATGGATTTTATCTCTTTATTTACAAATCCAAAATTTAATTTGCATCCAATGATCCTCTACTAATAACCTAATATATAAATGGTGATTAGATGTTTTAAAATTGTATAATCAGGTCTAGCTTCCCATTTTATTAATACCTAATGCATGGTAGGAATGTAGTCACATCTCTTAGAGGTTTCTCCATTAACTCCTTATTTCTCACATGTGTCATATCCTCATTGGTCTTCCCAATAATGGTCAACACCCATGCATGGCTATGTACTCCACATCATTCCCTTAGTCCAAGTGATGTGTCACCTAGAGACACTAACACATTTTTATTAGCTCTTTGGTCTTACCTATACCTTATTCTAACCTTCTGAGGGCTTTAGGTGGATACTAGTCCATCTACATACTTGGTGACATGGCACTTTCTCATTTAGTCAGGCTCTCTTAGGATATGACATATTTGAGAGGTTTAGGAGACTTGACACTCTTACTTGTGGCAACATGGTAGCTTCCCATTTGGTGGGGTTCTCCTAAGCTTTGATAGGTCCAGGCGACTAGCCTCTCTAACACTCAACAACATGGTGCCTTCTTATTTAGTCAGGCTCCCTTGAGCTTTAACATATCTGGCAGGTTTAGGGGACTAGTCTCTCTAAGACTCATTAATGTAGTGTCATCCCATTTAGTTGGGCTCTCTCAAGATTTAACATCATTAATAGGTCTAGGGGACTGGCTGATATGACACTCAGCAATATGGTGCCTTCTCATTTGGCCAAGCTCTCTTGGTTTCTAACATATTTAACAAGTTTAGGGAAGTATCCTTTTTAACACTCAATGGCATGGTGCCTTCTCATTTAGTTGGGCTCTCTTAGGCTCTAAAATCTCAAACAAGTCTAAGGAACTAGCTACTTTGACTCATGGTGACATGGTGCCTTCTCATTTGGCTAGGCTCTGATAGGTCTGGGGGATTGGCCACTCTAACTCATAGTGACATGGTTCCTTCTAATTTTTCTAGCCTCTCCTAGGCTTTAACATCTTTGACAAGTCTGGGGGATTGGATGATCTGACTCATGGTAACATGGCACCTTCTTATTCATTTGGTATTTGACATCTTTGATAGGTTTAGCAGACTATCCACTCTCACACATGGAGATTTGTAACCTTCCCATTTGGTTGGGATCTATAAAATTAACAAAATAACTAATAAAATAAACAAATGTGATAAATTAAAACCTACTTTTTGGTTATAGATATCTCAATTTTAAATGAAGGGTAATGGGTATGTTACTTTAGGAAGGGAACTAGACTATGATATATATCTATGAAATCTAACCTAAAATCTTAGCATTATGATTTCATAAAAAAATAGACACTCCTTAGTCTTAAAAATAAAATAGATCTATCACTGATTGAGAAATTAAAGCAATGCATATTTTAAGGATTTAAGTAGGTGTTAATGATGGGGAAAAAAGAAGTAACCTAAATCACTGGTTCATGAGAGATTTATAGGGGTTTCCTATTTCAAATAAAATGGGGTGTGTTAGCCACAACAAATGGAAATTTCCATGGGGAAAGTGATGAGAAGCACTTAGAACCCAACCATTTTATTCTTCTTTCCATATCTAACACTGAGATTGTAAGAGGGATATTTATTAACCATAAAAATAATGAGGCACCAAAGTCTCACAATAAAATTTGGAATACTTATCATTCACCTTGTAGATGGGCACCAAAGTTTGTGAGAAGTGATTTTCATTTTCCATTCCAACTTAGATTTTATTCATGTAATCAAGGCTAGACAAGTTATTAGACTTCATGTGGGGAATTGTTGGCTTGATGTATTGGGGAAGGATATGGTTGGGTCATTGATCTACTACCAAATGGGCATCTATATCCCCAATAAATATTCCTATGGTCTCATTCATGGCCTTTCTTCACTACCAGCTAGGCCAAAAATCCTGTAGTGGAGTTTTCCTACATAGCCATCTCAAGATAAACTTAGAATTTAGATTTTGCATGCTTTTTTATTATTTTACAAGCTTCATATGAAAATATCATGATTCATCATTCTTTTCCATTGAGGTTTTGGGACTAATCCAAGGGTGAATGGATAAGGATAAAATTTTGAAAAGCTAATTAGTCATCAATTAGCTCGAGTAATCTAGTATTTTCTTGAGTCATTATTTTAATTACATCTTGGTGGCTCTATTGGGGTGTAAGATATTCTAAAATACATCTATTTCTCTCAAAATAATTGGCCTCTCAATTTTGGGATGTCAAAATATCTCATTACTATCTTGGAATTTCTTATATCAAAGGTTTTAACTTGGATCTTCCTAATTCCTAACAATCTTTCTAGATTTTAGCCACCACCTAAAACAATTAATAACAAGGGAAGATTCTCAGAGGAAATTTTCAAAACAAAGGGGGAGTAGGATGGGTAGAACAAAAAAATAAAAGTGCATAGTATAAATGAACACACAACAAAATTAAACACATAATGAAAGTAAATCTATACAATATATATATATATATATATATATATATATATATATATATATATATATTAGCACCTCTTACTCAGGATACTCAAAAATTATACTATAGAGGATATCCAAGAAATAGTGCTTCAAGAACTACCCATTTACTGGGAGTGGTAGCTCATTTTCCTTTATATATTTTATATAATAGGCATTCTGACCCAATATTTTGGTTATTTGGTATGGTTTAATCTAGAGGGGATCAAATTTTGAATGTTGGCCTTTCTTCTCATGGGCCTTATCCCACATTAGGACCACGTCAGAGATTCTAAAGGTCTTGATATTTTCCCTCTTATCAAACCACATTTTAACTATATCTTCATGTTTGTTAAATCTCAATAGACCTTCATCCTAGGCTTCCTCTAATTGAATCAATTCTAGGATTTTGGAATTCACCTTGTCATCTGATTCCATAAATTGATGCATGAACTTATAAGTTAGCAACTTGAGAGTGGCTGGCATGATTAGCTTCAATCCATAGAGTAGAGTGAAATTATAAATTTTGAGGGATTATTTATATCTAGGGTGGTTTACCCATAGGGTGAATTTTATCAATGAGTTCCATTCATATGGCTTCTCTCTACCTTATTTCTTGATAGCATTGATTTAGTTCTTGTTGGTGGATTCCACCAATATATTCCCTTGTAATTAGTGATTGGATGATAATTTTAGTGTGATCCCATTATCGTAGGCCCATTCTATGAATTTTATAGATTGAAAGGTAGGGAAATGATCACATACTAAGGAAATGGGGAACCCAAAATGGGTGGTTATGGTGTTCTCCAAGAACTTGATGACTTTCAAAATAGTGTTCCTTTTGGTTATAACTACCACAAACCATCTAGTGCAATAGTCCATGCCCTTAAGGATGAACTTATAACCAATCGATGAATTAGGGTTAATTATCCTTCAAAAATCCAATCCCCATTATTTAAATAGTGTAGAATCTAAAACAAGTTGTAGTGGCATTACCATGTGCATTTCTCTCTTATCAAAGGTCTGGCATTGGTGGTAGAGATGAACATGAGTGTGAACAAATTTGAACAGTGTGGGCAAGTAGTAACCTACTTGAAGAACTTTGTGAACCATGGTATTTACTATGGGTTGGTTAGATCCCAAATTCTTAGGGAAACTTGTCATTATCTCTTTGGCCCCTTCTTGTGACACACATAGGAGGTAGATTCTTTCATGGTATATTTTGAAGAGAACTCCCTTATTCAGCATATATTATGCAACCTTCAACTAGATATCTCTTCTTTGTGTATGGTTGAGTCTCAAGGGTGGATTTTTATAGAGTATAAATTAAATGACCAAGGCATACCAATATAATTATAGTACCCTCTATTAGTCCACCTGATGTACCATAATCCTCAATTTTATTTCCATTATAACTAAGTAAGGCCTTATCCTCTAACCAATTTGGTCAACTTGATTTCCAAGTCATACTCTTGTAGTTTTTTCATCCATCAGCTTCTTCTTTTGCCTATCTCATTTTTTCCCAACATTTGATTTATATCATGGTTTAGGATAATGAAATGTACTCTATTCTAGAGGATGTAATGCCTAAATTTATTCATTACTTTGACCAGGGCATAAGTGTGCTTATTGAGGGTAGAATATTGGAGCTCATCATCTTTAATATTAGTGTACATGAAATCTATGGGGTTCTCTTCTCATTCTAACCTTTGCATGAGGTAAGCATCAATGGTGTGCTTTAAAGTAATGGGATAAACATAAAATTCCTATGTATAGTCTGAGTTGATGAGGATTGGAGATTGCATGATTACATCTTTGATATCTTAGAAATATTTCCTTGATTTTGCATGCCACTCCAATTTATGGTCTTGTTTCAACATTGCATTTCAGGGCTTTGATATTTTATCAAATCCAAAAATAAATTAATGCACAAAGTTGATTTTCCCAGAGAAATATTTTAATTCCTTATTTCTATTAGGTAAAGGTAGTTTAGAAATCACATCTACCCTTTTGGGGTTGATAGTAATACCTTCTTTTGTGACAATGTGACCAAGAAGTTTACCCTTAGTGACATCGAATATGTTCTTCTTTGGGTTTAAATAAATACCATACCTTCTGCATCTTTTGAATACCCTTTCCAAGTGGTGCACATGGCTTGATCTATATTTTAAAAACACAGTCAGGGCATCCATATATATTATTATACATTTACCTACTCAGCCCTCAAAATTGAAGTCTATTTCCCTTTCTAAAATGGCACCAACATTGATTAACTTGAAAGTCATTCATTTATAAGTGAATGTTCCCTAATTGGTGGTGAAATAAGTTTTAGTTATATCTCTATGGTTAAATAAGAACTAGTTGTATCCTAAGAATCCATCTAAGAAGGACATAATTTGAGACCTTCTCACCATTTGGATCACCTCATCTAAGGAGGGAAATGGGTAGTTATCTTTATCTAAGGCCCAATTCAAGTTTTAAAAGTCCACACACAAGTGGATTTCTCAATTATTATTTTGCAACAAGACTAGGTTAGCCACCCAAGTGGAGTGATGAACCAAGAAAATTATCCCCACTCAGATTAACTTATGGACTTTCTTTTCTATTAAGGTCCCTAGGATTGGGTTCAACGACCTCTACCTTTGCCTAAAGTATTTTTGGTTGGGTTTTAAGGGGATAGTATGAGTGATTAATATCAAGTTTAAGACCTTGAGGTCTCCATAGGCTTAGGAAATAATTTCTTTATATATCATTATTAACATTTATAATTAATCCAATTTTTGGTCCATCTAATTTGGACCCACATTAACTATTTTGGGATTCTATGTAGGACCAAGATTAACTAGTCAGCACCTTTTATCTTTGAAGTTGGGTTTTTTATCCTAAAATGTGGGGTATAAAGTATCAAACAATATTTCCAAGGATATCATCCCCTTCAGGATCTAGTTCCCATGAATATTCAATATCCCATCCTTATCAAACTCATTCCTAGATTTGTATCTATATTTCTCATCTATGATGTGGGATTCAAATATCCCCTCATTGTCTATAAAATAGATGATTTTATGGTCATATTCAAAGACTTGGAAGTTAGTCATGTTGTCTAAGATATATGGACATGGGATGAGTTCCACATATAAATATTGAAACTCATTGTCATCCAAAGGGGGTAGGTTTTTTTTCATTGATGCTAGTGAGTCTAATACCTAGTTTTCCTCTTGAGGAATAGGGATACTATTAAATGTATTGAACATGTTGATTAGATCCCAAAATTAGTGATTATACCTTCTAAGGTATGATATTTTAAATTAAAACTTATTTTTGATTTGGTTGACCACAAATACAGAGTCACTAAATACTCTTAGTTCACTTGCCTCATGTCTCAATGTAAATTCTAATCCTAGGATTATAGCTTCATACTTCACTAGGTTATTCATGCAAGGAAACTACAGCCTATATAATGATATATGTTTTTTCCCTAAGGGGTATATGAGTAGAACACCAACTCCATTACACTATTTGAGTGAGCTCTATCTATATAGTGAGACTATAGGCTAGGCATGTGTGCACTGTGATTAGTTTGATTTTTGGGGGGCTTAGTGCTTAGCATGTAAATGCCTAGGTCTAAGGAAACTAGGTTTATATTCTCATTAATTGATTTGTATTTAGTTATTATATGCTTCATGTGTGGTTATTTTTCTACTCTTACTTGGTTGTATACTCCTCTTCATGGCAATTATTAGCAACCCTATTGAATTAGATTTCTCGGATCTCCTTCAAACCTAGACTAAAATTAGATTGGTCTATAGGTTGTGGGATACATTTATCTTAGACCAAACCTCTAGATTATGTACCCTATTGAATTAGATTGCTCAGATCTCCTTCAAAACTAGACTAAAATTAGATTGGTCTATAGGTTGTGGGATACATTTATCTTAGACTAAACCTCTAGATTATGAGCCTATCTCCTCTTTTATATCAAATTTTAATCAACTAATAAAACCTAATTTATTTGTGGTTGAAAAGAGTTAGAAATAAAATTGAAAGGAAAAACATATATTATGTTAGGTTGTGGAGTTAAAAGCTTCACTGATGCAGACATTGGAGGAGGGTGTTGAGTGTCACAGTCATCGGCATCGGTCAGGCCAACTGACATCGGTCAGGTGGAGATAGGAAGCTATCGATGACGGTCAGAGATCAGCCGATGCCAATCACCCCCAGGCAGACAGGGACTGACGTCAGTCACCTATGCGGTTTTGAACTATGAGTTCCATGGACAGTTCATTAATGAACTTGTTGTTTGCATGAAGAAGGCCAATTATAGACTTGAAGCTACGGATCTAATTATTGTAATTAGGTGTCTAATTATTGTTTGCATGAGATATATATAATAGACTCATGGGTTGTATTGTAATGTGTGCTAGAGAGTAAGAGAGAAAATATTAGCTCCTTCTGTGTGTGAAGAGATTAAGGTGTGTTCCTCCTAGTGCCACAGTGCCAAGTATGGGTGTTGGTTTGAAGAATCAGAAGGATTCTTCATGTATGTAGGATCTTGGTCAGTAGGTGTGCAAGGCCATGTTTGGAGATATACATGGTAAGTAAGATCATTGATTTTTAGGTGTGTGTGTGTGTGATATCTAAGTTTGCAGGTGTGCATAACTAGATTGATTTATAGGTGTGCAAGATCAGGGAGGTCAGCAACACAATAGGGAGCAATATCAGGGGAGATCTACTTGGAGTACGGTGTGTACTTAGTTGGAGAGCAAAGAGGAAGGCAAGGTAGATCCTTCCAAAGTAAGATCATTTGAGTTGCAGGTTGTTTCAAGTTCATGGGAGATCTACTTTGAGTGTGTTGTGTACTCGATTGAGTATGTGTGTATACTCGGTGTACTGGCAGTAGTGGATACTGACTGGTTGGAGGTGAACACCAACTCTATGTTTGAGTTGTGTGTTGTGACTGTAAGAGAGAGAGTGAGCTCTTGAAGAGATTTAATGTTTATGCTCTAGATGTGTGTGAGCTCTAGAGATGTAAGGAAGAAGACTGTGGCATCTTCTTTGTTGTATTTCCTTCCAGAAGTGTATTAATACAATAGTGTATTGTCTCTCATATTCTGTGTTATTTCTAAATTCTAGTTACTTGTGATTCTAATTAATTCCACATGTTTAGTTTCTTGGTAATTAATTATGCTTCTTAGATCCTGACAAAGTGGTATCAGAGCATGTTTGTTGTTATAGATTACCTAACAAAGTGGTATTAGAGCTAAGGTTGCAGGGAGCAGGTTTGTGTTTGATTACAAGTCAGTCTCAGGGGTTTTTGATTGAGTGGGAGTATAGCAATGGCAGAAGAAAGTACACTAAGAATGGAGGAATTGAAAAGCACGAATGGTCAATTACAGTGTTATGGAAAGAAAGAGTAGGTAAAGAAAGATTGTTGGTTGGTAGCAGATCAGCATGAAGGAACTGAAGAAGTAGATGTTGCAGGTGTTGTTGCACAAGATGCTCTGGGATGTTCCTTGGATAAAGTAGAATCTTGTTTTATAGATTCTGTTGCCTCTTTCCATGCAACCTGAAATAGATTATTTTTCCATGTTAAGGTCTTTAGAGACTTTGGAAAGATTTATTTAGGGGCTGGTGTGCCTTGCCAAAGAATTGGCAAAGGGGAAGTGAAGCTAAAATTACAGGTGGCCAACACATGGGTGTTGAAGGAGGTCATGCAGGTCCCAATCTTGAAGATGTGGCTAATTTCTTTAGGAAAGTTGGGTGATGAGAGATGCACAAGAAATCTCATAGTGGATGCACTTGAATTAGCTGGTGGTAAGAAAGTAGGTATCCTTTATCTATCTACTTATATTACTGATTCTTCTTCTGTTGTTGCGAAGACGTGGCTTTGTAGGCTTGGTCACATGAGCAAGAAGGAGATGCATGTTCTTAAGAGGAAGTCAAATGTCTTTAACAAACTTAAGAACTGGAAAGCCTTGGTGTTCTTAGAGGAGATGACAGATAGAGATCAGTGGATGGGGCTAGATACTTCTAAGCAGGGTAGTTTTGACATGGGTATGATTCAAAGAAAGCTCACGAGTAAAAAGTCATCTCTCATAGGCAAACACAGGTACTAGCATTAGTCAGGGAGAACTGACATCGAATAGATAGGTATCGATGTCAGTCATGTGTAGACCAAAGAAGTCAGTGGTGCTAGGTAGGTGGAGACCGATGTCGGTAAGATAACCAGCGTCAGTGACCTGGACAGTCGCATGGAACCGATGTCAGTTGGATGCAGACTATGTGGTGACCAAGGTCGGTCACTGGAACAGATTTTGGGTGGATAGCAAGCTATCAAGGAGTCTCAAATGCCCATATGGAGGAATGAAAGGGTAAGTAAGCCTCAAATTCATTGTTCTTCTTCTTTATACTTGTTGTTCACTACAGAGTAGGAAGGATCTAGGAAACAGTGGGAGCATGGCATGAATAGGATGTAGAACCAAATGGGAGATTTGGTAGGGTTGCCAACTGGTATGAAAGCACTAAGAGATGAATGGATTCCTTAGTTAAAGAATAGAGAGAATGGACACGTGAGATGCAAGGCCAGGTCATATGGTCTTGAAGAAGCTGTAGGATAGTGGTACAAGTTTTTACAAGTGGATGACAAAGTAGGGCTTTAGTCAATGTCAGTGTAACCATTGTGTTTGTCGTACTATGTGGATGATGATTGTGACATTATCCTATTGTTGTATGTGGAGGATGAGCTTGGTGTAGGTTTAGACATACAAGGTTTTGCTGAGTTAAAGGTAAGGTTAGTTTAGTGGTTTTCCATGAAGGATTTGGGAGCAGCAAAATTCTTTGGCATGAGTAATCCTAGAGACAGGGAGATCACATGTTGATGTTGTCACAAGATGATTGTGTGAAGGTAGTGTAGGATGCAGAATAGGGTAGCACACCTATGGATGGATAGTTTATAGAATAGGGTCCCTAATCACATGATGAGGTTGAGTACAAGTGTACTCCCTGATTTTGCCATAGTAGTGGGAGCTATCAAAAAGTTTGGAGCCGATCCAGGAAAGAAGCACTGGAGGGTAGTTTAATGGATTCTCAGGTATCTGAGAGGGACCAGTAGCAGGTCGACATGCTATGCAGGGTCAAGTTATTTTCTACATGGGTTTGTAGATGTGGATATGGTAGGTTACTTGGATGACAAGAGGTGCACCATAGGGTTTGTGGTGGTTGGTCTTCAAGATTGAGCTTGAAAAGGGATACAAGCTAGGAAATAGATTAGATGGTGTATAGTTATAGGTACAGTGCAGCTGTTTATCTCCAAGTGGGAGATTGTTAGGTTGTAGAGCTAAAAGCTTCACTGATACAGACATTGGAGGAGGGTGCTGAGTGTCACAGTTGCTGGCATCGGTCAAGCCAACTGACGATGATCAGGTGGAGACAAGAAGTTGTTAACAACGGTCAGAGATCAATCAATGTCGGTCACCCCCAGGTAGACAGGGACCGATGTCGGTTGCCTGTGCAGTTCTAAACTGTGAGTTCCATGAACAGTTCATAAACAAACTAGTTGTTTGCATGAAGAAGGCCAATTATAGACTTGAAGCTATGGATCTAATTATTGTAATTAGGTGTCTAATTATTGTTTGCATGAGATCTATATAATGGACTCATGGGTTGTATTGTAATGTGTGCTAGAGAGTAAGAGAGAAAATATTAGCTCCTTCTGTGTGTGAAGAGAGTAAGGTGTGTTCCTCCTAGTGCCACAGTGCCAAGTATGGGTGTTGGTTTGGAGAATCAGAAGGATTCTTCATATATGTAGGATCTTGGTTAGTAGGTGTGCAAGGCCATGTTTGGAGATCTACATGGTAAGTAAGATCATTGAATTACAGGTGTATGTGTGTGCGAGATCTAGGTTTGCAGGTGTGTAGAACTAGATTGATTTGCAGGTGTTTAAGATCAGGGAGGTCAGCAACACAACAAGGAGCAATATCAAGGGAGATCTACTTGGAGTATAGTGTGTACTCAGTTGGAGATCAAAGAGGAAGGCAAGGTAGATCCTTCCAAAGTAAGATCATTTGAGTTGTAGGTTGTTTCAAGTTCATGGGAGATCTACTTGGAGTGCATTGTGTGCTTGGTTGAGTATGTGTGTATACTCGGTGTACTGGCAGTAGTGGATATTGACTGGTTGGAGGTGAACACCAACTCTATGTTTGAGTTGTGTGTTGGGACCGTAAGAGAGAGAGTGAGCTCTTGAAGAGATTTATTGTTTATGCTCTAGATGTGTATGAGCTCTAGAGATGTAAGGAAGAATACTGTGGCATCTTATTTGTTGTATTTCCTTCTAGAAGAGTATTAATACAATTGTGTATTGTCTCTCATATTTTGTGTTATTTCTAAATTCTAATTACTTGTGATTATGGTTAATTCTACATGCTTAGTTGCTTGGTAATCAATTGTGCTTCTTAGATCCTAACATATTAGTGATGGTGATGTACCTAATGTAATAATTCATCCACTCAATTTGAACTCAAAATAACATTAATAGTCAATGAAAATCACTAAATCTTACAAATCTAAGGGACTCATATGCAAAAATATTTCACATAAAGGTTTCATCAAGTTATCAAAGCATGAGGGAAATGATGGAAGGCCTAATTCAAGGCACTAACCAATTAATATCTCCATTGTAAGCTCAGTTGGTAAATATTCAAACATTATATGTGACCTACATAGGATGATATACTAGTAATTAGCTAAGATTAGGACCTACAAAAGGAGAAAACACTACCACATATACAAGGCAAACTAATAAAACACACTAAACCTATACCAAGGAATCTGAAATAGTCATTTTTATTTTCTTAAAAGGTTGCAAAGATCAATCTTGGAAGAGTCTCATCATTCCCAAGAGAGGGATCAAAAAAAAGGCCTAAAATCCTCCATATATAGATAATGAGAAGAATATAATAAGAAGAATGGCATAAAGGAGATAATAAAAGGTCATCCAATCATTAATTCAAGTACAACTTTAGTTATAACTAGTAAGAATCTCTCCATGATTGATTATCTTTCATGACTCTTGAATGAGTTGATTGGAATTGAAAATAAGGTAATGGGCCATAATAGGTGCATAACAACTTCTCCTTCCTTATATCATAATACCAAGTTAATTTAATGAATCCTTCTTTCATTGAGACCATAAAACATGCATTTATTACCAATTTAGGATCAGTTAACTCATGATTAACACTTAACATAGGATATGCATTGAGTTTCCAATTAATACAAGTTATGTGGTGTGATCACTATTTCAAGTTTTATTTATGTGACATGAATTTCCTCTTATCAACTCTCTCAATAGTTTTCTTGTTAACCAAGTAGGTCTACTAGGCCAATTAGTCCTAGTATCCTAGTTACTTACATTTGATAGTTATAAAACCCTATATGAAACCTTACAAACTTGAAAATATAGTGAGTTTGATACATGAATCAATTCCTCACATCATGAAATAGGTCCTCTTGGGCAATAAACACATGTAAATCTATCAAATTAGGTGACTAGGTAACCTTGTCCTTCACTCCTACATACTAGTTGATTATAATTAACTCACAAGGGCACTTAAAAGTATGTTATTAATCATATAATTACTTGATGAGGTATAAATAGTTCCAAAATTCATTCTCCAATGATTGGCATCATCTTAAACTACCTTGTACCTTTGTTTATGTACTTTTTCCTCAAAAACCCTATTTTTTTATACTTCCATATAGTTACATACATCATAGTACCATGGCCAAGACCCTCTTTGATTTAATTCATGTTTCAATAGTTTATAAATTGATCCATGGGTGTTTGGATGCAATAAACTTCAATTTTCACAAAACTAGTCTATATGAGGGTTTAGGGAGGGTTTTAGAGGTCCACATTCTTAACAATGGTTCATAAAGTATGAACCTCCAAACCAAAACTTATTTCCATGTATTTTTATTCCATATACCCATTAAACTTTCTTGAGAATCTTGGTTTCCCATGTAAAATGTGTGTCAATATACGTACATAAATAAGTTTCCTTGTAGTGTTCTGCATGCATTTTGGACTTGATTATAGTCTTCGTGATGGTTCATAAACATTAGATCCTAAATAAAACTCAATAATCAATTTATTTCAAGTAAATAGCTGTTTTAAAATATTTTTAAGATAATTTGGTCCAAGTCCTCATGTGGTGAAGGATATGAGCTCTTGAATAGGTAACTCAAATTGATTGTATAGACTATGTGGTTTAAGTTATCTCTCAAAGACCAAATTTACCTTTCCATTATCTTTGTCTACTTTAAATATATCATTTAATACACTAACCATAATCTCACACCTTATCCTTGTCTAAATTTTCTTAGAAAGGTTTGCAAGTGTTTTCATGGTGGTATAGGCCTTCTAGGCCTAAAGTAGGGTTTTAGGTCTAATTGGCCTAATCTAAGTGTTGGAGTTCTAAGGTACCTATAGATGAGTTTGATCTGAAAAAAACCATTAAACCCATCCTTTATACCTTCTCTCAGCCTATTTCCTCATCTTCAAATGCTCAAACTACCCATAACTCTTTATCTCTCTAACCTAGGGTTTCTTGGCAATTAAGCCTATGTAACCACTATGGATAGGTTTGAAGATTTTCCTTAACCTAAATTTTTATTCTATATTATATGTTTCTATTCCTCTATAAATTATCTATCATCTACTATCAACCTCAAAAAACTTCCAAATGTGTACCAAACCCTCAATTTATATGCATAGACTAGTTATGGGTCTGCCTCTTCAACTAGCCCTCAAGGATTTTAACTTGAAAGTTGATTGTGATTAATATAAAAATATTTATGAATACTTTAAATAAATTTATATTCCTTTAAAATATTCATATAAATCTTAAACCCTTTGTCATGCTCTCAAACTCCTTAAAAGCTCATTTGGTCTCCAATGATTGTCTACTGACTAGGGTCTATTTATGACAAAATAGTGAATATTTACACTATTAACAAGACCTTTAGGATATCATAGGAATATAAAATAATTTAAAATAACTATATGTACCAAATTTTAAGTCTTAATTAGAACTAGATATGCCTCAAAATCATAAACTCCTCCAAAATTGTCTACATGAGTTTGACTGTGTGTGTGGATTGTGTGATAGGTATGTCTACATGTGAATATCCTTATCATCCTTCACACCATATTCTTGGTTTAAACATGTTTTAATAAACTATATGTTATGTTTTAGATCTTTCCAATGTTCATTACCTCATGTTTAGCTCTCCTTTTAGGCTTAGCTAGCTATATTGAGTTGTTAACCTATGTATGCCTTTTAAGAAGTGACTTGACTATTCTTAGGAGTTTTGAGACTTTATCCACTATAATAACATGTGAAATGATATTTAAATTGTTTTTAATCCTAATTAATCTCTAAATAATTCAAAAAAATTATAACTCTTACTATGTTACATTTGTAGACCACATTGATTTGATGTTGGTTTGATCAAAAGGAGAACCTATACGTTAGGGTATGTAGGTCACTTTTTGACTATATATTCCACATTGACATAAAATATAACCCTTGAATCTATTGATGCTATCAAATATGATATTTCATTATCATTTTTTGTTGATCCATGAAGCATATATTAATCATAAGGTCACTTTGAGCTCACCTACCTCACTAAACATTTCACATCACCATGATGGTTGTAGGTGTGCATTTGGAACACTGTATGGATATTATGTTGATGAATGATATGAGGTTATTTTTTAATTTATTCAAATTTTATATTTCATCAATCACCTTTAAACCTTTCCATAATTCATCTTACCTAAGACAAAGGCCTTGATTCTCAATTTCAAAACTTAGTCATTATGAGGCTTGTCAAACCTTTTTGTATAGATTGAGGACATTTATATTTAAGTATTTAAATTGAAAAATCACTTGAGAAAACATATGACATCATATTTAATTTTTAAATGGTTCACCCTCACCCTCCATTCAATCTTTAAATTTCTTGCATAAGAACCTTGTTTAATATGACCTCCTTTGAAGAATCTTCATGTTGACTATTATAGGTGGTGATGAGATTATGTACAAAATAATTATAGGTAGGAGGTTAATCTCAAGAGCTAAATTTTTATCCAAAAATATCATTGACTCTCCATAGTCCACATCTTTCTTGGAGAAACATCAACTAGCCATAAGATCCTTGTATAGTATTAAGAACAAAAAAAGGTTGATTACCTTAAACAACTCAAAATTACCTTAATCTCTAATAAAATATATATTTATAATTCATATGACTATATTTAGTGATATTTAATAACTATTTTCCTCCATTATTTTCATGAATACTTCTTGGGTGGTTGATTTGACATGGATTGGTTTTCTCTGACCCCTTGCTTATCCCTTAAAACAAATCCATTACCTTCTCAAACCTTGTTTGATCATGACTATTGTAGGTGCTAATTAGGAAAATTAGAATAGGCATAATCATCCTATTGATAAGATTCTTGATCTTGGAGTTATCTATTAATCCATACAATTCATCCTTTTCATAACCTCTCAGACCACCTTCTTTACAATTTCAATGGAATCCCTCATATGACAACCCTATGGTCTATCTTGTAGGGTATGAAATAGTCCTTGAGAAGGTTAAAAATATTGTTTATGAACCTCTCCCATTCATTTAAATAAACTAATATAGATAATTTCACCTTCCCTAATTGATATATCCATACTTTATAGTCTCCTCAAAAACACCATTTCCATGAAGCACATCCTTAACAGTATCTCATTTAGTTATAGGTGGTGATTATTCTTTATTTAGAAGGGTTTTAAAGTTCGAATACATACTTTCATAACCATGATGTTTCTCAAACATTATTAACTCCTTTTGATATGTGATAAATGAGGTGGAATTGAATGAAAATGTGGTGATATGTGAATGGATGATGGGAATTAGAAATGAAATGTAGTGGAAAGATTGAAACAGTGATGAAAGGCAGTGTGCATACTATGGGAATAGATGAAACATGATGGAGGTGAAAATAACATGACTATAATGTCAAGGCAATCATGAATACCATTAGGGAATCATAGACATTTATTAACCAAATATATCATTTTAGAGGTATATGACAAGCATATACTTCTAAAAATGGAAACTTAGGAATCATCAAATACTTTAAGGAATGTTAACTTTCCTTAATATTTGCTAAACTGTGACTAAGAGGAGGTTTGAGGTTGATTGAGGGTGATTGAGTCCATATAAATTTGAGTTACCTTGAGTAATTTGAGTGAAGTAAATCTGAAATAAATGAAACCCTACAATAAAAATTCCAATAAATCTTGATATTCTTTCATCTCTCCTGAACCATACAATATCTCTTTATTTGATTGCAGACTACAAATTAGCATTGTATGTCTTCTTGATATCCATGTAACCTCAAACATGTATAAATAATCTTAATACTATCATGGTAAGGTGGATCATACTCCTAACAAACTCCACAAACTTTCATTTTTTTGTCATGATGCCCATAAAAGGAGAAATCTTAGAAAATTAGTTGCTTGCTTGAATGAAGGAGCCATTGTGAGTGCCTTAACTTATAAAGTATTGTTCATAAATAAGAGAGAGACAAATTGCAAACCAATTCCCAAATACGTAATCTCTCTAATACCCCTTCCTCTTCAAAAAATTCTAGACCTTGATTTTCTCTCTCATGGTTGTACCATCTAAAAACTTGAAGGTTTCTTTCTCTTTGTAAAGATGTTTGGTGATGTTTGAGGATCGGTTTTGAGCTTTTTTGAGATCCTTATACCTTGAATATTATCTACAACTCCTATAATTACTTTTGATTCAATCTCATTATCTCTACTATACAAAAAAGTCTATATAAATTCATACTTTTACATGAAAATGGCCTTTTTATTTCACTTTATTCATACCTCAAGTTTAGAACCACCAATTTAGGGAATATGAGTGAAAATATGAGATTTTTTTCATATTAACATAATTATTAAGTATTTTTACATCAAAATAGGGGCAAATTTCACATTTGGGAGCTCTTTAAGACCCAAACCACACTTTAGACTTGCATGAAGAGATACTTCCAAAGCATAATACTTTTGAATTAAAGTAATGACACAAATATGAAGGTGGTTAAAGGTATTATGGGTAGTTTAGTGGCCTTTTGAGTTGTAACTTTTCCATTTTAATCATTTAATGACCAAAACCTTCACTTCTAGTCAACATATATATAGTATACCACCATGTAAAGGCTTAGATCAATGCCATAAAAAGTTTCAAGTTATAAGGGTTGGAATTTGGCCTTGGTAGGCTAAATTGCCAAAAAAATTGGTGACTCACAACAGTTGACTATTTTTATGGTCAAGAGAACTCACTAAAATATAATGATAATGATAGTTTTGAAATATAACAACATGGTTTCGATTACTACTTTAGACATTTAGCACTTTGAGACACCTCTTATGACTAAAACAACAATAAGATAGAAATAAAAACAACAAAAGGAATAAAACTAAACCTAAGAAGCAAACACACCTAACCTAAGGAAAATAAGAACAAGATAGTAGACTAATACTTGTGATAATCACTTATTAAAACAAGATAATAAACTAAAAAAACTAACCTAAAGTCAAAATATTTCTTCCAGGGTTAAATGGAAAACTTGATTATCCACTATGGCACCTTAAAGTGTGATTATCACATCTTAATATCTCCTTCTTGTAGCTATGAGAAATATCACATTCATGGCTTCTTAGGGAAGGATATGGACCTTCTAGTTCCATTTTTAGGTTTATGGATTATGCAAGTGAATCCAAAACCCAATCATACTCCTCTCATATTCATATTTCTTACATCAAAAATGTTATTTCTACCTTAATCATGGGTTGTTGATGGTTTGTCAAATTCTCATATAATGATTCTATTGGAAAATCAACTGATATGTTTTGATTAGTACCTCTATTATCCTCATGAAACTAAAAATCATCAGTATTTACTTCTAAAGAAGGATGTTTATCACACATTTCCATCCTTTGATAGAGTCATAGCAAGGCTCTTATTCTACTACAACCTAATTATCTTCATCTTTAGTAGAGAATTACATTTCATCTATCCACTCAATCTTTAGATCATCTTTTCTTGGTGTCTTTAGACTTGCATTGCCTTATTTAAGCTTTAAAACATTGGTGGTATCTTCATGTGAATCTCTAATTTGTTGTCCTATTCCATCATCCATATCTTCCATCTTGAATTCTTCAATCTCACTAAAGAACTCATGGTATAGCAGCTACCAATGGTCATAAACTTTAAGAATGTTCTCAGCCTCAATAATGGTTCCATGTGAGTTATTTTCATGGCTACCTCTAAGAGAATGAGTTGTTTATATCTCATCTTTATCAGCTTTAACATATTACAACTCATCTTCATTAGTATTCTGAAAGATTGAATCATACCTATCCTTGCCAAGGGGTGTTCCAATGGTGATTTCCTCTTCATGTTCACTCAAATCACTCTCATATTCTATTAACTCAGCTAAGTCCTCCTCATTTTTCTCAAAAATGAGAGGATCCTTATCAATAATTAGTATGGTGGATCCCTAAAAATATTCAATAAGATGAGACAAATCCAATGGTGTTGCCATGGATGCTTCATTCTACTCATAGGGCTGCTCAACTTTGACAACCATCACCTCCTATTTCTACTACATTTGTCCTTGAATAGACTTCCATGAGAGGAAGGCCTTAGGATCTTGAGGATGGAGGGGTGAGAATTTAATGATTTTAGGTTTGTCCTTGACTTCAACACTTAGGATTATGCTTGATTGCTAAAATTGTTTCCAAGCTGAAAATTTTGGTTCATGATCCTCTTGCATTGAAGATATTATAGCTTGGGACATAGAGGGGAAAACTTCATGCTGAGGTGGAATTGTAATCCATGGATAGTGGCATGGGGTAGAAGGAGGTAGTGACTATTAATATTGTTTAAATGATTTTTCTTATCTCAAGGATAATATTTCATCAACAATGATTTGCTTCATCTTATTCATCTCCTCTAATTCATCATTAAAAAAATTGTCTTGGAAGGGTGGTTGGGGAGGGAAAGAGGGAGAGCAATTTTGGTAAGAAGACTGATCTTGGAATTTATATGGCTCATATTGAGGGTAACAAGGTTCAAGAGGGGTATTATAGGGTCAGTATGAGCCACCATACTATTGATCACAAGGTTGATATGGGTGAATGTAGGGTTGATAGGGGTCATAATGAGATGGTGATAGATCATAGTGGAATTGGGATGGATCATAGGGTTATTGATAAGGAGATAAATGATAATAATCTACCCCATTTACATCATAGTTCATCATAATACAAGTGAAAAGAAATGAACTATGAATAAAATCCTATTTACCTCAAAGATGATGACCATATGAATGCTTGAAACTGCTTGTGAAGACCAAAATTCTTATATGAATGCTTCAATTCTAAGATCTATGTCCCATCAAGCATGTCATAACTATTAACAACCCAAGTTTCACCTTGTTGAAGTAGATTGCTCAAATCTCTTTCAAACCTAGACTAACATTGGATTAGTCTATAGGTTGTGGGATACTTGTATCTTAGACCAAACCTCTAGATTATGAGATTATCTCCTATGATATATCAAATTTGAATCAGTTACAAAAACCTACTTGCTTTGGGGGTGAAAAGAGTTATACAGATAACTGAAAGGGAAAACCTATACTAGTGATGTTTATACACCTAATGTAATCATTTATCCACTCAATTTGAACTCCAACTAAAACTAATAAGTCATACAAATCACTAAATCTTACAACTCCAAGGGACTCTTATGCAAAATTGATTCACATAAAGGTTTCATCAAGTGATAAAAGTATGAAGGCAATGATGGAAGGCCTAATTCAAGGCACTAACCAGTCAATATCTCCATTGTAAAATCAATCACTCAATATTCAAATAGTATATATGACTTGTATAAGATGATATACTAATAATTAGGTAAGAGTAAGACCTGCCAAGGGGGAAAATACTACCGCATATGCAAATAAAATTAATAAAAACACACTAAACCTATATCAAGGAATTTGAAATAGTCATTTTATTATCTTAAGAGGTTACAATGCTCAATCTTGATAGAGATTCATCATGCCCAAGAGAGGGATCAAAAACAAGGCCTAAAAGCCTCCATATATATAAAATGATAAGAAGAGAAGAAGAAACATGGCGTAGAGGAGAGAATAAAAGGTCATCCAATCATTAACTCAAGTAAAAATTTAGCTATAACTAGTTGTAAATAATCCTCTAAGAATCTCTCCATGTTTTATTAGCTTGCATGACTCTTGAATGATCTGATTGGTGTTAAAAACAAGGTGGTGGACCATCATAGGTGTATAAAAACTTGTTCTTCCTTGTAGCATAAGACCAAGTTAAGTGAATGACTCCTTCATGCATGAAATTACCACTTAATACAAGTCATGTGTTTTGATCACTATTTCAAGGGTTAGTCATATGATTTGAATTGCCTCTTATTAACTCTCAACAATATTCTACACCATTCTTTAGCTTTTCTTGTTAACCAAGTAGGTCTACTAGGCCAATTAAGACTAATATCCTAATTAATTGCATTTGATATCTATAAAATCCTATATAAAACCTTATAAACTTGAAAATATAATGATTTTGAGACATGAATCAATGCCTCACATCATGAAATAGGTCCTCTTGGGAAAGAAACACTTGAAAATCTATCAAATTAGGTGACTAGGTCACCTTATCCTTTATGCCTACAGATTGGCTCATTATAATGAACTCATAAGGGCACTTACAAGCATTTTTTTGATCATTTGATGACTTGAGTAGGTTTAAAAAGTTCCAAGCTTCATTCTCAAATGATTGGCATCATCTTAAACTACTTTGTACCTCTATTTTTACACTTTTCCCTTTAAAACCCTTATTTTTGATAGGTACATACAATTATATACATCAGGATACCATTTAAAAGACCCTCTCTAAGTTTAATTCATGTTTAAGTAGTTTATTAGGTGATCCATGGGTGTTTGTATGCAATAAACTTCACTTTTATCAAAATGAATTAGTGGGAGGGTTTTGGAAGTCCACCTTTTTAACAATGGTTCATAAAGTATGGACCTCAAAACTAAAACCTATTTCCATGGATATTTATTCCATATACACCTTGAACTATTATAATAATATTGGGTTCCCATATAAAATGTTTGTCAAGATAAGTGCGTAGAGAGGTTTGCTTGTAGTATTTTATATGCATTTTATACCAACTTATAGTCTTAGTGATGGTTCATAAACCTAAGATCCTCAATAAAAATCAATAATACATGGATTTAAATTTCAAATGTATCCTCAAATAATATTAATATTATTTGGTCCTAGTCCTTATTTGGTGAAAGATATGATCTCTTGAATAGGCAGCTCAAATTGACTATGTAGACGGTGTGGTTCAAGTTAGCTCTCAAGGACCAAATTGACATTTCCATTATCTTTATCTTATATAAATATATAATTTAGGATCTTAACCAACATATCACACATTCTCTTGGTATTGCTTTTCTTATAAAGGTTTGCAGGTGTCTTCATGGTGGTGCATGCCTTCTAGGCCTAAAATAGGCTTTTAGGCCTAATAGGCCTAATCTGACTGTTGGAGGTATGAGGCACCTATAGATGAGTTTGGGATGAAAAATAATAATTAAACCCCTAATTTATACCTGATATCAATATTTTTTATCGTATTCAAATGCTCAAACTACCCATTATTCCTTATCTCTCCACCCTAGGGTTTTTTGGCAATTAAGCTTGTGTAACCCTTATGGCTAGGTTTGGTAATTTTCCTTTCTTAACCTGAGATATTATTCTATATTATATGTTTATATAACTCTATAAATTATCTATTATATTTTATCAACCTCAAACAACTTCCAAATGTGTACCAAACCCGTAATTTGTATGCACAAACTATCTATAGGTCTACCTCTTCAACTAGCCCTCAAGGGTTTTATATTCAAAACTCATTGTGATAAATATCACAATATTTATTAAGACTATCACTACCTTTATCTACCTTAAAAATATTCATATGAATCTTAAACCCTCTTTCATGCTCCCAAACTTATTAAAAGCTCATTTGGTCTCCATGATTATCTGCTGACTAAGGTCTGTCTGTGATAGAATAATGAATATTTAAGCTATTAAAAGACCTTTAGGATAGCATAGGAAGCTCAAATCATGAAAATAACTATCTATACCAAATTTTAAGTCTTAATTATAAATTTATATGCTTCAAAATCATAAATTCCTCCATAACTATCTACATGAGTTTGACTATGTGTGTCGACTATGTGATAGGTATGATTGCATGTGAATATTCTTATGATCATCATTCACACCATATTATTGGTTTTAAAATGGTTTAATAAACTATATGTTTGGTTTGATATACTTCCAATTTTTATTACCTCATGTTTAGCTCTCCTTTTAGGTTTAGCTTATTATATTGAGTTGTTAATATGTGTATACCTTTTAAGGAGTGAATTGACTACTCTTAGGAGTTTTTATACTTTATACACTATAGTAACAGCCTATTCAATTATTTTTAAACTATTTTTAATACTCATTAATCTATAAATAGTTAAAACAAATTATAACTCTCACTATGTTACACTTGTAGATGACATTGATTTGATGTTGGTTTGATCAAAAGGAGGACCTAAAGGCTAGGGCTTGAAGGTCTCTTTTTGACTATATAGGCCACCTTGACATCACATCTAACCCTTTAATCTAATAATACTATTGAATATGATATTCCATTATTATTATTTATTAATCTATGAAGCATATATCAAGCATAAGGTCATTTTGAGCTCACCTACCTCACTAAACATTTCACATCACCATGATGGTTGTAGGTGTGCATTTGGGCCACTATACATACATTAGTTTTATTAAGGATATGATTTTAGTTTGTCATTTATTAAAATTTTATCTTTCATCATTCACCTTGAAACCTTTCCATCATTCATCTTACCCAAGACCAAGGCCTTGATGCTCACTTTCAAAACATAGTCATTATGAGGCTTGTCAAACCTTTTTGTACAGACTGAGAACATTTATGTTTGAGTATGTAAAGTGAAAAATAACATGAGAAAAAATATGACATCACATTTTATTTTTAAATGGTTTACCCTCACCCTCCATTCAATCTTTAAATTTCTTGCATAATAACCTTGTTCAATATGATCTCCTTTGAAGAATCTTCATGTTGACTATTGTAGGTGGTGATGAGACTATGTACAGACTGAGATAAGTAAGAGGTTGATCTCAAGAGGTAAAAGTTTCTCCAAGACTCTCATTGACTCTCCATAGTCCACTCCTTTCTTGGATAAACCTTAACTATCCATAACATCCTTGAACAGTATTCAGAACAAGAAAATGTCCATTACCTTAAATAACTCAAAATTACCTTAAACTCTACTAAAAAGAGATTTATAATGCTTATGAATAGAATTAATGATATTAAATAGGTGTTTTACTCCATGATTTCCATGAATACTTCTTGGGTGGTTTAGTTGACATGGATTTGTTGCTCTGACCCCTTGTTTAGCCCTTAAAACAAATACATTACCTTCTCAGACTTTGCTTGATCTTGATTGTTGTAGGTGTTGATTAGGAAACTTGGAATAGGCCTAGTCATCCTATTGAGAAGATTCTTGATAATTTAGTGTCATATTTTATTTATATATGAATCCATCTAATTCATCCTTTTCACAACCTCTCAAACCACCTTATTTATAATTTCAATGGAATACCTCATATGACAACCCTATGGTCCTTGTCTTGTAGGGTCTGAGACAATCCTTGGTTCTTGATAAGGTTAAAAATATTTATTATGAACCTCTCCCATTAATTAAAATCAACTAAGAGAGATATTTCTACCTCCCCTCATTGAGATAACCATACTTTCTAGTCTCCTCAAAACACCATTTCCATGAAGCACATCCTTGACTATATCTCCCTTAGCTGTAAGTGGTGATTCTTCTCTTTTTAGCAAGGTTTTAAGTTTTGCATACCTAATTTCATAACCATGATGTTTCTCAAACATTATTGACTCCTTTTTATAGTGGATAAATGAGGTGGAATTGAATGAAAAGGTGGTGATATGTGAATGGATTATGGGAATGGGAAAGGAGATGGAGTGGAAAGCTTGAAATAGTGATGAAAGGTAGTGTACAAACTATAGATGGTCTGACCAAGATTATAGGAGCCATAGGGGCCAATGGTGGAGGACTTATAGATACTAAGGGGAGAACTAGACTAATTGAATGAGGTACTAAAATGGTTACCACTATAAGTGGTATACTCTTTAAGGCTATAGTCATGCCTAATACTAAAGGTACACCTAAAGGAGGCATCAAGAGGATTCTAGGTTGTGAGATGGGGGAGCAAAAGGGAATGAATAGGTGAGGATTCTCAAAAGGATTGATGCAAAAGGTACTTGGGAGAAATATGGAGGGGATAAATGTAAAATAAATGAGGCACCACCTAGGGAACCTATGGGGGTGGAGTAGTATTGGTATGTGTTGAAACTAAGAGTTGAAAATTAGTGGGAGTGAGGGGTGAAAGGGAAATGGGGGGAGATGGAGGTGTAAGAGGGGGAGCCTATATAGGTGCATGTTAGGAACCTAACTTTAGGCTCACTATTAGGTTGTTATCCACATCAAACCTTAGGGGTTATGTAGCCCAGGTTTGAGGTGTCAGTAACTAAGTAGGTTATGCATGGGATGCCTAGCACAAGTAGTCCTAGGCTAGCTCTATCACATATTGGCTACTAGAGCTACTAGAGGAGGTAGAGGCATAACCAAATCATGAGAATTAACTAGAGGGGGCATAGTAAGAGATGTAGCATAAAGAGTATGGGTTGATGGCAGAAGTAGATTTGGACTTGGAGTTTTAGGAAGAGAAGGTGTTGGGATGCCTTATAGGATTCTCTATGAGATGGCTAGATCTGGTAGAGTTAGGTCCTTTATGGACCAAGAAAGAGATATAAGATGCCTATAGGGGATTTATTGAACCTTATTTTCCTTATTCTTCTTAGCTAATATCTAGGATAACATTTCTTGGTCATTGACAACATTTAGCTAAATCTCATCATCATATTTAGATTGATGGCCATAGTTGATGTTGATTTAGGTTGAGTATCACATAAAATGAGCTCATATTACCCCTTTAGGGTCCCACTACCAAATTTTTCACTTTAAAAGGGCAAAGGAGTCTCACTTGGCTGCCATATTTTGAATTCAAGGGAAGGTCTTATATACATGGTGTTGTATGGTGATTGAGAGTTGTGGGCATGTCTTTTATTGACATTATACATAGAACCTAAATATGCCTTCTACTAGTTGATAGGCAATCTCTTATTTTGCTAGATGGTTAAAAATTTAATATGGTAGGTAGAAGGGGTCCTTTAGGAAACCCATGATATGAATCATGGTGTCATCCTTGTATATCCCATATTCCCTGATGGCTATGATAGAATCCTAGATTGCCTTAGATAATTGAGGCATTAGAGCTTCATTAATGGATAAGTAGGCTACTAGGTAGAAATTTACATAGATGTCTTATATGTGATGGTGGAACTAGTGGCCATAAAGCTTATAAAATACCACATGGACCATGAATCCCTTTATAACCCATGTAGGAAATGGCTAAGGTTTGAAAGAGATCATCCTAAAGATTGCATCTAGTAGTTATCTCATCATGTAAAATATGCCTCCATCTCAGGCATCTACAATGGCATTAGCCAACTCGAATTTGATTGATCCCCCCATGTTTGGGATGTCTAGGCATGTCGAGATCATGTGTAATAGATGCACCTAAAACTCATTGATGTGTTGGCAGTCTTGGTCCCTAAACAATCAGTTAAGTAGGATCATGCCTACTTATACCTCATCTTAAAAAGTATGGACTCTATAAGCTTGATATCCTCTTTTTTGACCCACTTAGAGTCTAGGTTCTTAACCTAATATTGGATAACATCAAATATATGGTAGGTCCCCATCTATACCATTACCATCACTACATCATAATAGAAAGTGAAGTTTAGGAAGGAGTAATATGCCTTAAAGGCATTCCTAGATATATTAATAATCTGGTGCCAAGAGTTAGGTGTGCATACCTATTCATTGACTCTATCTTTTATGCATATGGTTTTGTGAAGTATGTCCCTCAATAGGTCAGTGTAGGTGATTACCTCTAATTTAGTTGTAGTTTAGTGGAGTTCACACTTCTTGTAAGACTTGAGGGCATCCTCATACTCTGACTATTGGTCAACATCTGATATTGATTCTCTAGTGACCTACTTGACCAATTTGAATATATAATTTTAATTATTGAACTTATTCAAGCTAGTTAGGAATGTGGTGTCCCTGTATTTAGGTTTGGCATTTGGGTTTGAGGATGAAACAACCATTGGAGTAGGATGGAGGGGCAATTAAGAAGCTTTGAGTGTAGAAGGCATGGGTTATAAGGGATCTATAGAATTTTTAAATAAAGGAGTTAGAGATCTATTTGAAGTTAGTAATGGTAACTTTTAGTGATCTTTTATTAGGCATAATAAGTGAATACATACAACCCACCTTTATTAATGATATTTAGCATCTCGTTTGTTGTGAATTCAAATTTGAGTTGGTGGCTATATTTTATCTTTATTTATAAATCCAAATTTGAATTTGTAGCTAATGATCCTATGATGTCATCAAAATATAGAAATATCAATTAAATGTTTTAAAATTATCTAATTGGTATTAGCTTCCCATTCTATTAATTCCCAACACATGGTAGGCATGTGGTCACATCTCTTAGAGGCTCCTCCATTAACTTCTACTTTTTTACATGTGTCATCTACTCATTATTTTTCCTAATAATTATCAACACCTAAGCATGGATTTATACTCCACATCATTCCCTTAGTCTGGGTGATGTATCACCTAAGAACACATGGCATACTTTGATTGGATCTTTAGTTTTACTTGTACCTTATTCTGACCTTCTTGGGGTCTCAAGTGGTTATTAGTCCATCCAAATACTTTATGACATGGAAATTTATCATTTGTTCAAGATATAACATCTTTGACAAGTATGGGGGATTATCCTCTCTAACCTTATGGTGATGTGACACCTTCAGATTCAACTAAGCTCTCCCAGTCTCTAACAAGTCTAGGGGACTAGCCACTTTGACTCTTGGTAATGTGGTGCCTTCCTCTTTTGTTAGGATCTCCTAGGATATAACATATTGTATAGGTCTATAGGACTATTTTATATGACACTCAATGATGTGGCAACTTTCCATTTGGATGGGCTCTCCCAAGATTTGACATCTTTGACAATTTTACAAGATCGGCCATTCTAACACTCAGTAACATGACACCTTCTTGTTTGGCTAGGATCTCTCAAGCTCTAACATCTTTGATAAGTCTAGAGTACTAACTGCTATAACACTTAGTTACATGTCACCTTCTCATTCAATAAAGTTCTCCTAGGATCTGACATCTCTAATAAGTCTAGGGGACTACCCACTCTAACTCATGGTGACTTGTCACCTTCTCATTTAGCCAAGCTCTTTCAGACTCTAACATCTCTAACAAGGCTAGGGGATTTGCCACTCTAACTTATGAAAATGTGGTGCCTTCTCATTCATATGGGGTCTTTTAGGCTCTGACATATTTTATAGGTTTGGGGGACTATTTTATATTGTGGTAATATGGTGCCTTCCCATTTAAGTAGGTTCTCCCAAGATCTGACATATTTTATAGGTTTAAAGGACTAGATACTCAGACTCATGGTGACATGGTGCCTTCCCATTCATCTAGGCTCTAATAAATTCATAAAATGACAAAGTAATATAATAAAAGGAATACAATACATTAAAACATACTTTTTAATTATATATCTCAATTTTCCATAGAGGGAAACAAATATGTTGCTCTGAGAAGGGAACTAGACTCTAAGAGATTTTGGTGAAATCCAACCTACAACATTAGCATCATGATTTCATAAAAAATAACACACTCCTTAATATTAAAAATATAATAGGTCTATAACTACTTGGTAAATCAAAGTGAATCATATTCTAAGGATTTGATTAGGTGTTGCTAATGCAAACAAAAGGAAGGATCCTGAAGCTCTGGTTTTAGAGGGGTCCCCCATTTCAAATAAAATGGGGCATGTTGGCCACAATATGTAGTGATTTATTTCAATGTGATCCTATATTTTACACCACTTTTGTTATATATTTATTAAAATTAAATTAATATAAGAACAATATAATTAATTTACCTTTGCGTGATACAAGTAATGTTATAAATGATGTTCCCAACATAGAAAAGAAAACTACACATTCTTTACCCTTCTCAATTCAAATTGAAAAATCATGTCCAAATGATAGTACACCTTTTACCAATGCACAAATTAAAGTGGATGAGATTATTTTAACACCTTATTTTTCATTTTAATCTCAACATAATGATTCTATGAAAATTTTAGATAATTCAAATATCTCCCACTCTCCTCTTACATATCATAATGAGCCAAATGAAAACATGATTGCTACTTCCTCTACCCTTGACTCCAAGATTGAAAATAATAATCCTACATGAATTCTACTCATATCTAGTGAATATATACAATTCATTACACCTACACATGATAATATATTTCATAGTGGTTAAAATTTAAAATCTTCTTCTAGTTTCTCTCCTAGTGAGCATGCGAATGACACCTATTCTTACCTTAATTATATAAGTGAAATAAATTCTGAATTTAATGAGGCTTGGAATAAAAATGATTACTATAAATTTAGTGAAGAAGACATTGAGTCTATTCCTTATATTTTTCTCCCTTCTTTACCCATATCTCATGTTTAAATTGATTCCTTATTAAATTCTAGTTCAAATGATAATATGTCTTTGGATAAACACAAGTGAACTTATACTTTGTTCATAGTTTACATAGTTTGCATTCTCATGATAATAATGTATCTTCTAGTCCATTAGCATGTGATACTTTAAAAATTCACAAAATAAGAGATACCAATGAAAATCACTCACCACTTCTTACTATATTATAACCCATTCCTCATTATAACATCCATGAGGGTGATAACTCATTTTACTCTTACCAAGTCTAAGCTATTACCCCTCTAAAGATTATGGTCAGCAAACCAACTCTCTCTAAAAAAGTTCCCAGATGTAGTATACTAATGTCTAAAATTAATAACAAGATTCAAGAATTAAATGAACCCCTTGATGATGTTAATATACCTTCACAATATTTAATATCCTTTATGCATGTCATGGGTGATTTACAAGAATAAATACATCAGCTCAGTTTGGAAAGTAAAGCATACTACCCTTGGGTTGATTCCAATACCATCCATGGAAATCCCATCCCACATATAATCTTCAATACAAAGTTACCAAATTAGTTTTAGATACCAATATTACCAAAGTTTAATGTACATGGAGACACGTACTTAAACCTTAAATCTTATAGGAAAACTACGGCACATGTCACTTGCAATTTGATTATCTTACAGTTATTTCCACAAACTCTAGAGGATGAGGCCTTAAATTGGTTCCATAATTCACTCTCCAATGGTTCACTACATACATATGATGAAATATAATAATTCTTTATCATGCATTATATTCAAAATAAGGACCTCAAGTCACATATGAGAGGTTAGCTTCACTACATCAGGGTAAGTTAGAAATAATGAGTGATTACATTTTTTGATTCAAATTGTGTACTAAATAATTGATCTATCAGTTGATATATTTAGAGGTACAATAAATATTTGATATATGTCTCATATTCACTCTTAAATATAAATTACTATATGATACATCCAATTCATTTTGACACTTATGTTATAAGGCTATCACATTAGAGAAAGAGTTGGGATTAGTAAAGGCACATTCAAAGATAGATTTTGAGGAGCCAAATTTGGATTTAAGCCTATCATAGGCATAATCATCCAATATGGTACAAACACCTAATAAATATATGCCTTAATAAAAAATGGAATAATAAAAACCAATAAATATACTCAACAAGTGAAATATCCACTTCACATAACATCTCTCATAGTGAATAGAGCACATGTCACCAACAGTAGGGCCATATAATTTTTAGATAGAGATAAGCCTAATGATATATTGTTTACATTATTAGACAAGGGGATGATCACCCTTCCTCTTACTCAACATCATATATCACATCATTTGAAAAGAATAATAAACAAACCATATTTTAATTATCACAAAATTAATGGACATTGGGACAATCATTGTTGTGCACTTAGAGATCATATTGACCAATGTGTTGACAGAGCAATTATAGAATTCACATAGGGGGCATTGATATATCCTTATCCACACTCTCCTAGATCACACTCCTCTACAAGTGAGTTAACCTAAGATGTTAATTTCAAGGATCCACTGGTTACTCATCATATGAGTCGCATGATTCTTAGGACACCTACTTATGTGAGATCTTGTGTGCCATGAATTCAGTAGTGATGGAAACTATCTCATAAAGCTCAACCTTATTATAGAAACATGGTAAAAAATAGAAAAAAACTCAACCACTAGTTTAAGTTCAAAAACTAATTAATATATTTGGTAGAGATCATAGAGATTAGATCCTAGTGTCAGCATGACCACCAATTAAGATATTTGGTAGAGAGCATAGAGATCAGAGCACAATGTGAGTAGAATAACTAATTAAGATATTTGGCAGAGACCACAAAGATTAGATCATAATGTTAGTATGACCATTGATTAAGATATTTGGTTGAGAACATAGAGATTACAGAATAGTTTTAATTCAACAACCAATTAATATATTTACCAGAGATCATAGAGATTAGAACATAGTTTTAGTACATCTTATTTAATTATTTGTTACAAACTCTATACATCTAAATACTAGAAATAAACTACAAGTAATATTATTTTTAGAGTCTAATTCTACACCTAAACATCATGAGCAATATGGTCACTTGTTTACCATGCCATATAGATTTAGATAATGCATTATGTAGTTACATGATCCACACTCACATATACTATGACACTTCTATAACAACTAACAACTAACATTCCTAATTTGATACACATATATACTCCATCATACATATATATATGATCAATCAATTATAATTCCCTATCCAAATAAATATATATCTATATGAAAACATAACCAATGAATATAATTAAATACTTAATCAAGTAAATAATGCCATAAAACAAAATTCTAGATAACACAATACCCATGTAACAAAAAGTCCATATATATGATTTGAAAAAAAATTAATATAATAATAGATAATCATTCAATAATCAAGGATTGGTCACCATGATCACCCTCCTCACTCTCACTCTTAGATACATCCACACTAGAGCTAAATTCCCTTATATCCCCTCTAGATCTTGATCAAGAGCTAAATCTCCACTCTCTATACCATAGAATTGAAACCTTGACCACCAACTCTGCATTCTCTCACTATAGATGAATATAATCATCCATGATCCTACCACCTTCCCCACATAGAACATTAGGTATGGGCATATCTCACCTCTATATCTCAGCATGTGCCTCATCTCTATTATTAACTTTTCACTTATATGTAGTGATGGCAATGACCACTCGATAAAAAATTTGGTCATGAATTCCATCAAATCTTATGGTCTTCTCCACTATCCCATAATCCATAAAATCATTAGGTATATGTCATGTTATCTCTCATAGTGTATCCTTAATAATGGTCTCTCAATACTCATCATCTCTTAGACCTACACACATCAATGCAATGCATTATATATTTCATCGATAAGTCAAACACTAAATTAAACAAAATATACAAATCCACAATCATAATGTACCCTCAACTACCCTAATGGTATATAAATCCAATACATACTATATGATATCCCCATATTTTATAAATAATGGTATAAATCTATGTTACCTTTATCATACTATGTAGGCATTAATATCACCCACATCATCCACATCAACAATATCTATCACTAGATCTTGTTGTGTCAATGGAATCATAGAAATATCAGCTATTGATGGTCTTGGACTACTACCTAGCCTCACCATAGATTGAGAACTCATCATCCACACCTATGGTGTAGGTGGAATATCTTAGATAACACCAAAATATCATGTCACCTACTCATACTAAAATATCTCAAACACATTGACCCAACAATCACATAACTGTTAAGGTGTGGAGCCTAAAAGCTTCACATATGAGCGCATTACAAAGTTGCAGGTTTACACAATCACCGGCATCGATCAGGAGCAACCAACGTCGGTTAGGAGCAGTTGGAGAAATGCCGACGTCGGTAGAGGATCAGCCGACAACGGTCACAGGCAAACAGGCAGGAACCGGCATTGGTTACCTGCGCGTCCAGAATGCTATTTTTGAGGACAGAACTGAGTGTTTGCATGATGAGTTTAAGTCTTAGTCTTAAGTTTGCATTTCTATTATTAGCAAGATTTTTTTTAGAGCCCTTGTTCAAGAGGCTTAACTATTGGTTGTAAGTGCATGCTCAAGTTTCCTAATTCTATATGTAGGAAAGATCTTCTTAGCTTATTGGAGTAGTATGAGTAGAACATTGTGAATGTTTGAAGGACAGTACAGAGTTGTATCAATCTAGGTTGTTGGAATTGATTGTACTTGAGAGAGAGAGAGATCTTGAGGAATAGAGATCTAGAGAGAGATCTTGTGCATTTGAGAGAGGTGTGGAAGAAAGAAGTTTCTTCAATTGTATTCCTTTTGTAAAGAGTTTTAATACAAGTTTTCAGGGTGGTTTCTTGTATCTCTTGTTCTTTGCTATTTATCATTCTAGTTACTTATCTATCTGATTTAATTCCACATTTATTGCTTTCATAAGTGTAATCATTGTTGGTTGATCCCCAACAAGTGGTATCAGAGCACAGGTTCACTAACAGGTGGTTCAGATCTGTGTAGTGTGTATTGATTACAGGTTGCTCACAGGGGTTTCTGCAGGGATTTATGTTTGAGTGGGAGAAGCAATGGTAGAAGAAATTAAATTGAGAATGGAGAAGTTTAATGGCAAGAACTATCAACATTGGAGAATGCAGATAGAGGACTATCTGTATCAGAAAGATCTTTACTTACCGTTAGGTGGGATTGCAAAGAAGCCCAAGGACATGGAGGATGAAGAATGGGAAGTTATTGATAGAAAGGCTCTGGGGTCTATAAGACTGAGTCTACCATCCACTGTGATATCTAATTTATCACAGGCAAAAACAATGGTAGAGCTAATGACTACTTTAGCAAATTTGTATGAAAAACCCTCAGCTTCTAATAAGGTATATCTTATGAAGCAGTTATTTAATTTGCATATGCAAGAAGGTGGATCTGTATCTAATCACCTGAATGATTTCCATGGAATTGTTAATCAATTAAGTTCAGTCAATATTATATTTGATGATGAAATAAAAGCTCTTTTAATATTATGTTCTTTGCCTAAAAGCTAGCATGGCTTGGTAATGGCAATTTCTAATACTGCTTGTGCTTCGAATATTTTAAAAGTAGAGGATGTTGTTAGTGTTATCTTGAATGAGGAAATTTGCAGGAAAAGCATAGAGAAAACATCAGGGAATGCTTTAAATCTCGAGAGCAGGGGAAGGAAAAAAGAGAAGAGCAAGAGGAGATCAAGATCTAAGTCTAAGGGGAGAGGTAGATCCAAATCTAGAAATGGCAAGAGGCCACAATGCTGGAATTGTGGAAAGATGGGGCACATAAGCAGAGATTACTGGTCAAAGCCTAAGGAGGACAATCAGCACAAAGGAAAGGAAGAGGCAAAGGTTGCAGGTATTGCACAAGATGCTCTAATTTTCTCTTTGCATAATAATATAGAATCTTGGGTATTAGATTTTGGTACATCTTTCCATGCTACCCCTAACAGAGAATATTTCAGTGACTATATCCATGGAGATTTTGGAATAGTGTTCTTAGGGGATGATGAGCCTTGTAAGATTATTGGCAAAGGTAAAGTGCAGCTGAAGATGCAGAATGGCAACACATGGGTGTTAAGAGATGTGATGCATGTTCCTAGCTTGAAGAGAAATTTGATTTCTGCAGGAAAGCTAGGGGATGAGGGTTGTACAGTAACTCTCATAGCAGAATCTTGGAAGGTGACCAAGGGTGCACTTGTTATGGCCAGAGGTAAGAGAGTAGGTACTCTCTATTTATGTAATTATGTTACTGATATTTCTCCTTCTGTATTATCTACTTCAAATGTGGATGCTAAATTGTGGCACTCAAGGCTTGGCCACATGAGTGAGAAGGGGATGTCAATTCTTAAGTCTAAAGGTAAGCTTTCATATTTGAAAAGTATGGATCTAGAATTTTGTGAGCATTGTGTATTTGGAAAACAAAAAAGGGTTAGTTTTCTCAAGACTGGGTCTAGTAAGAAAAGGCATAAGTTGCAGCTTGTTCACATAGACGTGTGGGGACCGGCTCAGGTAGCTTCTATTGGAGGATCACAGTACTATGTTACGTTCATAGATGATGCTACAAGAAAGGTATGGATCTACTGTATTAAGAAGAAATTTGATGTATTTGAGACTTTTAAGATTTGGAAAGCTATGGTTGAGAATGAAATAGGCAGAAGATTAAAATGCTTGAGATATGATAATGGTGGTGAGTTCTATAGCCTTAAGTTCAACTGGTATTGTTATACACATAGAATCCATAGGCAAAGGATGGTTCCAAGGACACCTCAGTAGAATGGAATTGCTGAAAGGATGAATAGAACAATCATGGAGCGTGCAAGATGTATGAGATTGCATGTTGGGTTGCCCATAGAGTTTTGGGTAGAAGCTGTTGACACCGCAGTGTACCTAATTAATAGAGGACCCTCTACAGCTCTGGATGGTGGAATTCCAGAAGAGGCATGGACAGGTAAAAAGGTAGATCTCTCATATCTCAAAGTTTTTGGTTGTGAAGCCTTTGTGCATGTAGATAAGGAAAATAGAAAGAAGATTGATGCTAAGTCTATGAGGTGCACGTTTATTGGCTATGGCTCAGATGATTTTGGTTTTAGATTTTGGAATCTAGGAACTAACAAGGTAATTAAGAGCCGTGATGTTGTTTTCAATGAAAAAGTGATGTATAGTGATCAGATGAGGAAGTTGAATCAATCTGGGTAGAGCAATGGAGAATTGGACAAGGTGACGGTCCAAAATGAGCTCATGGGAAAAAGAAATAATCACTTGCAGGAAAACACAGAGACCGACGTCGGCAGGGTAGGAACCGACGTCGGTAGTACAGAAACTGATGTCGGTCATACAGAGACCGATGTCGATAGGACAGGTACCAGCGTCGATCAAGAAGAACTAGTGTCAGCCAGTAACAGGTCTACAGGTGGCCAAGGTCAGTCACTGTCAGAGAATTTGGGTGGACAGCGTGTTGAGAATGAGTCTAAGACACCCATCAGGAGGTCAGAAAGGGTAAGTAAGCCTCCAATTAGATATTCTCCTTTTTTATACTATTTATTGCTAACTAATGGTGGATAACCAGAGAGTTTTGAAGAAGCATTATAGGTGGAGTCCAAGATTCAGTGGGAGTGTGGCATGGTTGAGGAGATGGAGTCCTTGAGAGAGAACCAAACATGGGATTTGGTTGAATTGCCAGCTGGTAAGAGGACACTAAAGAATAGATGGACCTACAGGTTGAAGGAAGGTGAGAATGGACAGATGAGATATAAGGCCAAATTGGTAGTGAAAGGATTTGCACAAAAGCCAGGTATTGATTTTAGTGAGATTTTTTCTCCTATTGTTAAAATGACTTCTATACGGGTTGTACTGTCTTTGGTTGCTTTTGAGGATTTGCATCTTGAGCAGCTAGATGTTAAGACAGCATTTCTTCATGGAGATTTGGATGAGGAAATATACATGGAACAGCCAGAAGGATTTGAGGTCAAGGGTAAGGAGAAGTTGGTGTGTAGATTGAAGAAAAGCTTGTATGGCCTCAAGCAAGCTCCTAGACAGTGGTATTTAAAATTTGACAGGTTTATGACTAAGCATGGCTATAGTAGGTGTCAATCTAACCATTGTGTATATTTTAAGAGATTTGATAATGGTAGATATATTATTCTATTGTTGTATGTAGATGATATGCTGGTTGCAGGATCACACATGCAGGATATCTCTGAGCTTAAGGTGAAATCAGCTCAAACGTTTGCTATGAAGGATTTGGGAGTAGCTAAGAAAATCCTTGGCATGAGCATTAAGAGAGACAGGAAAAATCACAGGTTGATATTGTCTCAAGAGGATTATGTGGACAAGGTGTTGAAATGGTTCAATATGCAGGATGCTAAACCGATAAGCACACCTTTGGCTGGACATTTTAAGTTGAGTAAAGAACAATGTCCTAATTCACATGATGAGGTAGAGTACATGAGTAAGGTTCCATATTCTTCCGCAGTAGGGAGTTTGATGTATGCAATGGTGTGTACTAGAACCGATATTGCCCAAGCAGTGGGAGTTGTAAGTAAGTATATGGCCAATCCAGGGAAGGAACATTGGAAAGCAATTCAGTGGATCCTTAGATATCTGAGAGGAACCAGCAGTAGGCACTTGTGCTATGGAGGTTCAGATACTTCTCTACATGGTTATGTAGATTCAGATATGGCAGGTGATTTGGATGGCAGGAGGAGCACCACAGGTTATGTTTTCACTGTAGGTGGAACGGTGGTTAGCTGGATATCAAAGTTGCAAAAGGTTGTTGCCTTGTCAACTACAGAAGCAGAGTATATTGCAGCCACAGAAGCTAGCAAAGAGATGATATGGATGACATGGTTCATGGAAGAGCTTGGAAGGGAGCATGGGAGTTGCATATTGTATAGTGACAGTCAGAGTGCAATCCATTTGGCTAAGAATTTAGCCTTTCACTCAAGAACCAAGCACATTCAGCTAAGGTACCACTTCATATGGCAGGTATTGGAAGATGGTGAGTTGAAGCTGGAGAAGATCCATACAGATAGGAATCTTATTGATATGTTAACCAAGCCAGTTACAAAGGAGAAGTTGAATCTTCATTCAACTTCTGTCGGTCTTCATGATTGAGTTGAAGATGGAGGAGCTAGAAGATGTTGTTGTACAGGTACTGGTGCAGCTGTTTATCTCCAAGTGGGAGATTGTTAAGGTGTGGAGCCTAAAAGCTTCACATATGAGCGCATTACAAAGTTGCAGGTTTACACAGTCACCAGCATTGGTCAGGAGTGACCAACATCAGTCAGGAGCAGTTGGAGAAATGCTGGCGTCGGTAGAGGATCGGCTGACGACGGTCACAGGGAAACAGGCAGGAACCAGCGTCGGTTACCTACGCGTCCAAAATGCTATTTCTAAGGACAGAACTGAGTGTTTGCATGATGAGTTTAAGTCTTAGTCTTAAGTTCACATTTCTATTATTAGCAAGATTGTTTTTAGAGCCCTTGCTTAAGAGGCTTAACTGTTGGTTGTAAGTGCATGCTCAAGTTTCCTAATTCTATATGTAGGAAAGATCTTCTTAGCTTATTGGAGTAGTATGAGTAGAACATTGTGAATGTTTGAAGGATAGTACAGAGTTGTATCAATCTAGGTTGTTGGAATTGATTGTACTTGAGAGAGAGAGCTCTTGAGGAATAGAGATCTAGAGACAGATCTTGTGCATCTGAGAGAGGTGTGGAAGAAAGAAGTTTCTTCAATTGTATTCCTTTTGTAAAGAGTTTTAATACAAGTTTTTAGGGTGGTTTCTTGTATCTCTTGTTCTTTGCTATTTATCATTCTAGTTACTTATCTATCTGATTTAATTCTGTGTTTATTGCTTTCACAAGTGTAATCATTGTTGGTTGATCCCCAACAATAACCAATAGCTCGCTCAAACTTTTCTCAGCTAAACACCATCCTCAAGCCTCCCCTAAAATCCCATATAGGGTCTCTAAATAATTTTTCCATTTTTCAACCAATACAACACCTATTGATAGTTATAAAAGTCCCTATAGGGTCCCCAAATAATATCTCCAATTATCAACCAATATAACACCTATCGATAATGCATCATGCTCTTTGATCACATGTGAGTTGTACCAGTAGATATCTCTACAAATGTCTATGAAAATTTCCATTCCATCCATGAAAACACCTCTGGTATAATTAGTAAGATATGTTCATAATCCCAATAATGTAATAGCATCAAATACCTAATGCGAATTATGCCTAACTCCTAAGTAAAATGATACAAATATTGATACAAGTGGGATAGCATATTGTAACCCCAAAATCATATATTCTTGTGTTCTTGTATATCCTACATAATCCCATGAATCATGTATGAAATAGATACACCACTACCATCCATAATAATTTATGAATCTAGTAACACAACAAGAAAAATTTACAACCATGAAACATTATCCATAAGAATCACAGATAATAAAACATCACTATAACTCCCTTGATGATGAGTCCCTATGGGTATGCCTTAAAAATACCTAGAATACCAATATATAACTCTATCTATATTAACCTCCTATAATATATCCCATTGACCAATAATGGGCACTCTTAGTATCTCATAAACTGTTAGGGTGTGTGGAGCTAAAAGCTTCACCAAGGAGCATACTTAAACAGTTTCGGGTCTACACAGACACCGGCGTCAGTTAGGAGCGACCGACGTCGGTCAATTGCAGTTGCAGAGGTGCCGACATCGGTAGTGGGTCGGCCGGCGATGGTCACAGGTGAACAGGTAGGAACCGACGTCGGTTACCTGTGTGTCTAGAAAGCGATTTCTGAGGACAGAAGCGAGTGTTTGCATGATGATTTTGAGTTGTAGTCTCAAGCTCACATCTCTATTGTTAGCAATATTATTTTTAGAGCTCTTGTTCAAGAGGCTTAACTGTTTGTTGTAAGAGCATGCTCAAGTTTCCTAATTCTATATGTAGGAAAGATCTTCTTAGCTTAGTATGTTGAATATGTGAGTATGAGTAGAACATTTTGAATGTTTGAAGGACATTACTGAGTTGCATCAATCCAGGTTGTTGGATTTGAGTGTACTTGAGAGAGAGAGCTCTTGAGGAATAGAGATCTAGTGAGAGATCTTGTGTGCATCTGAGAGAGGTGTGGAAGAAAGAAGTTTCTTCATTGTATTCCTTTTGTAAAGAGTTTTAATACAAGTTTTCAGGGTGTTTTCTTGTATCTCTTGTTCCGTGCTATTTATCATTTTAGTTGCTTATCTATCTGATTTATTTCTGCATTTATTGCTTTCACAAGTGTAATCCATTGTTGGTTGATCCCCAACAAGTGGTATCAGAGCACAGGTTCACTAACAAGTGGTTCAGATCTGTGTAGTGTGTTTGGATTACAGGTTGCTCACAGGGGTTTCTGCAGGGATTTCTGTTTCAGTGGGAGAAGCAATGGTAGAAGAAAGTAAATTGAGAATGGAAAAGTTTAATGGCAAGAACTATCAACATTAGAGAATGCAGATAGAGGACTATCTGTATCAGAAAGATATTTACTTACCGTTAGGTGGGATTGCAAAGAAGCCCAAGGACATGGAGGATGAAGAATGGGAAGTTCTTGAAAGAAAGGCTCTTGGGTCTATAAGACTGAGTCTTGCATCCACTGTGATATCCAATTTGTCATAGGCTAAAAAAATGGTAGAGTTAATGACTATGTTAGCAAATTTGTATGAAAAACCCTCCACTTCTAATAAGGTATATCTTATGAAGCAGTTATTTAATTTGCATATGCAAGAAGGTGGATCTATTTCTAATCACCTGAATGATTTCCATGGTATTGTTAATCAGTTAAGTTTAGTCAATATTGTATTTGAAGATGAAATAAAAGCTCTTTTAATATTATGTTCTTTGCCTGAAAGCTGGCATGGCTTGGTAATGGCAGTTTCTAATACTGCTTCTGCTTCGAATATTTTAAAAGTAGAGGATGTGGTTAGTGTTATCTTGAATGAGGAAATTCGCAGGAAAAGCATAGAAGAGACATCTAGGAACGCTTTAAATCTCAAGAGCAGGGGAAGGCAAAAAGAAAGGAGCAAGAGGAGATCAAGATCTAAGTCTAAGGGAAGAGGCAGATCCATGGCAGAAGGCCACAATGCTAGAACTGTGGAAAGTTGGGGCACATAAGCAGAGATTGTTGGTCAAAGCCTAAGGAGGAGAATCAGCATGAAGGAAAGGAAGAGGCAAAGGTTGCAGGTATTGCACAAGATGCTCTTATTTTCTCTTTGCATAATAATATAGAATATTGGGTATTAGATTCTAGTGCATCTTTCCATGCTACCCCTAACAGAGAATATTTCAGTGACTATATCCATGGAGATTTTGGAATAGTGTACTTAGGGGATGATGAGCCTTGTAAGATTACTAGCAAAGGTAAAGTGCAGCTGAAGATGCAGAATGGAAACACATGGGTGTTGAGAGATGTGATGCATGTTCCTAGTTTGAAAAGAAATTTGACTTCTACATGTAAGCTAGGTGATGAGGGTTGTACAGTAACTCTCACAGCAGATTCTTGGAAGGTGACCAAGGGTGCACTTGTTATGGCCAGAGGTAAGAGAGAAGGTACTCTCTATTTGTGTAATTGTGTTACTAACAAATCTCCTTCTGTATTATCTACTTCAAATGTGGATGCTAAATTGTGGCACTCAAGGCTTGGCCACATGAGTGAGAAGGGGATGTCAATTCTTAAGTCTAAAGGTATGCTTTCAGATTTGAAAAGTATGGATCTAGAATTTTGTGAGCATTGTGTATTTGGAAAATAGAAAAGGGTTAGTTTTCTCAAGACTGGGTCTACTAAGAAAAGGCATAAGTTGCAGCTAGTTCACACAGACGTGTGGGGACCGGCTCAGGTAGCCTCTATTGGAGGATCACGGTACTATGTTACGTTCATAGACGATGCTACAAGGAAGGTATGGATCTACTGTATCAAAAAGAAATCTGATGTTTTTGAGACTTTTAAGATTTGGAAAGCTATGGCTGAGAATGAAACAGGCAAAAGATTGAAGTGCTTGAGATCTGATAATGGCGGTGAGTTTTGCAGTCTTAAGTTTAACTGGTATTGTTACACACACAGATTCCTTAGGCAAAGGACGGTTCCAAGGACACCTCAGCAGAATGGAATTGCTAAAAGGATGAACAGAATAATTATGGAGTGTGCAAGATGTATGAGATTGCATGCTAGGTTGCCCTTAGAGTTTTGGGCAGAAGCAGTTGACACCGCAGTGTACCTGATTAATAGAGGACCCTCTACAGCTCTGGATGGTGGAATTCTAGAAGAGGCATGGATAGGTAAAAAGATAGATCTCTCATATCTCAAAGTTTTTGGTTGTGAAGCCTTTGTGCATGTAGATAAAGAAAATAGAAAGAAGCTTGATGCTAAGTCTATGAGGTGCACGTTTACTGGCTATGGCTCAGATGATTTTGGTTTCAGATTTTGGAATCTAGGAACTAACAAGGTAATTAGGAGCCGTGATGTTATTTTCAATGAAAGAGTGATGTACAGTGATCAGATAAGGAAGCTAGATCAATCTGGGCAGAGCAATGGATAATTGGACGAAGTTATGGTCCAAAATGAGCTCACGGGAAAAAGAAATAATCACTTACAGGAAAACACAGAGACCGACGTCGGCAGGTTAGGAACTGGCATCGGCAGTATAGAAACCGATGTCGGTCATACAGAGACCGACGTCGGTAGACCAGGAATCGACGTCAGTAGACCAGGAACCGATGTTGGCCAAGAAGAACCGGCGTCGACCAGTAACAGGTCTACAAGTGGCTGAGGTCGGTCACTGTCAGAGAATTTGGGTGGATAGCATGTTGAGAACGAGTCCAAGACACCCATTAGGAGGTCAGAAAGGGTAAGTAAGCCTCCTATTAGATATTCTCCTTCCTTATATTATTTATTGCTAACTGATGGTGGAGAACCAGAGAGTTTTAAAGAAGCATTACAGGTGGAGTCCAGGAGTAAGTGGGAGCGTGGCATGGTTGAGGAGATGGAGTCCTTGAGAGAGAACCAAACATGGGATTTGGTTGAGTTGCCAGCTGGTAAGAGAACACTGAAGAATAGATGGACCTACAGGTTGAAGGAAGGTGAGGATGGACAGATGAGATATAAGGCCAGATTGGTTGTAAAAGGATTTGCACAAAAGCCAGGTATTGATTTTGGTGAGATTTTTTCTCCTGTTGTTAAGATGACTTTTATAAGGGTTGTATTGTCTTTGGTTGCTTTTGAGGATTTGCATCTTGAGCAGCTAGATGTTAAGACAGCATTTCTTCATGGAGATTTGGATGAGAAAATATACATGGAATATCCAGAAGGATTTGAGGTCAAGGGTAAGGAGAAGTTAGTGTGCAGGTTGAAGAAAAGCTTGTATGGCCTCAAGCAAGCTCCTAGGTAATGGTATTTGAAATTTGACAGGTTTATGACTGAGCATGGCTATAGTAGGTGTCAATCTGACCATTGTGTGTATTTAAAGAGATTTGATAATGGTAGATATATTATTCTATTGTTGTATGTAGATGATATGCTGGTTGCAGGATCACACATGCAAGATATCTCTGAGCTTAAGGTGAAATTAGCTCAAACATTTGCTATGAAGGATTTGGGAGCAGCAAAGAAAATCCTTGGTATGAGCATTAAGAGAGACAGGAAAAATCACAGGTTGATATTGTCTCAAGAGGATTATGTGGACAAGGTGTTGAAATGGTTCAATATGCAGGATGTTAAACCGGTAAGCACACCTTTGGCTGGACATTTTAAGTTGAGTAAAGAACAATGTCCTAATTCACATGATGAGGTAGAGTACATGAGTAAGGTTCCATATTCTTCCACGGTAGGAAGTTTGATGTATGCAATGGTGTGTACTAGACCAGATATTGCCCAAGCAGTGGGAGTAGTAAGTATATGGCCAATCTAGGAAAGGAACATTGGAAAGCAGTTCAGTAGATCCTTAGATATCTGAGAGGAACCAGCAACAGACACCTGTGCTATGGAGGTTCAGATACTTCTCTACATGGTTATGTAGATTCAAATATGGCAGGTGATTTGGATGGCAGGGGGAGCACCACAGGTTATGTTTTTACTGTAGGTGGATCGGCGGTTAGCTGGATATCTAAGTTGTAGAAGGTTGTTGCCTTGTCAACTACAGAAGCAGAGTATATTGCAGCCACAGAAGCTAGCAAGGAGATGATATGGATGACATGGTTCATGGAAGAGCTTGGAAGGGAGCATGGGAGTTGCAGATTGTATAGTGACAGTCAGAGTGCAATCCATTTGGCTAAGAACTCAGCTTTTCACTCAAGAACCAAGCACATACAGCTAAGGTACCACTTCATACGGCAGGTATTGGAAGATGGTGAGTTGAAGCTGGAGAAGATCCATACAAATAAGAATCCTGCTGATATGCTAACCAAGCCGGTTACTAAGGAGAAGTTGAATCTTCATTCAACTTCTATTGGTCTTCATGATTGAGTTGAAGATGGAGGAGCTAGAAGATGTTGCTGTACAGGTACTGGTGCAGCTATTTATCTCCAAGTGGGAGATTGTTAGGGTGTGTGGAGCTAAAAGCTTCACCAAGGAGCATACTTAAATAGTTTTGGGTCTACACAGACACCGGCGTCAGTCAGGAGTGACCGACGTCAGTCAGTTGCAGTTGCAGAGGCGCCGACATCGGCAGTGGGTCGGCCGGCGACGGTCACAGGCGAACAGGCAGGAACCGACGTCGGTTACCTGTGTGTCCAAAAAGCGATTTCTGAGGATAGAAGTGAGTGTTTGCATGATGAGTTTGAGTTGCAGTCTCAAGCTCACGTCTCTATTGTTAGCAATATTATTTTTAGAGCCCTTATTCAAGAGGCTTAACTATTTGTTGTAAGAGCATGCTCAAGTTTCCTAATTATATATGTAGGAAAGATCTTCTTAGCTTAGTATGTTGAATGTGTGAGTATGAGTAGAACATTGTGAATGTTTGAAGGACAGTAATGAGTTGCATCAATCCAGGTTGTTGGATTTGAGTGTACTTGAGAGAGAGAGCTCTTGAGGAATAGAGATCTAGTGAGAGATCTTGTGTGCATCTGAGAGAGGTGTGGAAGAAAGAAGTTTCTTCATTGTATTCCTTTTGTAAAGATTTTTAATACAAGTTTTCAGGGTGTTTTCTTGTATCTCTTGTTTCGTGCTATTTGTCATTCTAGTTGCTTATCTATCTGATTTATTTCCATGTTTATTCCTTTCACAAGTGTAATCCATTGTTGGTTGATCCCCAACATAAACATCTTTTAGAGTCACAATAATATTGTCAATGGGTAACCAAAATGTACAAGTGTTGGCATTCCACTACTTGCATAAGGCAGTCATCATATGGAAATCATAAGGCACTGATGAAAGTGATGTCACATAACCTAAACTAGCACTATCAATAACTACCCTCTCCTTGTTTGTCAAGGGAAGTCCATGAAATCACTCCATCTAGCTATTATGAAACTCCCTCATACATACATCCACCTAAAAAACATAACAAAATATAACATTAGCATCTCTAAACAATAGATAAACATGTAAACACAATCATTAAAACATAAAATAAATCAAAATTTACAATTTTGGCTCCATTGGACACTAGTACTACACCTAGGACACTATTGATGGATAATAGTGTGGCCCTAAGATGGTATCACAATAGCCCAAAACACTAGCACAGTCCTTGGAACACTATCATGGCCATCCTAAATAGGGCCCTAAACCCACTAAATAACACCAAAAATTAGAAAAAAACACATTTACCTTTTTAAAAATAGGGAAAATGATAGATTCCTTACCAAGGTAACCTCATCCTTAACCTTAATGAGTACTTCCACCTCCTCATAGTGGTTCAAGATCACTCCTCATCTCATTGGCAATTTCTTAAGCTCAAAGCAAAAATTTATCTTAAGTGAATTGATTCAAATGACTCTCCAAACTAATCAACCAATCTATTTAAACCATGTTATGAAAATTCCACCTACCTAAGGTTGACCTTGTGCATAGATTTTTTCAACTAATACCAAATTCTTCCAAATGTGATATCTTGAAAACCATAACTCTAATTTTTGGTCCATTTCTTATGCATGAGATTCAATGATGACATCCACCACACCATACTAGTTACAATACTATCCCAATTAATTTGACTCTACAAGATGACAAACTCACTATAGGATAAAATCCTATATTGGTCCTAGTTTATAAATAATTCTGTTACACACGTCAAAATAATTATTCTTATGCTCACATTATCTATGTTAACTATCACTAACATGCTTATGGCATATTTTTTGGTTTGATACCCTTACCACAATCTCATATCTCTTACCAAAAAGGGGGCATATATACACCATTCACATCAATGTTTCTTTACTCAAATACATAGTTTGACCTACACTAAAATGTCCAAATTTAGACACAAAAGTTGGCGAAGATATCAAGATACATAGGTTGACTCATATGTTCAAATACATAGGTTAGATTAGATGTTTAGACACATAATTTGGCTCAGATATTTAGATACATATGTTGATTCATATGTTCAAATACATAGGTTGACACAGATGTTTAGATACATAAGTTGACATAGATGTTCAAGTACATAGGTTGGATCAGTTATTTAAATACACAGGTTGGCATAGATGTTTAGATACATAGGTTGACATATATGTTCAGATACATAGGTTGGCTCAAATATTCAAATACATAGGTTGACATTGATGTTTAGATATATAGTTTGACATAGATGTTAAGATACAAAGGTTCACTTAGGTATTTAGATACACAAGTTGACACAAATATTCAAATACATAGATTTACTTGGATGTTCAGACACACAGTTTGACTCATATTTATTGGGTTCCATGATCTTATTAGATATTAGTTCATTTTCTCATACTTTACATAGGGTTTCAATATATTTCTAGACTTAGATTATGACTATGGGGACATGTACATGATACACCATCCCTATATGCACATAGTTTTATATAAAAAGTAGATATTTACATTACTTAGATATGGGGAATGATATAGGGAATGTGTCCTTGATCCCATAATATTTTAATAGCTTATACATATGGAATGGAAATTTATACCATTCTCTATGTTTAAATTACTATATTACACTTAGATTGTCACTAGGATGTCATATAATTTCAATAGGTTGGGTTGTATATCCATCTACAATGGTTGATCTATAGTCGTCACTAGACCCTGATTACAAATGCTGAGTGATAGTTTCAACCTCTGAGCAAATTACTTCTTAGATAAAGTTCACATATTAGAGTGGGCATAAGTAGGGATTATTTCTCCACATTTATATATATTCTTTAGACTAAGTTCATATACTAGGATGGGCAAAAAATAAGGTTTTTTCCTCATAAATTAGTTCATTAATCAAATTTAGTACAGGGGGCATCTATATTGTATATTTCCTCATCATAGACAACATTCCAACTCATGTCCACTTCTCTGGCCAAGAAGTGGGCAAAGCCTAGAGCACATACATCCTCCAAATAGATTGATCACATAGGTAAGTATAAGTACATATTTTATTTTTCCTTTTACTCTTAACACTTCCATTTCATTACATTACTATAATAAAATGGGGGATAATGTAAACAACCTAATTTGGTCAACCAAACACAAGTATTATGTCTTTTGTTGCTCTTTCACAAGAAGGTCTTAATGATGGATGTGAGTCTTGTTCATAGGTCATTTTGGTCCTTTGATATTTCTAAAGACTTTTTTTTACCTATTGGCTACTCCCCCAAGGGTCCTATGTCATCCTATCCTAGTCATAGGGCCCCCTAGCCTATTTACCATAGTATTTTCTTAGTTTTGTGGTCTCAGGAACTAACATGGTCTTAGACACTAGCACAGTGCACTAGTGTCCACTTTAGTGCTAGTGTCCAACAGTCAATCTTTCAATGTGTTTTAGGTTATTACCCTTCCTACAGTCCCCTATTATGGTTTTATCTTTCTCTTGTACCTTGTTAGCTAGAAAATAATGGTCTTACATCCAAATTAAAATTCCTTCTATATAAAGAGCCTTACAAGGAATTTTACATCTAACACTTACTATTTGGAACATAATTACATAAAATCAATTAATGGTATAAATCAAGACTCTACATATTACTTAGTGATCACACCTAAATATGTATACTTGATCAAAAAAGGGCCTAAGTGAAAGTCATTCTAGCATACTATGTGTGTTGATTATGAACATTTCCTAAGGGAAAACTACACGCAATCTGAGAACCCTATCATTGGGTTTAATGTAGGTAGTGGTCAGGATAACAAGGGTTATATATCAAACAACTGTAACTATCCACAACCCAACTTTTCCCTTCCTTTTGAATTTGATCCCATTATAATTTTGTGTATATAGGTGTTCATTAGATTTTAGATAAGAATAAAAAAATGGGACATAAATGGATGATTGGATGATCATGAACACATCTACAGGTCCTTAAAATCCTCTAAAAGTATCTCCAAAAGTCTCAAGGTTTTTCTCTATAGGAGGGCACTATCATGGTACCTTAGACACTAGCACAATGCACTACTATCCTTCTAACCATGCTTCTAACTGAAGATAATTTTTAACCCTGGTTCTAGAATGAAGGACTTCAAGCCTTTTCCAAGCCATATTCCAACCTTCCCATCATCTAGAAACCCCTATTTCATTATAGATAAGTGTATTTCTTCATTGTATTTGCATTTGGGTAAATCAGTTTGGTATATATATTTTTAATTTTTATCTATATTTACCCTCTATACCTATCCCTTTAACAACCTAGGATTTACATTTACTAAGTTCTAAACAGTTAAAATGTAATCTATGTCTAATAATTATATGCATTGGTGCAATCTTGGAAGAAGTGGTGACATTATTTACTTCCAAAATAATTCATTTACACACGGATCATTAGGCATTGTATTTTTTCAACATCCAAAGTAAATTAAATGATAAACACATGAAATGGTTGGAATTTATTCGAAGTTATTAATTTGTATTGAAACATAGAAGTGGTAAATACAATAAATTTTTAGATTCCTTGAGTAAGCGAGTTCTTATTGTGAATGAGCTTAGGATAGAGTTCATTGTGTTTGACTCAATGAAATATTTATATGAAGAATATTTATATTTAAATTATGCATGGAAAATGTGCATGAATCCAATAAATGTGGACATAACTTCATGGATAGATTATATCATTCAAGTTGGGTTGTTATTCAAATGAAAGAGGCTATGCATACCTCAAAGTTACATGAAATAAAACCTATTGAAATAAAAACACAATAAAGGCCTTCATGGTCACTTTTGGCATGATAAAATATTAGCTATAGATTAATATGGATGAGAATAATTTTGTTCAAAGATATAGAGTTTTCCAAAATACAAAAGGTAAAGTTTAGGATAAATGACTATATCAGCAATTACCTATTAAAAATAGACCATGGGGTTTATTAAGCATGAATTTTATTTTTGTTTTTCCAAAAAATCAATGAGATAATGATTCTATTTTTTATTGTGTATAGATCCTATAAAAAGACACACCTTTTATCTTTTTTATTATAATTTTTACTTATTAGTGTATTAACTCTAATTAAGATAAAATGATTTGAAAGATAACAAATGTTGTAAAATATATTGCAACTAGTAAAATGGAAGAAAAGTACTAAAATAGATTAATCAAGAATGAATGAAATAAATATAACTATGAAAAACATAAGAATACCTATGAGACTTAGTTGTTTTATGTTTGTATGGAGACTGTGTATGATTGATAGATGAATAAAACATATCAGCTAAAAAAAATTATGCATGTGCCATAATAACTATGACTATAATTGCTCAGAGTTAAGATTGACTAGTAGGGGGTAGGATAAGGTGCCACTACTATATTATATTGGTTAATTATGTCATCTATGTAAAAATAGGTAAACTAGGGTATAGTCATCTACATATATTTAAAACACACCTATGTGTCAAAATTTAACCTTTAGATGCACATAGATGACTTGCAAATGACTTCATCAAAGTTGAAACCCTAGTAGGGCTTGTAGTATCTAAAAACCTACAAAGAGAAATGGGGGAGTGTAATGGGTTGAGCTCATACCAATACCCCCATTATTATTTATTGATACATATGTATCTAATACTTTAAAGAGATAAATCAAGCCCATGTAGTTATTCCACTTAGAGTGTTTTGTGAAATTGTGCTCCTTTTGATACATGTATTTATCTAGAGATGGCTTGAATACTTGATAATGACTTGATTTGACTTAGATAAAATAGGTTCTTTAATTAGATAGGGACTACTTCAAATGATTTTAATTAGAATTGGGAAGAATAGGGAAGTTTTAATTAGTGTGAAATACAACAAGTGCTACTCAATATTAAAATTTCCAGGTAATAGAATAATTGACTTAGATGTGCCTTTATAGTAGCCCAAAAGGGGAAAAGCTCATGCTACATATCCTAAAAATACAAATCAGATTATAAGAGAGGGTATAAATTTTAAAATTATCTATTACTAAGGTCAAGGACATAATCATATATTATATGTTGCATGTGATGGTGCGTCTTTGTGATCTTGACATCTTTTTTTGATATGCTTGCTATTTCATTACTTGATTTTGAGACTTTTATAAATTTTTATGAATAGAAAGATTTTACATAGGTAAAACGTTTGTAAATGTGATTTTTTTAGTAAATATGTGTATCAATTTATCCTATTGGTTGAAGGGGAGGATGAGGTACCATATTTTATAGGGTACTCATACATGATCCCTAGAACGGTTACCACTCATTGTAATGAATGCACTTCAAGCATTTATGTATCGTAGAAGGTATATCATGTATATTTTGTAACTAAGGGTGTCTTAATAACATTTAAAATACCCAATTATATGGTACAAATATAAAATGAGACTATAATATCATAGGACCCACCTGAAGAGGCAACATATTGTGTCTCTAAGTAGTTTGTTATTTTTGAGTGAATGTCTTGACACTTTTAGATGTTGCTTGTATAGCATGTTGTGTGTAACCCAATGAATGAATTAATGGAATTATACATGCATTATAGCTTGATATATTATCAAATAGTATACTTTTAATGGTTTTTTTATTAATATATGTTTTTATACATAGGGCATGCAAATCAAAATCATCAAACACTCTATCACTATCATCAAAGGTGATAATAGGACATGGTTGTGGAGTTTCAAAAATTATACCAATAATTCCATCTAATGGATGATAATTTGATTTAGGATGTGGTTATAAATTATATGTATGATTAATTATTTAATTATCTTTGTTTGTCTCATTATTTGGAAATATATCATTGAAAATCTTTAACTTAGAATTTTCATTATGTTGAGGCTCAGTTTCCTTTGTATAAGTACCTAGCTTAATGACATTGTTATCGATAATATTTTGAATAAGGTGATCTTGAAACATTGATTAGTAGGGTGACCATTACATCTTTAGTAGATAAAATATGCATTTTTATCAAATTATTTACTTTTAGGTCTACTCATATCAACCTCTAATGGTAGAGGTAGATTAATGAGATTTCACTCAAGAAAATTTTATAGAAATTTATAAGGAAGTTGTGGTAATCTATAGAATTTAATTATTGGTTATTATAATTAAAAAATATTGTTGGAAGGTTTAGATATAACACTAATTTTGATTTTTTCATAAACTTTAATATTTTTTATCTTATCTTTGTAAGATGGTTTGCCTTGAAACTTCATTGTGGAAGATGAATTATATGTGGGTGAATATATGAGTTTGTTCAAAGCAATAATATTGAATTATATATCTCTTATTGTAATAAAATTTTCCTCAAATGATCTAAATTTAATGAAAATAATTGAATCATGCAAAGGCACAAGTATTATTTGTTTAAATATATCTTATAATTCATTATCTACCAATGTGTTAGTCATTTTGGTAAGCATGGTATTGTAACAAAGTACATAGTCACTGATAGGATCATTAATTATTTGCTTAAGCTTAAAATTTTATACATAAGAAATATCTTCCTCAATTATAATAGTAACTTTATTAATAAATTAATGTACTTATGGGTTAATTATTTGATTGATTGAATAAGTAAATCATAAAACCAACACAAGGTGTAATATTTTAAGCTTCTCAGAAACAACTTGGATAACAACTTATCTTTAATAATATAATCTAAACATGCCACATAAAAATATTCAATATGTTATTTGTATCTTCTTTACCTTCATATAATGGAATTTTAGGAGCTATAAATCATGTAGGTAAAGGATATATTGTAATCTCAGCTACTAATAGATTATGAAGTACGGCTTGTGAATCTATTGATTGGATAGCTTTTAGTATACCTTGCTCTAAGTGTAATAGCTTAACATACAAAACAAATTAGTTTTCTAAATGGATTGTGTAGTAAGAAAGGTGGGTGAGATAGTATGCATATATATACAAGGTACCATTTGAGTGATTTAGTTAGGCATTAGTTTAGATATTTATTTAAAGTCGTGTGTTTCCCCCAAATGAAATGGTGTATATGTAATAACAATATAAATTGTAGATGTAGAAACACATATGGTATGGTTTGTAATGGGTTGATAAATATTACAAACATAATAATTTAGTTCTTTATATGTGATATCATTATCATGTTTCTTTTATTTTTATCGAGCTACAAATAATAAATACTCAATTTCACCTAGGTGGGCATCAAAGTATTTACCAAATTATTTCACATCAATCAGATTAAATCTATTTTTCTTAACATAATTCAACTCATAGGATTTTTTATTTTATATGGTCATAATAATCCCATAAAAAGGGTTTATAATAAACCTTATAGCATCATGGATGTATGACTACTCTTGTTCTCATGTTATACTCAAATTTTAAAAAAATTAAATTAATGGTGTGATGTCTTAACATGTGATTTGATTCATTTTATTACACGAGTGTTAATGATATTCCTTATGAATGGAAGATAATATGTAATGAAAAATAAGAAGTCTTAAATCAAAAAATTCACATCTAATATAGTGATATATTATTTGTAAATTGAAAAGAAATAATTTTTTTAAAATCTAGATCCTAGAACAAGGATTTTTGTGTATGGAGATTAGTAAATTCACTACAATCCAAGGTCAAAAAAAATTATTTTAGTGTCAAATATTTGATCTGAAGTCAAAATAAAGTGCTTTCATTGTCAGTTATTAAATTTGAAGTCAAAATCAAATTATTTTAGTGTTAAATATTAGATCCAAGGTCAAAATAAAGTTATTTTAGTGCCAAATGCTCAAGATTCTCAAGAATTTATTTAGACTCTAAGACATTCTTTTAGTAATACTCAAATAAAATGTTTTTTGTCATGAATATGTATATTATAATTTGGAATTAATTTTATGTAATAACTCTAATTAATATAACATGATTTGAAATATAGAAATTGCTTTAAAATATCTTGCAACTAGTACAATGAAATAAAATTACTAAGATAGATGAAGCATAAATGAATGGAATAAAGATAACTATGTACACCACAAGAGGACTTATTGGATAGATATTTTACAAATATACACATTATTTATGATAGATATACATATAGAACTAATCAACTTAAAAAAATTCTACATCTACCACATGAAGTGTGACTATAAGTACTCAAGGTCAAGATAGATTGGTAGAGGGTAGGATCAAATGCCACTATTGTCCTCTATTGGTCAATTTTTTCCTTTGTATATAATTGGGGAATAGTCACCTAAAACTAATTAAAACATGCTTGTGTGTGTAAATTTGACCTTTATATGTACATGGATGACCTAAAGATGACTTATTCAAAGTTAAAACTCTAATAGGGCTTACAATAGCTGAAAACCTGTAAAGATAAAGGGGGAGTGTAATGGGTTGAGTTGACCCCAATCATCCTATGATGATTGATCATTGCCTATGAATATAATAATTTTAAGAGGGAAATTAAGCCCACATTATTCTCCCACTTAAAATTATTTGTGTGATTGTGACCCTTTTGATACATGTATGCATGTAGATTTGGATTGAATACTTGTTAATGATTTTATTTGACTTGGATAAAATAGGCTCTTGACTAGGCTAGGGGATGCTTCAAATGATTAGAACTATATTTTGGAAGAATAGGGAAGTTTTTCTCATTGTGAAATAGTGTAAGTGTGCATAAATATTTAAATTTATAACTAATTTCCAAGTGGTAAAATAGGTGAATTATATGTGCTTTATTTAAATTTAAAATGGGAAAACCTCACACTAGTTATCTTTAGAATATATACCTAATTATAATAGAGGGTCTTAATTTTAAAAGTATCCATTGTTAGGGTGAAGGACATGATTGACCCTTAGGGGCCAAAACTGATTTCCTTTATTGACACATACTTGTCGATTCTATGTTGAAGTGTAACATTTTAAAATTAATAACTAGGATGTCTATATATATGCTTAGAGATGTTTTTATTGATTAAGAACATTTTTGTATCCATTTCATATAATCTTATAAAGTGATAAGTTTGTATAGGTACTTAATATAGAGTGAGGTATAAAATAGGTTTAAATTAAGTGTTTAGGTAAATTAAAGTAAGAATAGGTTTAAAATGACATTATTAAGTATTCATGACCAATTTTGGTGATTAAAGTAGCTTTTAAGATGATGAGTGATGCAATAAATGTTATGATTATGTTTTTAAAATAAGTTGTGAGCCTACATAGGTTTTTAAAATTATTATTTCAGATCAGGATGAAACATTTTTTGGACACTTATAGAGGATGCTATGGAAAAATTTGGGCACAATATTGGACTTTGGTTTAGCCTATCATCCTTAAATAAATGGTAAAATAAAGGTTATGAATCACAGTCTTGGAAGTTTTATAAGATATCTAATTGGTGAAAATCCTAAATAGTGGGACTTGATATTGGCCCAAATCTAAATTTACATATAATAATCCAATTAATAGAAGCACACGTATGAGTAATTTTTTGATTGTGTATGGGTGTATCCCAATAGGAGTTTTTGAATTTATAAGAATAATTAATATGAATAAAAAAAAGTGTAGAAGGTAAAGAGAACACATAGAATATGCAAATTGTGCTTATGGAAGTGAAAATAATATTGGATGAAAGTGTTTGAAAATATAAAGAGTGTGCTAATTATAAAATAAAGGAACATAATTTTGAATTTGGGGACTTAGAATTAGTGTATTTTATTAAGGTTGGGTATCCAAACGTGAATATAACAAGCTCAAATTGAATAAAATATGTCCTTGTAAAATTTTAAAAATATTTTAAGCAATGAATATGAGAGTGATTTTTTAGATGGAGTTGTTATTTCACCTATCTTTATTATATTATATTTATACCCATATATGGTGGGACAAACAAATGAGGAAGGATAAATCATGGATTTTTTATAGTTGATTGGAAGAAATAATTTACAGATGAGGCAAATGAGTAGATGGAATCCATTCTAGACATATAGATTGGTAAGACAACTAAAGGCAAAGATAACTATCAATAATTGATTAAGTGGAAGGATTCTCTCTCTCTCTCTCTCTCTCTCTCTCTCTCTCTCTCTCTCTCTCTCTCTCTCTCTCTCTCTCTCTCTCTCTCTCTCTCTCTCTCTCTCTCTCTCTCTCTCTCTCTCTCTCTCTCTCTCTCTCTCTCTCTCTCTCTCTCTCTCTCTCTCTCTCTCTCTAATTAGTCATGAATACTTGCATGTTATAGTCACTTAAATTTAGTCATGAATACTTGATAATATCAATTTTGGCCAACTTTCACTTTAATTGACTTGAGCACTTGATTTAGACCTATTTTTTTATCTCACTCTATTCTAAGTAATTATATATACCTATCGATTTCTAATTTGTTGTATTAGAACTACATAAATTCTATTAATCACTAAAACCCTCTATTAGCATATGTACAAAAATCCCATATCCTCAATTTAAAATGTTACCTTTCAAGTAAAAATTAATCAGAATAGAATGATTTTAGCTAGTCAATATTGTACTATTAGTCAATCCTACCTTTTTACCACAATAATGGCTATTTTTGAAATTTATACCCTCCCTTACAAGATTTTTCATATTTTTAGGATAGGTAGCTTGAGGTTTCACCATTTTGGATTGCAATAAAGGCACATTTAAGTCACACATACTATTACTTCAATTTTTCACTATTAAATCACACTTATACTATTACATACTTAGTAAAACTTTTATATCATTCCCAAATTCAATACTATTAATTTGAATCAATATTTAGACAAGTAAATTTTATATTTGATCCAAGTCAAGAAAAAAATATCAACTATTCAAACCATCTCTATATGCTTACATATAGCCAAAGGAGCACTATTGCACAAACACTCTAAGTGGGATAACTTCATGGGATTTGTTTCCCTCCTTGGAGTATTTGATATGTAGGTAGTGATCAATAAACACATGAGTGATTAGGGTCATCTCATCCCATTAAATTCCCCTTTTTATTTTTATATATTTTTAGCTATTACAATCCCTATTATGGTTTCAATTTTGAAGAAGCCATTTGTAAGTCATTCATGTACAACTAAGGGCCAACTTTATGCATATAGGTGTGTTTTAAATATGTGAAAATACATATTCCCTAATTTTTCCATTTTTTAGTAGAAGATAGAATAAAATTATAGAGGACAATAGTGGCAGTAAACCCTATCCCATTTTAATCAATTTTATATTTACATTTTGTGTTACAAACACAATCAGATTTGATTAATCAAGTGTAGTCATATTTTATTCACATAGTCATCATAAAGGTAGAAAACATATCATTCTTATTATGTTTTACATAGTTTAGTTTCTTTCATTCATTTGAGCTTTGTCCATTTTATTGTTCCTACTTTCATTCTAATAGTTACAAGGGATTTATATCATTTTCTATATATATAATCATTTTATCTTACTTAGAGTTAATACACCAATTAATTACAAATTTTAATAAAACATATTGGTGGAATTGTAAATCTTGTCTGAGCATTTCTTTAAATATTTTGTCTTAGGTTTTAGATAATTTATTGAGAATTTGACACTAAAATAACTTATTTTTTAATTTGGATCTAATATTTCATATTAAAATAATTAACTTTGGATCTTAGATGTAATAGTTGACACTGAAAACACTTTATTTTGACCTTAGTCCTAATATCTGACATTGAAAGTACTTTATTTTGACCTTTAATTTTAAGGTATTTTACTAATCTCCATACATTTTCCCCCTTTTATAAGTATCTAGATTTCATATTTCCGTTGATTGATTTTTACTTATCAAAGAATATATGGCTATAATGGATGAGCATACTATTTATTTTTTTGCTTCAAGATTTCTTAGTTTTCATTACATGTTGTCTTCCCCTAATAAGGAAGATAAGTAACAATAATACAATAAAACAAATTGAATATAGTAAGGGTCAAATAAATAATGAAAAATCTCAAGATATTTTAATTTATTTTTATAATGATAAAAGGTATGTATGAATCCTTTCATTGTTCCTACTTTTAGAGCTAAGTGTTTTCATATCTACTATCCTAATCCCAATATTTACTCATGAATTATATTGTATTATTAATTCCATGTTTTTAACCATCAAAGAGGTAGGACACCACAACATGTCCTTCCTCAAATCAATCTACCTCCCAAATATCCTCTTGATAGTGTTTGTATGCATATTCAATCAAAATGCATAAGTATTGTACTTATGAAGCCCTTCAATATCAAATAATCACTATGATAAAGTTAATCAAAGATTTACAAAAACAAAATAAATATTTTAGTTTAATGATCATATCACTGGAAAATAAGATCACAAACACAAAGAATCTAGAGTATGTAAGTATTAATGATAAATTTGCATATACATCTAGCTATTTTGTGCCTTAAGAGATATCATCTCAAGTATGGGTTCAAAAATAACATACATATAATAAAAGTTCAATTAATATTCTAAGAGATATGCTTTAAAATAATTTGATCACATCACCTCCTTTACATCCTCTAAAAATATCAAATTAGTATTGTGCATATCATAGAATGCATGAGCATCATATAAATATAATTATGGGTTTTGAATAAGAAAACATAAAATATCATTGATAGTGGTGTGTTTAACACTAAATTTTTATGTTCTAAGCTGATATTATTGTCAATCATTGATTTTGCATTAAAGGGGTATATATAAATGAAATGGCACAAGGGTGATAATTAGATCTATAGTAGGCCAATTAGATGTTAAACTTAAATATAAACATATACTAACTTTATTAGGCTGAGATAGTCTAAATGGAAATTATAATTATGTTAGATTTAGAAATGATAAATAAGTGATGTACTTAGATTGTTTTGATGATAATGTAGTACTGAATCTAGAACATGTAAAAAGTAGAATGGAAAGAGATTCTAAAACAATCATCATATTCTAGATCTAACATTTTTGGCACTTCAAATAGTAACATTAGCATGGGATAGTTGTATCAATGATACTATCTATAGTCAATGTTAGTGTCCTATATGAAATACCCATTGAAATAGGATGTGACCACTTAGATGATTTTGGATTTTGATTCACCTTCACTCTAGTGCATTCATATTTGGGTCATGGACTGTCACTCCTTGTAAAACTGCAAAACCCTAGTTCTCCATATTCATGGTGACCTTGGGTAAAAATGAGTTAATAGGCACACAGTGTCAAGCTAACCCAAAAGACCCCACTATTAGAGGGTGATATCTACATAGCTAATACTCTAGAATAGGTATTTAGACTCATGTAGTTCTCCCCTATGTGTTGGCTTGTGTGAGAATCATACAATATGTGCAAAATAAGTACAGCAATGACCTAGCATTTAACTTACAAAATTGGGCTCTTGGGATACTACTTTAGTAATTCATATATGTATATGTGTATTCCTTATGTTTAGGATGGAAATAGGGAAGTTTTTTTTAATTTAATTCTTAATAGAGTTATTTTGATAAGTTTCCTTGGTCTCTTTGGTATTTATATAGGTGAGGTATAAATGAGGTTTGATCTTGTATTTATATCAATCCCTTTAGAGTAATAAATCACATTAAATCACTTAGTCTGATTATTAAGATACATTTCATTTGAAAATTAGATAAATTTAGGGAACTATACATTTGCATTAGGACAAGACAATAGCATCGATGCTACTGTCTATCCTAGACATTAGTGTCTAGAGAGTATAAAAGTAGGTACAAGTTTAAAACTTGTCAAGATGGAATATAAGTACATTTTAATCATTTTGGACAAGATAGTAAACTTGGGTCCTCAACATAACACTATTTAGACTAAGATATATAGGTTGAGGGGCACAAAGATAGAGTATATGTGAGACTTGAAAAAGCATGAAAGGTAAATAACTGAGAGGAACACCAAGGTCTGAGTATGCCATGTGTACAAGACTAAGGTGTTATATAATCATGAAATATCATCTACATTTCCCCCCCCCATTTAATCTAGTAATTAAATTACTATTTTAAAGGAAATCAATATGTACCTAGATGTGTGTGCATACCTTGTATTTTCATGTGCCCAACTTGAGTGCTTTGTTGGTGACTAACCTACAACCAAGATTATGTTATAGTATAAAACTAGTGCATATAATCTAGGTTGAAATTAATTGAAATAGATTTAAATTGAAATAAAAAAGTTTAGGAGTACACTTGTGTGTCAATGTAATTGCCTTACCTATTGGAAAGTTATTTTACAAAATATGTATCATTGTAAGGTTATAAAATATAGATTATGAAAAATATAGATAAATATTTAAAGTACATATATCCAAGGAAATATATATATATATATATATATATATATAGAGAGAGAGAGAGAGAGAGAGGCATATGCCCCCAATCTTAGAGAAAAAAGTGAGTTACCACATGGCAATTTAGATTAGCTCAATCATGTAACCCAATGATAATTATAGCTTAGTGAGGATGGATGATCAAGTCCAACCTAAAAACTTGGTAATATTGAGTGATTTGATCACCTCAACCATACCAAAAATTGAACTAACTACTTCAACATATTGGCTCAATAAAAGTTTGTAAAAGTCCCTAGGGTATTATTATGAAAAAGTTTGTGATATGGTAATAGTCCATAAAAAAGTTTTAGAATATGAAAATAATTTGGCTTTTGAAATATTATGCACATTTTTCATATCATATGCACCTTAGATATGTCTCATGTTGAAATTGTGTATAACAATAGTACCAATGTATATAATTCTATGACAACTCAAAATTTGAATCATATAACTCTATAATTTGGAAAATTTAAATAGATATAAGTGTGTATAACATGCTTCCAAAGAGTTCCCCCCTATGTATGTATAAATATAAATATTTATATAAGTACCAATGTGGAGGATATGTTTTCAAAACATGACCCGACTGTAAATTAGAGATGTTGAATACTGAATAGGTGTGGAGAACATGTTTCAAAGTATGACTCCAATGAATCTAAGAAATTTAAATGTGTGGGATCCCTTCCCATATGACATGCCTCCAATAAATCTAAAAAAATTTAATATGTGGAAGCCATGCCCATATGACATGTCCCCAATGAATCTAAAAACTGATATAATTACTATATAATGAATGAATGTGGAGAACATGCTTCCAAAGCATGCCCCCAATAAATATAAAAACTTATATATATACCATACACTAAATTATTTTGGATAAAATGCTTCCAAATCATATCCCCATTGAATTTAAAACCAATTCCAAGTGTGGAGAACATGCCTCTATGACATGCCCCCACTAATATTTTCCACCCTTTAAGGTGAGGGAAAGAGAAGAACTGGTAGCTACCTCACCTTAAAAAGGATAAGACAATTGTATAATATATGAATATAACCTATTATTTACCAAAATTCCCAAGATTTAAATATATTAGGACCTTGAGATTTTAGCTAAAATTGTTTTCACTTGCTAATTGATTATACATTGTTAGCTATATATTTCTTTTAATTTAATTCAAATTTTAAAAAAATTCTAATATGTTTTTAAACATGTTTTAGGTGAAATTGAATGTAAAATATAGAAAAATATATGCTCAATACATCAAAATAATTTTTAGTGTTGAATAGAGAGATTAGCTTTGTTTGGAGGAAAAATTGTGCATGTATTATTTTTCAAAAATGGTCAATCAAAACTTTTTGGTGTACTATTTTAGAGATCAAATCAAATTAGATTGGGATTAAAAATTTTATGAAAGAAGCTAAATGTTATAGGAACACATTTTTTTAATATTTTTAGTCACATGAGTTTTTAGAAAAAAATATATGTCCACATGAAATCACCCTATCAAGCAAATTTGACAGTTTTCATACTTAGCCAATTTTCAGTCACAGTTATCAAAATAGGCTATCAACACTATTTCATGATGAATTTAGTATAATAAAATAAAATTTTATGAGTATAAAAATTTTCATACATAAATAAAAATATAAGGAGGATATAGTGGTTCAAGATTTGTAGTAAAATGATTTTTCAATCAAAAGTTATGGCTCCACAAAATTAGCATATTAGGCAGATTTGACAAATTTTGTACTTAGCCAAATAAATTATTCTAACCTAGATAATATTATTTGAGATAAATAATATTATTTAATGCTATAAATACTTATTTAAAATTATAATATACTATGTAAAGTTCTAGCAAATTTGGAGGAAAAGTCAACTAAAGTTATTTTTAAGTGGATATTAATTGTAACATAATAAAAATAAAGCATGCAATTTGGATGAAAATTTTATGCAAACTTTTATTTATTTTAATGGGGTAAAATTATAAGTATAGTTAACTTTTCATGTGAACTATGAATTAGTGGTTATTGTCCACTTATCTTTTTTATTAATAATTTGTATTGAGCTCCTTATTTTGAGAGGAGAATTTTGGCTATTCAAGTTAATAAAAAATTTAGAGAAGTTCTAATTGACTTGATCTTTATATGAAAAATATTGATTCTTCTCAAATGTTGTGTAATAAAGGATTTATTTTCTTGTTTTTTTTTTTTATTTATTAATTCAAAGTGTGCAATAGCTATGGATAATTCCTTTTTTTATCATTGATATAAGTTGATTTAAGATGTGCAACAACTATTAGATAATTAGCGAGTATTATTGATTGTATGCAATTAGGTTGATTGTTTCAATTTTATAAGTGTGTAGAAGTGTTTTATCTGATATATTTTTCTATGTTTGTGTAATAGCTACCTTATATACATCTCTGATCTGAGTTATAATCTTCTAACTAATGGTGTGTAATAGTCATCCTAAAAGAAGAAACTTTTATTTGAGATCTTCAAGTTTCCTATATCTTATTCCATCACACTACTTAACTTTGTTTATTTGTGTGTGTGCAAAAGATACTAGTAATAATCATTGCTTTCCAAAACATTTTTCCACAAAGAAACTAGCCCTAGAAGTAATCCATTAAAAACCATATAGCCTCCTTTTTCTATCTTACCATTCTCTCTTTTTATATTTTTTTGATGAGATATTATTATTTTAATATAGAATCACTATAAATATATGTTCTTAAATGTTAATTTAATCACTTGAGTGAATTTTTATTGATAATATGTAGGTCACATGTAACTATTCCACCACTTTGTTAATCTAAAACCACATACCTACAACTTGTGCCCTTGAGTGGATCTCATCTCCATTGAGATCCTAAAACATTAGAGGTTACCTTGTTGTCTATAGTGTGCATAAAATTGTAATAAACATAGTCATGTAATATATAGAAATGACATGTCTAGGTAAATGTATCATTAAAGTGCATAAAACCAATGTGATCACATGTAGGCATAAGATGCATGATAAAAATTATGGAAATGTCTAAATAGTCAAGCACACACATAAGAGCACTCAAAATCAAGTTAAAATCCAATGGTCAAAGGAAATCATAAATAATGGGCATGTTCAAATGCCACATAATTGAAGGGACATGAGTTATTTAAGTTTTCATAAAAGGAAAGGATGACATATTCAAATGTCTATACAATAAACCATGACATATGAAAATGTGAAATAAAACATTTATAGGCACAAGGGCTGAAAATAAAGTAACATATTCAAATCCTTGAACAAGGAATATAATAAAATGGTAGGACACTCAAGGAAGTGTATAAAATAAATCATAATAAACCAGCATAAACATGTCATAGTAGACAATGGATCTAATTTTTTAGGAAAAAATGTCAAGTGTATAGCATATCAAGTACCCTGTGGATGATATAATCATGGATAAAAGCATGTATAAGTACATATGTAAGCTCAAACATGATAATTTATAGTGATCATTGAATCATATAACATGTGTGTATCAATATCAAAGAAGTGAATGCATCCAATTTCCATATGACATGAGTAGAGGGAAATCCCAACATTTAAAATATGAATGTATCATGTATATGTGTATGCCTATATCACACTCAAGTATAATTGTGACACACATGTGTGTATATAGGAGTAACTAAATATGACATCCATCAACATGGAACTAACATGTAGCTAATGGAATATGTATGTGCCAAAAATGTTTCTATATTTTTGAATGTTTTAGTATTTTTAGAATTTTTTACAAAGGTTTAATCAAGCAGGTCCCAATATTCAAAATGTGTAGGCCCACCTGTAAAATATTTTAATATTTTTTTATATCAAGTCAATGCCAACACTTTGATGTTTATTTGTAATGGTTTTCCTAAAGCCAATGGTGTAGGAAAATAATCATGTCTATCATGTTCTATGAAAATATCAATACCCATATGATGAAATTTTACACACATGTTTATAGTATCTAGCTTAGTATTCCACTCAACTAGCTAATTTTGTCTAAAATTTAGTTTTATATGTGGCTCATGTATTGATATCCATTTAGTGGAATCTTCAACACATGGGCCAAAATTAATAGGTAACTGAGTGTCTCCTTGATATTTAGGATCCAATGGAGAATAAATTAGTTCATTTTTAGCATGTCCCAATCATAAAAGAAAAGTATTTTTGCAAGTTATATCCCTCTTATTTGGATCAAACATGATATGGTAGAAATATACCCCATAAATATTTGAAAAAAATTGTTAAATATTCATGCTTTTGTCATTTTAAAGATTATTTTTATTTTGAAAGATAATAAGTATGTTTTTTTCCTATTGTGGACACATTGTGTACGTCTCCTTCACTCCTATATTATTGGATTAGATTTTTTAATGCCACACATTGATTATTAGTATGGCCAATGATCTAATGATAATTAAAATATGGTACTCCCTTTGTATGGAGTAGTCTACTACCTGATCTATATTTGGAAGAAGATAAATAAATCATTTTATGTTCAAGTAACAAAGATAAGATAGTATTGGTAGTGTCATGTTCCATTGTGATTTGTAGTATTTGGGGTAAAGACTTTTGGGAAGACTCCACATTATTCATATGATGTACTTGAATTTGGATCTTATAAGCTTAGATGAGTTCTTCTAACCAAGAGGGATGTATCGAATAACAAGCATTTACATGACCTTATATTAGTTTTGTTTTTTCCTTTATCTCAATTTAGCTCTATATTTTCTACAAGTGGGTTTATTTTATATGTACTAAGCCTCATCGGTTTGAATATGTTATGTAATAGGTGATCAAGTGGATCAAATTTTAAATTTTACATTTTATTGTCTCTCATATCATAGGTTGTATCATCATAAATATCATAATAATATAAGATGTGGCCATATTTTTGCTCAATATTGACCAATAAAGGGAGTTCAAATGTTGGATGCTCTTTTGTTTAGACTAGCACTTTTGGTAATGGTTCTTGATCTTTATGTGCCTCTATATGCACTTTAAGATATTGTGATTTTTTTGGATTTTTAGATAATTAAAGATTCATTTTACTTGACTCACCTATTTCATATGTGTGAATATGATCATGAGGAATGGATTATTGAGGTGGTACTACTATAAGAATGCCCTCTATTTTAGAATGTATCATTTTACAAAATTTGAAGGGCTCATCATTGATGTGCATGGATAATAAGGTCCCCTAATGTATGAATTTTACACATTGATGAAGCGTATATGGGACAAATTATATTAAATATATCCAAGGTATACCCAAAAGTAAATTATAATGTAAGGATTGAGATATGACTAAAAATTAGTTGAAATTGTTTTTGGTCCTAAGGTCACATCCAATTAAGTTTTCTAAATAGAGTTTTGTGTGAATTTTAAAACCCTTTTATGTGCATAACAATGTTTTTAATAAGGCTTGTGTTGATACCCATGGTGGTTAAGAATTACAGCTAAAATTTTTTAAGCCTAGTCCATTATCAATGACTACTCTTTTGATACCTTTACTTTGTATTATAACTTATATGAATAAAGGAAAAATTTGGTCAATAATATCTTTGGATGGTAAATATATTGGATCAAAGGTGGTGAGCTTGTTATTATTCTTAAGGTCTTTCATAATATCTACAAATAAGCAGGCTCAATATCACTTGAAACTTATGTCTCACATAATGCCTCATATAGGCAATCTTTATAGACATTAGATTGATTTAGGAGCTCAAGGATTGAAAATTGTGCATGTGTATTACTTAACTGGTCATTAATGTCATATCCCTTAGTTTTATTACTGTATTAGGTTTAGAAGGCACCTAGATACTAATAGGTGGTGGGATGGGTTGAGTGACCTTGACATTTTGAGTAGTAATAACATGGACAACAAAATCCAATATAAGTCATGGGTGAATAATGGGTACAGGATGGTAGTTATCATTCATATAAGATATAGGTAGGATAAATGGTTGGGAGCATACACAATGGCATGTAGATATTGGTTATATAACATTACAAAATGAATTTTAAAAAAAGATTAAATGTTGTTTTCATTTTAAAACCCTCTTATTATTATCACATGTTTACTTATAATATTTGAAAAAGCAAGTAATTTATCAAACCATAATAACTATGACATATTGGAAACTAAAATTGGTAATATATGCATCTATGTTACACATATTTTATGACAATCAAAGATCAATAATAAAAAGTAAAAAAACCCTAAGTGACCTAGGGTTTGATGTTTAAAGATCAGGTTCACCAAATGTTTAACCCTAAAATGTTTTAATCTAAGATTATCTTATCATTAACCCTATATTTTGAATTAAAGGGGTATATATAAATGAAATGGCACAAAGGTGATAATTAGATCTATAGCAGACCAATTAGATGTTAAATTCATATATAAGCATATACTTAAATTATTATGCTAAGATAGTCTAAATATGAAAATTATAATTATTTTAGATTTAGAAATGAAAAATAAGTGATGTAGTTAGCTTATTTTGATGATAATGTAGTTTTGGATCTAGAATAGGTACAAAGAAGGATGGAAGAAGATTCTATAATAGTTGTTAGATTCTAGCTCTAACACTTTCGGTACTTTGGATAGTAACATTAGCCTAGGATAGTTACATTGATGCTACTATCTAGGTTTGAATATAGTGTCATGTATATAATACCAATTGACATAGGATGTGACCATCTGGATGCTTCTAAGTTTTGTTTCACATTCACTCTAATGCATTCATATCTAGATCATAGATTGTCTCTCCTTATGAAATGGTGAAACCCTAATTCTCCATCTTCATAGTGACCATGGGTAAAAATAGGTTAGTAGGAACATCATGTTGAGATGACCCCAAATACCCCACTATCATAGGGAATTACCTGCATATCCAATACTCTAAAAGAAGACCTCAGACTCATATATTTCTACACTACATATTGGCTTGTGTTTGAATCATATAATATGTATAAAGCAAGTACAATAGTGACCTAGCTTATAACTTGGTAAATTAGGATCTTGGGATGTTCCTTTAGTACTTTAGACCTATAAATGTGCAGTCCCTATGACTAGTGTGGAAATAGGTAAGCTTTGTTTAATTGAATGTTTGATAGACTGCTTTTGATAAGTTTCCTTGGTCTCTTTGGTATTTTTGTAGGTGAGGTATGAATGAGGGTTGATCTTGTATTTATATCAATCCATTTAGAGTAATAACTCACATAAAATTACTTAGGCCAACCATTAAGATATGTTTCATTTGAAAATTATATGACTTTAGGACACTAAACACCTATGTCAGGATAGGATAGTAGTGTCAATGATATTATCTATCCCAAATGTTAGTGTCTAGGGAGCAAAAAATTAGGTATAAGTTTAAAACTTGTAGAGATAGAAGATAAGTACATTTTAATCATTCTAGGTGAGATATAAGACCTAAGTCATCAACATAATACTATTCAAACTAAGATATGTATTCCTAGGGGCACTAAGATAGATCAATGCAAGAATTATGGAAATGGGAAAGGTAAATAACTAATAAGAATAACCAAGGTCTGAGTTTTCCAATTATATGAGACTAAGGTGATATATAATTTATATGGTGATCCTATTCTTATTGAATCAATTAAGACACCCACTCACACTATGGTTTCATCTCTTATTTCACAAGTCCAAGTTTAAAAAATAAAAAAAACTTAAAGTTTCAAATGTAAAACTTACTCCAATATCAATTGAGATTTTTGGGTTAACAAAGGTAAAATTTCTAATTTTACTATCTATTATGGTTCCCCAAGTGTTGATCCATTTGTATATGACCTAGAGTTATGTTTTCATAAAGAGTAGGATCACATGGGTGCCTTAGTGTACACCTTGATGATAACTGTAGTGCACTACTGGGCTATATAGAAGCCAAGTATTTTTGAATTAGATAGAATTCAATAATACCATATATGTTGAGAATTTTTTTCATTGATTTCAATTTTTATGTCATTGATGTCAAGGTGCATCCGGTGAAGATGCATGGTGAGTGGTCTTTGAGAGAATTTGAAGGTAACCTGATGTTTCTCTATTGAAAGAGAATTTGAAGGAAACCTAATTATTCATCTATTGTTTGATTTCAAGATTATTTAATTAGTTTTAAAGTGTTATCTAATGATTTTTATTTTTTTATAACATTTAAGCAAGCATGTTTGAGTACTAGTTCTTGAGTACAAGGTGTCTTGAGAAACCTAGCCTAGACCCTATGAGAAGATGTACATAGTGAATTTTAGTAAATTAAGTAATCACAAGCTTGTGAGAGGTTTTTTTTTAATTATTTTATCATTAAAGAGAATATTAGATACTTTTAGAAGTGTGTCAAGATCAGTTTTCAAGTTTTAAGTGCTTAAGAAGCCTAGTCATGGCACTAGTCATAGCATGAAGAGACCTTATGAGAAGGCATGAACATGATGGCTTGGTGAGATGAATGAATATAGGTATAAGAGGTTGTATGAGGTTACTTGAGCATGTATTTGAATCATTGGATCACTTATAAGAGTCTTAGGGTGATCTTACAAGGTTAGGACCTACTAATTAAGTATGCAACTAGACCACTTCTAGACCCTACTTGGCCTAATAAGGCATCATGATATGTTGTCAAGGCATATGAAGTATGTATGTCACTATTTAAGAATAATATAGGTTTATTTATTATTTTATTGAGGTGTAAAACACATGAAAAGAGGCATGAAGGTCATTTTCAATGCCTAATGTGATTTGTAGGTAAGGACTAGAGAATAAAGAGAGTGTGACCTAATGAGGGGTCATGATCAATTTTTCAAGACAATTTTGCATATGTTATCATGAATAGAGGTATGATATGTTTTTTCAAGCATGTTCACAAATTTTTAGGTCATGTTTTTCAAGAAAAGGCATGAAATATGGTTTTAAGGTATCTCAAGTATATATAATGAAGGCATGCAAACCTAAGAAGAACTTTTAGGTGCTCATTGATATGTGTAACCTCTGAATTGGAACTTAAGATGTTAATTATATATGTATAAGTGTCATATATAATAACTATAGGCATTGGTTTTAGATTTAAGGGGAAATCTTTTATGAATAATCATTAACACTAAAACCTATGTTAAACCTCTCCAAAACCCTAACAAGGACCTGATGTGAAATATATTATTAAAAATAGATAAAAATGGTCTCAAATGACTATAAAAAATATTTTATATTTTATTAAACTCTCCCAGGCACCTCCAAGTGTGATTGAGTTGTTAGGTGTGAGAGTTATCCCTATAAATAAGTGTTGATTTCTCAAAGATTTGTTGTAGTAGTCAAAGTTGACAAAGTCAAAGTATAAAAATGGATAGAGAATGAATCTTAAGACTCATATTTAGTTTCTATGAATTTTTTTTTAAAATTTAAATCCTTAAATTATGCTAAACCATTCATCCAAGTTAGTCAATTACTAACAAACCTAATGATAAAAATAGTGAGAAACCCAAGCAACAGTGAGAAGATGATTAAGAATTTGTTATCATGGATTAGTGATTAAAAAAAGTGCATAAATATGTTTATAAAAAATTTTAAGACATTTTAAATTTGTATATAATTTTTTTATGTTAGTGAATATGATGAAAAAATTTCTCACAAGTTGACTTGTCTGACTCAATAAGGTCTGTGTGTGGTAAGGTCAACAAATTGGTCTATAAGACCAATATTTAACACTATAACATATGATTATTATACTTAATTATGGTATATATATTTAATATTATCATATAATTGTATAATAATTAATTTTAAGTGGTCATATATGTGTTAAAGGCCATTTTTACCATGACTATGTTCTAAGGTAAACTGGCAGTTATAGGTAAGTAAGTTGTAGTGATGAGTTAGAGGCTCTATGTCATTATTTTATGTATATAATTTATATTGTGTTGTTTTTTTTTGACTTTAAATTAATGATAATTATTTTATAAATCTTTTAATTTAGTATAAGAAGGATAAATATTAAAGCCAAAATGGTGTGACTGGTTCTAGTATGACTGTGTGTACTGAGGTCAAAAGATTGGTCTACAAAACCAATATTTGACATTATACCTTATCATTTTTATATTTAAGAGTGGTATATATATTTCAAATTATATTTTTTAAGTATCATTATTCATTAAATGTTCCTTTATGTGTTGAAGATCAAGTTGTTCATGACTGAGTTTTGGAGTGTTAGAGCAATTCTGAGTAGGGTATTTGTAGAGAAGATTTTGAGTTGTTTTGCCCAAAGTTATGAATTATAAATCATGTGGTAATGACCATAATGGAATTTATTATTTTTATATATTTTTTATTTCCATGTTTGTTTAGATTAAAAAAATTAATCTTCAGTAGTTTAAGATAGACTTTCTGTGTATGAGAAGGCCTAAGTATGAATAGTACAAATGGTGTGCTTCAAGTGTTAATTGGACCTCAAAGGTGTAATGGAGCATATATTAGATTATTATAGTTATATTAAATTATTATATTATTTTTTTATTCCATTTTTTGAGTTTAAAAATTACTCCAAGGAAGACAAAGTGTAATGTATCCTAAAGTAGACCCAATGGGATTAGGTCTCCATGAGACCTAAAGATGAAATAAGGCCTAATTGAGATATATCAGATCTAGAGGGACCCAAATAATATTTTATTCATGTTTATTATATTTCATAATATTTATTCAATTTCCTAACTAAAATTTTAAGATCATTTGGCTGACTAAATGGCAATATGAGTAAGAGGCTTGTATATATACAAGGCAGTTTTAGGCCTATGTGTGTGAGTAGAGAGAAAGCAAGAAAAATCATGTATTGGTAAGTAGAAATAGGTATTATATGACATTTTTATATCATATATAAAATATCTTGAATATTTTATATAGTTTATATGTATTATTATCAATTTCATATGACCTAATCAAGTCAAGAAGAGGGCTAGTTGAGCGAAGAAGCCTAAAAGGTAGTTTGAGAGGGATAATAGTGTGAAGAGATGAAGAGGTGGTCATCATCAGTTGGTTGAGAAATAATGTGTTCTAAAGATTATAAATTAAATAATGTGATTTATTTTATGTTGATTTATCTAGGGGGTTGGTTCTTCCTTATAAGTTAGTGCTCACTAAAGCCTAGCTGAGTTGGTGCTTAACTAGTTAGGGTTGGTGCTCCCTGTGGAATTGGTGCTTCACTAAATTATGATATTTTGATTTATAGGACTATATTCCATTTTAAATTATCAATTTTTTTAATTACCCTTTATTTTTTACCACATATATGATGTGTTTTCTTGTGTAATCTTATTTCATACTTGTATGGGTGAATATTTATGCATTGCTTGATCTATATGTTGATGTGATGATTCATGAATACTAAGGAGGAATTGAAAGAAATTTTTTAAGACAATAATTCACCCAAAACCTCTTATTGATTTTGATTCAAAAAATTTGTATTATATTAGGTCATTTTAATTAGACCTAATAGCCTAAAGGAGATCTTAGAAGCAAGGATGGCTAGTCAGCAAGCTCAAGATGGTTTCTCTATTAATAAGGCTCTATTATTTAATAGAGATAATTATGAATTTTGGAACATCATAATTGGGACGTATATAATGTCAATTAACCATGACATATGTCATTTAGTTTTGTATAGATACACTCCATCTCCTATACCACCAACAAATGCAATACGTAAGAAGGAAAGTGAGAGCAATTCTAAGGCAATGAATGCCATTCTATGTGGTTTATCAGAGATAGAGAATGTGAAGGTAACATACTATGATTCAAAAAAGGTAATATGGGAAAAATTTAATACTATTTATGAAAGAGACACTAGGGTGAAGATGGATAAGTTTTAGACCCACCAGAGATAGTTTGAAAGTATAAAGATGAATGAAGATGAAACCATTGCATCTTACCTGTTGAAGGTTGATGAAGTTGTCAATGTCATCAAAGGATTAAAATAAGATATGAAAGAGTCTATAATTGTTTAAAAGGTATTGATATCTCTAAATCTTAAGCTTTATTTTAAGGTGTTTGTAATAGAAGAGATGTAAGATTTGGACAAGCTTGAGATGAATGGACTTCATGGAATTTTGAATGCCTATGAGATGCAAACAAATTAAGGAAGGCCTCCCAAGAAGTAAGAAGCATTCAAAGCTAAGCATAATTCAAAATCCAAGAAGGTCAAGGATGAGGTATATTTATATGTTTATGATGATAAACTAATATCCATGTTTTTTAAGAAATTGAGGTTTAGATTTAGTAAGTACAAAAGTAAGTTGCCTTTCAAATATTTCAAGTATGGTAAGATTGGTCATTTTGTATCTAAGTGTCCTAACAAGGATAATATCGAGCATGATCAATAACATGATGAACATCATGGAGATGATAATAAGGTCTATAATACTGACAAAAATAATAAATATTTTAGAAAGTATGAGGGTAGGAAAGGGTTATTCAAGAACAAGAGATGTTTTTATACTAAATAAGATAATAACTCATCTAATGTAAGTGACACAAGCACATCTGATAGTGATGATAATAGTAACGAACATGACCATGAAAATAATGAAACCTTATTCATGGTTATATAGATAGACAATGAGGGTTTCTCAAAATTAAAATATCATATGGATGATTAAGAATCAAATGAAGAAGAGGTTGAAGTAAACCTTGAGGAAGAATTGATGAGTGCTCTAGAGGAGCTGAAGTTTCAAAGAAGAAAGAATCACAAACTAAGATCATTAGTTAATAACTATGAGGATCAAATTGGTTTATTTGGGGAGATATTGAGTAACACATCCAAGGAGTATGATGATATCATTAATTAGATTTAATCACAGTTGGAAATAGTCACTGCTAGCTTAAAATCTAAAGAGGAAGAATGCACCAAGCACGGAACTAAAATGTAATCCTTGAAAGTTGAGTTAGCTCAAGCATCTATAAATTTTAAGACCTTTGTGAAGTTTGAAAATATTAATGATGTTATAGATAACATATTAAGTAAATAGAAGTCTATAAGTGATAAGATAGGACTTGGTTTAAAATAAGACCAAAAAGAGGTAGCTCAAGTCATAGAGAAGGCTAATGAATATAAGAAGGTCAACATGAAGAGACCAAACAAATAAATTAATGCTATGAGGTATGCTAATTCTTTCAATGGTTGTTGGTTTGCATGTAATTAGTTTGGTCATAGAAAAAGTGAGTGTAGAAAACCCTCCAAAAATGAATATACATGGGATTATGAAAGGAATCATTAATAAATAAGTATGAATGATGTTTTTTCTATAGTTGTCACAATGTGGGACACATTGCAAGATTATACTTGAATAGAGTCAGATGATCATCAAGTCAAAATAAGAGGTTTTAAGCCCCTAGAGTTCAACAAAAAAGGAAAATGAATGTGTGGAAACCAAAGATAGTAAAGGTAAGTCATGATCAGTCTATAAACTCAAGTGGATTGTTTCCTATGATACAACACACTTTAGATGTGAAATCCGGTCATGAATGTATGATATTAGCTCATATTGTTGATCAAATAGTTGATGAAAAGGTCAAGCCTAAGGTGCCAATCAAGCCTAACATGATCTTGAAAGATATTTATTCTTGTGAGAGCATAAATATCTATGAATCTCTTGAGTTTGTGTTATTTTATAACCCTATTAAAGGAGTGACTCCAATCGGATTCATGGAAACACTATTCTATTAGCAGAAGCATGATGGGTGTTTGGTTTGAGGGGGAACTATTTAGATTGTTCACAAGCTCCAAGTGTAGCTATTGACAAGCATATAAGAGTTTCTAACTATAGTTTCCAAAGAAGGAGAGTGAGTAGTTTCATAATTTTCAATATGTATGGCCCTTTATCATTAATGTCCAAGGCGGAGAAAACTCAAGAAGGAAGATTAACCAGTATGGGGGAGATGTGAGTGATCAAATTGAATGATTTTTTGCCATCAATGACAAAGGGGGATTTTTTTTAGAAGTTTTTTCATTGATATAAAGTTTTATGTCATTGATGTGAGGGTGAATATGGTGAAGATGCATGGTGAGTGGTCTTTGAGAGAATTTGAAGCCAACCTAATGTCCCTTTATTGAGAGAGAATTTTAAGGAAACCTAATGATTCTTATGTTGGTTGATATCAATATTTTTTTAATGGTGTGAGATTTCTATCTAATTAGTGTTATTTTTTTATAACATTGAAGCAATCTGTTTGAGTATTGGTTATTGAGTATAAGGTGTCTTGAGAAACCTAGTATAGAACCTGTGAGAAGATGTGCATAATGAAGTTTGGTAAAGTAATTGAGAACAAGATTTTGATAGGTTGTTTGGAATTATTTGATCATGAAATAGAAGTGTAGATACTTTAAAATTTGTGTCAAGGTCAATTTTAAAGTTTAAAGTGCTCAAGAAGCCTAGTCATGACACTAGTCATATCATGAAGAGACCTTGTGAGAAGGTATGAGCATGGTGGATTGGTGCGATGAATTAACATAGGTATGAAAGGCTATATGAGGTTACTTTAGGATGTATTTGAATAATTAGATCACTCATAAGAGTCTTAGAGTGAGCCTATATGGGTATTACCTACAAATAAAGTATGTAACTAGACCACTTTTAGACCCTACTTAGCCTAATGACTCATCATGACCTATTTTCAAGGCATATGAAGGATTTTTGGAACTATTTAATCAAAATATAGGTTAATTTAGTATGTGATTAAGGTGAATATCACATGTAAATAGGAATTAAGGTTAGTTTCAAGGCTTAATGTGATTTGTAGGTCAAGGACTATAAAACAAAGAGAGAGAGTGTGGACTAATGAGGGGTCATGATCAATTTTAAATACAATTTTGAAAATGTGAGAATGGATAGAGGTATGATATGTTTTTTCAATCATTTTCACAAATTTTGAGGCCATGTTTTTCAATAAAAGGCATAAAAATTGGTTTTAAGGTCTCTCAAGTACATAAAATGAAGGCATACAAACATGAGAAGAACTTTTAGGTGTTCATTGGTGCACATGTAACCTATGCATGGGAACATAAGATTTTAAGGATAGATGGGTAATTTTATTATATAATAAATATAGTCATTATTTTTGGATTTAATGGGTAATCCTTTATAACAATCATTAACACCAAAACCTATGTTAAACCTCTCTAAAACCCTAACAAGGACTTGATGTGAAATATCATGTTTAAAACTGATTATAATGGTCTAAGATGACTATAAAAACTACTTAATATTGTATTAAACTCTCCCAATCACCTCTAGGTGTGATTTAGTTGTCAAGCGTGTGAGTAGACCCTACAAGAAAGTGTTAGTTTCTTAAAGATTTGTTGTAGCATTTAGAGTTGACTAAGTAAAAGTATGCAAATGGATAGAGGATGAATATTTATACTCATGTTTTATGTCCATTAATGTTTATATAAAATTTAAATTCTTAAATTATGCTAATCTGGTCATCCAAGTTAGCCAGTCACTAATAGACCTAATGGTGAAAATAGTGAGAAACCCAAGCAGTAGTGAGAAGATTATGAGGAATGTGTTATCATGGATTAGTGATAAAAAAAATTGCATAATTATTTTTTTAAATAATTTTAATAAAATTTGATTTTTTATATAATTTTTTGAGGTTAGTGAATATGATGAAAAAGTTACTCACAAGTTGGCTTGTCTGACTTAGTAAGGTCTATTTGTGGTAAGGTCAACAAATTGGTCTGTAAGACTAATAGTTACCAATATAAAATATGATTATTATACTTAATTATTGTATATATATGTAATATGGTCATATAATTTCATAATAAGTCTCTATAAGTGGTCATATGTGTGTTAAAGGTCATTATCACCATGACTATGCTTTAAGGTAAACTGGTAGTTTTGGGTAAGCAAGTTATAGTGATGAGTTAGAGGCTCTATGTCATGAGTTTATGTATATAATTAATATGCTGTTTTTTTTTACTTTAAATTTATAATAATTCTTTTTTAAATATTTGAATTTAGTATAATAGGGAGAAATATTGAAGCCAAAATGGCTTGACTGCTTTAGGTCCGATTGTGTGTACTAAGGTCAAAAGATTGGTCTGTAAGACCAATATTTGGAATTAGACCTTGTGAGTTTTATATTTTATATTGGTATATATATTTAAAAGGATATTATTAAATTATTATTTTTCATGTTAATTTTTCCTTTAGGTGTTTAAGATCAAGTTGTTCATGATTGGGTTTTGGAGTGTTCTAGTAGTTTTAATTGGGTTATTTGTAGAGAAGGTTTTGAGTTGTTTTTCCCTAAGCTATTAAGTATAAATAATGTGTTAATGACCCTAATTTAATTTATTCTCTATATATATTTTCTCTTACCATGGTTTTTTAGCTAAAAAAAATTTAATCTTCAGTAGTTCAAGTCAGACTTTCTGTGTATGAGAAGGCCTAATTGTGAATAATACAAATGGTGTGCTTCAAGTGGTGATTGGAATTAAATGTGTTATAAATCATATATGAGATTATTATAGGTATATTTTATTGTCATATTATATTTTCCTACCATGTGTATAGTTTAAAAACTATTCCAAGGAAGGCAAAGTGTAACATATCCTAAAGTAGACCTAATGGGAAGATGAAATAAGGCCTAATTGAGATATGTCAAACATAAATGGACTCACATCAAATTTTATTAATGTTTATGATATGTCTTAAGATATATTACATGGATTTACTAAGATACTAAGGGTTTTTGTCCACCTAAGTGGTAAAATGAACAAGAGGCTTGTATATATACAAGGCAGTTTTAGACTTATGTGTGTGAGTAGAGAGAAAGCGAGAAAAATAGTGTATTGGTAAGTATAAGGAGGTATTGATAACATATTAAGAGTATATATAAAATATTATGAATATTTTATATAAAAAATTTATATGAGTATCAAGCTCATATGACCTAATCAAGTCAAGAAGAGGGCTAGTTGAGTGAAGAAGCCTAGAAGGGACTTTGATAGGGATAAGAGTGTAAATAGCTTAAGAGGTGGGAATCATTATTTGGTTGAGAAAAAAGGTGTTATAAAGGTGATAAAGGAAATTATTTGACCAAGTTGGTGCTTATTAATCTATGGGGTTGGTGCTTCCTTGTAATTTGTTTCTTGTTAAAGCCTAGTTGAGTTGGTGTTTAGCTAGTTAGAGTTGGTACTCCATGTGGATTTGGTGCTTTACTAAATTATGATATTTTGAATTATAGTATTTTATTATATTTTTGAGGATCAATGATTTTTATTCCCCTTCAGTTTTTCCCACATATATGATTTTTTGTCTTATGTAATCTTGTTTCATGCTTGTATGGGTGATTGTTTATGCATTTCTTGATCTACATGTTGATGTGATGATTAATGAATGCTAAGGAAGAATTGAAATAAATTTGTTAAAAAACTTATTCACCCCCTTAGTGATTATGCTTCCAATAATATACTCAGGGTTATAATTATTTCAAGGGGTTACCCATGTGCATAAATGGCATAAACCCATGGTCACATATCCATGAGTGTGAAGAAAAGAGTAAAATGCAAACACCTTATGTCTTAGAATATATATGGGTTTGTTTATTATATAAAACCTTGAAAATTTGGGCCTATGTATGGTATGTTGTGAATGAAACACACTAGGAGACTAAAAATGGACAAATCTAAAGTATAATTTCATCTATATTTTCTAATTCTCCTTGAACAATCTAGGTCTAGTTAAGCCTTTTAAATACATTAAATGCACCATCCTATAAAATAAGGATATCATAGAGTAAAAGGTTAGTAATATTCATAGTGAGAATTGATAGTGACTCTAATTATGAGGATGAAGTATTTTATAGAGTGTGACACTAGTAGTACATGACTAAAAATAAAAATTTGGTGTAAAAATTAGAAGAGTATTAAGAGAGTTAGCAAATCTAATTACACCTTGAAGATTCTCAGGGGGATCAAAAAGCAAGTAACATGAAATATGATTGGTAAAAATGATATATGGATCCAAATATTTCCATTATTGGAGACTATTGGTTTGATGTAAATCTAGAGTACATCATATACCTACTCTATGAATTCCAAGATATATTCCCTAGAAAATACATGGAGATGAAAGGATTTCACTCTTCATTAAAGAAAATGAAGATAAAGTTAATCAAAGGTGTGAATCCCATGAAGAAGTGGTCATATAAGATGAACCTTAACCTTAATTCCAAGGTAATGTTAAGGTGTGGAGCCTAAAATCTTCACCAAGGAGTGCATTTTAACAGTTGCAAGTTTACACAGTCACCGGCATCGATCAGGAGTGACCGACATTGGTCAGGAGCAGTTGAAGAGACGTCAGCATCAGCAGAGATCAGCTGACGTTGATCACAGGAAAGCAGGCAGGAATCGGTGTCGGTTACCTATGTGTCCAGAAAGCTATTTCTGAGGACAAAACTGAGTGTTTGCATGATGAGATTAAGTTGTAGTCTTAAGTCCGCATCTCTATTATTAGTAATACTATTTTTAGAGCCCTTGTTCAAGAGGCTTAACTATTGGTTTTAAGTGCATGCTCAAGTTTCCTAATTCTATATGTAGGATTAGATCTTCTTAGCGTAGTGTATTGAATGTTGAAAGAACAGTATAGAATTGCATAGGTGAATCATTCTAGGTTGTTGGAGTTGATTGTACTTGAGAGAGAGAGCTCTTGAGGGAAAGAGATCTAGAGAGAGATCTGTACATCTGAGAGAGGTGTGAAAGAAAGAATTTTCTTCAATTGTATTCCTTCTGTAAAGAGTTTAATACAAGTTTTCAGGGTGGTTTCTTGTATCTCTTGTTCTTTTCTATTTATCATTCTAGTTACTTATCTATTTGATTTAATTCTATGGTTTATTGCTTTCATAAGTGTAATCAAATTGTTGGTTGATCCCCAACAGGTAAATGTGGATATTGAAAAAATGTTAGCTACTAAAATATTTTTGTAGTTGAGGAGTCTAAGTGGGTGAGCCCAAATATCATCAACATAAATAATAATGTGCACATCCACATCTATGTCAACTACCAAATCCTCAGCACCACATGTGTCACTGACCATTTTCCCACTCCCTTCATTAAGGATATCCTTTAGACAGTATCAATTTAGGAGGTGTACAACTTCATTGATATATTTTTAAGATATCACCAAGTGTAGATCGAGGAGGAAGATAAATAAAAAACCACTTCATGACATAGTGGGTTTCCTTTAATTATAATGTATTACCTTTTGAGTTTAAGAATGCACCTAATATTTTCTCACACAAATTCATTTCCACCTTCAAATATTTCATCCACCATTTTCTCCAAGTATATCTAGATGCCTAGATAGTCTACGGGATAGTGACGGATCACCGTGACAACCAAAGACCCATGTTTGAGAATTTATGCTAGTTATAGATATCCTTAAAATTTAGTAAATTTATATCTATGACACATTTTAGTGTTATTATCAATGATTTCATCTACAAATAAGGCCTCATTGTTGTCCCTGCCAAGGTTGAAATAATCATTTAGTTAGAAATTCCCTGCACTCGGTGGGAAGTGTGTGAATTCTTAGGGAATATTTCCTATCATCATAGGTTTATTTGGAACTAATAAAACATTTATATGTGATTGGAATAACTCCTATGAAAAATGGTTCATTTTTTTGGGGTGAGGTGCAAGAAGAGTTACTAAAGAAGAAATTGGCCAGCATGCTAATATTGTAATTTACAAATTAGGATATTATATTCCATGTGTATGTTGACACCTTGGGCACAAATATTGGTGTCATTATATCTCAACCATGAAAAAAAAATTGACCATCATATCTAATTCTCTATTAAGAAGCTCATACCCATAGAGAAAAATTATACCATTACTAATTACAAGGCCTTGACAATGGTCTGTATATTCTATAAGTTCTCATAGAAAATGTTATCCAATACCTTTTTTTCTTAAAAAATAATGAATCTTTAAAGTAATTGGTGATAAAATGATTTATCCATGGGCACATCTATATACGGATTGTATTATTCTAATAATTCTAGTTTTTAATGGTCAATAAGCTAAGAAAACAAAATTTGGGCCCAAACTACCTATCACACTTTACCATTGGAGATGATGCATGCTTTATTGAAGATGATATGAGATACATTTAGTTATATAAGGTCAAATGTGTCCCATATGAACTTATATATATTGATACATTTCTCACCTCTAGGGTCACCCCTTAAAATTACTCCACTAAATAAAATAAAAAACTAGTTGTGTTTGCCACTCCTTATCAAATTATTATTGGGGAGCTATAAAAGTTGGGGAATAATGAGGTCTTAAACCAATTTATTTTGGAGCATAACCATGATGTTTCATTGAATTAAGTGAATTAATTTATATATATTGTCCATTTATCTAATGAAGACACTACCCATAAGATCTTACTATCTAGACTTTGGTGGCATACATTGTTTAAATATACAAACTAGTACATGATAAAATGTGACATGTGCCAAGGGATTGGGAGGCCTAATCATAGAGATGAGATTCCCTTGATCCCAATTATTTAATAATAACCATTTTAAAAATTCCCCCCTTGATTTTATCGGTCCTATATCTATAATAGCACATAGGATTAGAGTGTCGTACATTATCACAATAATGAACTATTTCACTAGGTGAGCCAAAGCTTAACCAACCATAAATTATAATTTAACTACAATGGTATACTATCCATTGGAAAATATAATTATTTTTTATGTATTCCCCCTAATCTTGACCAAATACATGGGCACACACTTCATAAATGATACAATACACATCTTATTGTTTGAGTTAATGATTACATACCACAAAACAACACCATACCATCCATAAGTGAATCAGACTATAGAGGATTTCAAAAAATAATGGGAAATTTAATCACCAAGATATGTGATTTTGGGTGTAAGGATTGGTACAACCATGTTTTATAGGTTTTTTGGGACTATCAAACCCCTTACAAGTGCTTGAACAAGGTCACACCTTTTCAACTGGTGTTTGTGAAAGAGGTTATGCTTCTAATGGATTTCCTCAAGTAGGTTACCTTGATGATAATTAATCACTATAAATATATATTTAAGAGACCTAATGTAAATAAATGAGATGAATGCAATTTATTGATAGAGTTAGACTATAGACAAAGTGTGATATAAATCCTAGCATGAATAACATATCAAGGATAAAATTTTGGTTAAAATTTCCCTTATTATTCTATACAAATAAAAATATTAGAATCATCTAGATAATTGTAAAATCCATTAGTTGCTGCCCCATATCATTCATAAATTTTTGGAAACTATAACATTCAAGTGCACACATTGGATGGTGAAATTCTTCTTATGAATTTCAATGGAATTCAAGTCAAGTTATATCATGCTTAGCATGATTGATCTATGTTTTAATAAGGATTATGCCATTTCATTTCTATACTTTGTGTTTTATATTTTATATTAGATTATATTTTGGTTTAGTGGTTATGCGATTGATATAATAATATGCACACACCTCATAATACTAGTTGGGAAAGTCAAGTGAGGGATTTACTTTGGAGGCCTTAAGTTAGGCATCTAATTGTATGGGTGAGTATTGCCACACATTTTTTATAAATATATCTCTTTCAATGGAATATTAGCATGTTAGTCTAAGGTAGCTTGCAAAGTATACCTTGATAGGAAGCTTGATGGTTTTTTTACCTTAGTGACCATTGCATAAAGATATTTTTGAATTTGATGGTTTTTTTATCACACTTCTAACCATACAACTACTTACCTATTTAAAAATACTTGGACAAATTTATACAAAAAAATTAATGCACTCAAGAACTAGACACAAAATTTAGTGTGTGATGGGGGAAATGTAAAGGGTTGGAAATTTCAAATAAATAATGAAAATTATAAATGAGTAAAACATGGGATGAAAAGGATTCACATGAAAAGGCACATAGTTAAGTGACTCAATAAGTAGGAACTACATGAAAAGGAAGTGTGAAAGAGGGAGGGAAGCATAATGCCTAGGAAATCAAAAGGAAATAGTGCACATGGAAATGTTGATGTCACCCTCAAAAATTCAAATTTTAAATGATTATGGTTAATAACTATCATGTACTAAAAATTAATGTAAAGATAATAACATTTAATGCTTGAGCACGGGAAGTTAAAAGACCACTATATGGGTGGCCAACACATTTAAGGCAAGTATTGGTAAAAACATCAAGGAGAATAAAATTTAAAAATACATGTTATTTAAATATTTTACATTCAAGAGCCATAAATAACCCCAATATCCTGAGATAACTAGAGTAATAAAGATATCTATGAATTTGAGACCAAAAAAATTATAAAATGACCATTAAAGGATATAATAAATATTTATGTAAGATTATAATTTGAGTGCACCAAGAATTGAGGTGGTTTAGTAAACATGAAGCATGAATATGGTAGGTTACAGGTTGTAGTGGTCACCAACTTCCACTAGAATTTATTTAAGCTCAAAGTTGAATCTGATAGTGTCATTTCCTATGTAAGGGTATAATAGACAAAATTCAAGGATTCAGACTAGTAGAGAGATGATAGGTGAATTAGAGATGTTTCAAACTAGTTATGAGACCAAATAACAAATCATAAAAGAGGAAACACTTCATTATTGACTCAAGGGAATGATTTGGAATGTCCATTGTGATAGAGGTGGAAGTAGTACCAAGTAGTACACATTTTAAAGTGCCATCAACTATTATTAGAGAATAAGAAGAGGAAATAGTGGTAGGGGCATCAGACACATAGAAAAATTAATCCCATACTAGTTATAAAAATCAAAATAGGCATATCCAAATAGAAACATGCCCAAGACCAAGGAAAGTGAGGATGATCTAGTCGTACCACATCTAGGTTGTTAGGAAAGACCAGTAAGGATGAGATTCAAAAATATGTATTACCTTGAGAGTGTAGTGAAAAATGAAGTATGTGATTCAAAGGTATAAAATTTTAAGATGGAGGATTAAAACCATCAATAAGGAAACATTGAGGCTAACCTCAAGAATAATTACATGGTCAGTGCACATAGGAATAATGTAGAGTAAAATGCACTATTCAATGAATCCATTAGATAATAGATAGACATAGTTTTTTCCTCCAAATATATGAGATTTCTAATTTCAACAAGCCTAAATATTTGGTACACTTCTTGATCTCATGTGTGCAAAAAGATAAGTTGTAATTCACTAGCCGTATAATGAATATCATGCCAACATAAATCTACATGGTGACTACACTAGTCAAGTCAAGTAAAGAGATTAGGGAGGTGTTGGAGAAAACTAAGGAGGTCAATTATGTGGATAAGTAGATATAATAATAAAAAAATCACCTTCCCCATTTAAAACATCGAATACTAGGCCACAAGACTTTCCATGTTCTTGGTGAGTAAAAAATTAAATGGATCATGTTGAGGGGAGGTAAACAAGAACTTTATCTACATCACACATGAAATGGTGAAGGGAAAATTCTTAAACATATAAAAATTCCTATCATAAATAATTATTTAAGGTGCATAGGGATGTAAATAAATTTAAATATGGAAGAATCCTAATACTAATGTTATTCAATGATATTGGCAAACTTTAAGGGCCAATAGATGTACTCTATACATAATAATTCCCTAACATTGATGTACCATATGTATCCCTTCCAAGGATATATTCCATTAGATACAAGGTTAGAGTGGACTAGTGATTTACACAACTAAAGGATAATATAGGAGATGAATGGCATGTACCAAGGCTTCTCCCTAAAATAATATAGGACCAAGACATGTTTTCCATGATACAACACTCCTCTTTGTAAACTATTAAATTGGATGATGAAATGACAAATTGATGGATGAAGCTACCATAAGGGTTCATAGATGTATTGGATGGCATAAATAAATTTTAAAAAAAAATATATGTTTAAGGTATATACCTATACATCCATACCATTTACATGAAATATGTATGCACAGATGAAGATACACAAAGAAAAGAGGATGAGGTAAATGTTATAAAGTGATTCATTAATCCAATCTAAATATTTTCCATATAAGGTAGGAATAAAATAATCTTATATATTTTCTAACCAAAAAATAAGGTGATTAGCATAAGTATATAGGTGTAAAATGACTTTGTGTTTCCAATTATTAAGGGGAAAAATAGTTCACAATATTTCGTGTAATAAGAAGAAAGAAAACAAGGGAGGACTAGAGCCACCCTATTCCACACAATAAAAGTAAAAGGAGACAAAGTTGGATGTACTTCCACTTTTAAGAATAATAAATCAAATGGGAATGAGATATGGCCTCCATCCCTTATTATCAAAATATTAGAAGGAACAAACTCTGAAGAGGAACCTCTAAGGTAAAAAAAGATAAAATTAAAGAAAAATGAATTTAGTTCACCTTCTCCTATGCTAGTAGTGTTGAAAGATAGTGAGGATGAGAACTACACATCCTTAGAGTAGAAAATTCAATAACACAAGGATCAAAATAGGCTACCCTCTCCAATACTAGAGCTAAAACCATAGTAAGAAACCAAGTATGAAGTGCCAAGGATAGAATTATGGGTGCCACCTAATGTCAGGGAAGAGGTTCCAATTCCCCCACAATAAAGGGTTTAATAAGGAAAGGGGCTATTAGGAGATAAAAATCAAGATGACCTATGTTTAGATCCACAAGGGTCCATGGTAGAAGAGATAGTGTAGGAATTGACCATTACCAATGATAAAGAGTAGGAACTAGACATACAGGGGAATGTATAGCTAGAGTTGATCATTGGGAGTGGACTTGAAATTGAAATGGAGAACACAAAATATGTGGAGGTGATTAAGGATTATGGAGTGGATGCAACCACTTACCATGTTTAGGATATGGAATCCATGACATAACCTTAGAATGAATAACCTATGGATGAAGGGTTAGTACAATGATAACCCAAAGTCAAGGAAAGAGAGAAAATAGGGGAGACAAAGGAAGAAACTATCTTTTTGGAAGATAGTCCCTCTCATGAAGGAGAAGTCAATGAAGAGTAATAATTGGAATAAACCATCCACTTGAGGATCTAAATGAGCATGAAGGAAAAAGACATATATTTTTTAGAAACAATGAATCACAATCCTATAACAATAATGATATGTAATAAAGTGTCCTTTGCCTTGGACTACTACATGTAAGGGTCATTTTATTAACCCCTAGGTTATAAATAATAAACTTGAATAAATAAATCCTCCAAGGTATAGACTCATTTCTAGTAAACCCTATGAATATGATAGATGTGCAAGCAAAAAAGTGCTAATGAAGTTGGCTACAAATGTGACTCAACAAAATCTCATGAATATCAGGATCTATGGGTAGTAGAATCACACCATGATGGAACTAGATAAATCCCTAGAGGAAGATTAGGATAAGTGTTCCTCAGTATAACTAGAATTTAAGTAATTAATTCAAGGTAGATAACATTCTTGAATAAGAGTAAGAAAAGCACAAAATGGTAGAACATAAACTAGTCGATATGGAGGACAAGGCCCTAAAGCTCTACAAATGGGTCTCAAAAATATAAACACACATATTCAATGCAATTAAAGTATCCTTGGTTAAAATCATGGAAAATATATAAAAAAATTTATAAATTCCTTAAGATAGGAGTCAGTGTCAACATTGCACAAGAGGAAGCAAAGCAATCATAATTTGAGTTCATTGAGTAGTTTCCAAATTGTGAGGATGATTTAAATGATTTTTTTAATGATGCAACTATGATGGAACATTTATTTTTTAGTTTATCTAAGCATAAATCAATAATTTATGTGTGGCTCTCTACATAAGAGCACAAGTATAATATGCCAATTTCCTAGGTATACACCTCAAAAAAAAAAAAAAAAGGAATGCATTAATCTATTGAAAAAGTTCAATAAGCTAGTTCACATGATAGGTGCAAAGAATAATGAGATAGATAACCACTTCTCAAGGTTTTAGATAAATATTTTCAATAAGTAAAGCTTCCTATAGGAAAATGTGAAGGGATATGCTAAGAATCCAAACAATCCTAAGTAACAAATCAATTTTCGTCTATACCAAACTTTAGTTTTGAAAGGGATGGGTACAAAAGCATAGCTTTCATGGAGACCATTTAGAGTGCACTAAAAATATGTGTTGAGTTTTAATAAGAGTTAATGAAGTAAAACTCAATTATTTTCCTCAATTTCATTCCTTCATTATTTAATTCTTTGTGGCCTAGAATTTTTGGCTAAGTATGGGTATCCATGGGAGTACCTAAGGATAAAAAGACAATGTGCATAAGAGGCACATGGGGAGATAACAAAAATAGTCCCAAACAAAAAATGGTAGTAGGATAAGTAGTGAACATAGTGGCACTAAGTGTAAGAAACATGTAAGGCTTAAACCACTCTAATAATGTAGAAACAAAGGCATAAAAAGGGGAGATATGAGAGAGAAAAACATAGAGTGGATAAATCTGAAAGGGAACATTCAAAACAAGGATAGGAAAATAAAGTAGAAAGCATGACTACCCAATAAAGTTGATTAGGTTTCTCAAGGATGGATAACTGGGTTAGTGTGGGGCGATGTTGAACTCAAGACATGGTAAAGTATACCAAAGTACAGGTGTGTTCATGCAACAATTGAAAATAGATACCAATGATAATGACTGAAGGAAACAAAGAGTCACACACATAGACCCAACCATCCTAGGAACACATGTATTCATTAGGGATTTATAAAAAATCAAGTGGTCAATGATAAAACCAAGTCCATGTGTACATAAAACAAAGTGATAGTTATGAGACACACAAAGGCCATGTGCATCCAAGAACTAAAAAAATAATGGAGGATATATGATGGAGTAATAACTAACATATTTATTTTGATATATAATTGGGAAGAAATAGAAGATAAGGTGGTATATGACATGGAGTAGAGCACTGCATTAACTGCCAAGTGAGTGATAAAGCCATTAAATACTAATTGCTATAAGGTAAGCTATCAAGTGACACATGAGGCAAAGGAACATATATAAAAGGTAGAGACTTGAAGAGAGAATATGATAGATATATAAGTAATAAAGTGATGTCAGAATGCCTAGAGAGATAAATTAGGATAAGTTATGTTGTTAAAGTGCCTACGAACACTCTATAATCTTGGTATTAATGGAATGTCAAGTAATGAATGATGTTTTTATTAATTTTTTTGGAGCTATCCTTGTTATGACCATGGAATTTTGTTATATGATACTATTTCTAGATAAATTGATTTACTTATATTTAATTCTATGTTTGTGCTTTATTCGTATAAATGCATATTTGTTGTTGTGCATTTATATAATAGTATAGATAAGGATCTAAGTAACCCTATGCGTGTGAGGTGTGAATAATACCCTAAGATTGAGTCTATTTAAAACTAAACCCAACCAAGCCTGGCTCCCCTCTCTATGCCTTAGGTGAGTGCTCAAGGAAACTTGTATGTTGTACCAGCATATAAAGTAGATAAGGTTAAGTGTTGTAACATGCATAAGGACTAGTGAACTAGAGACCATTAGACTAACACAATAAATAGGAAATAATTAACAAGGGAGTTTTGAATATATGAGTATTATTATAGCAACCTATAATGTATATTATGAAAGAAAGTAATGTTTTAAACAAAAAAATTCCAATATTATTACATTATAAACTAATTAATTCAAATAAACTTAGAGATTTAAAATTTGATAAAGAAAATATCTTACAGTCATATGTGAAATTATTTAACTTGGCCTACATGAATAAATTCCATATTTGTAACTCATATTATCAAGTCAAAAAATAGCGAAAAATAATAAAATTACGAAACATGAGGGAAGAAAGAGAAACCAAAACTGAGAAAATAATATACAAATGGGAAAAAAATCAAAATATACCCATTATAAAAATATTCCACTATGAGATGAAATGGAGAAAAATCTAATGTTGAAAGACAATAAAGTAAATATTTCAACATTAAAGTAAATAGAGAAAGCTTAATTTGTAACAAAGGCAAAAGTATGAATTATAAAGAAACTATTTCAATATGATCATATAATAAATAGTTATTTCAACATAAATATACTCAGTACATATCAAAGTATAAGATTTAAAGGTAGTAAGACAATTTAATAAACAAATCATATACCCTTTAAAAAACAAACTAAGTATAGCAAATTCATTATTATGCATATTTTCAATCATTTCTTGCTATTGAAGTGTATACAAAACATTATCAATTTGATTTTTAAGGAGATGAATATTTTTAAATATAGGATGATAAAAAATTAGGTCTTGATATATTTATTTGTTTAGATTTATCTTCTAGAATAATTTAGTTTAAGTAATAAATTTTAGAGAATATATTATACTTAATAAAATTCTTAGATTCAATATATTTCTTCCAAATGGCCAAATATTCAAATAAGGAATCTTAAGTTATCAAATATGATTATAGTAACCTATCAAATATTATTGATTTCATAAATGATCTCATCACTTAATTTTATCCTCCCAAATATATTTACCAAAGTTAACATATCAAATGTTATTAATCTTATCTCACAGTACAAATCCTATCAAAGAGGTAACATCTTGGAGGGTTAAATACTTTGATTATCAAGATTAATTGAAAGATATTTATTATCACCTCTCAACACTACAACAGAGGAAAGAAAACATGAACAATAAGAAAAGTGAACTAATAAATATTATAAAATGATATAATATGCAAGATAGAACATATTAGATAATTATAAAATGGTATTAGTATTATGAGAAGAAAATGAAGCAAAGACTAGACTAATAAAAAAGTAGATATTAAACTATTGAGGAAAATTATTGAAAAAAAAACCAACAAACATAAAGAATCAATAAAATAAACTAAATAAATTAAACTAAACTAATAATTAAATAACCCAAATAGAAATTGACTTGAAGTCATTTATGAAATAAATATAATATTAAGAAACTAAAAGTGTTTCATAACTGATTACAAATATCCAAGAAAAGAATGGTACAAATTTACAAGACTCAATAATCTACCAAACTAGGTATGAAATATTCATCATTATTCAACCAAAGCTAGATTCAATCCCATGCATATGACTGATTTATTCTAGAGTCATAAAAAATTTATAAATCTTGTCCATTTTCAAATAACCAATTTATAAATAAGAAATAAACCTAGTTATATCTGATGTACCAAGCAAAATCACTTCACCATAAAAGAATATGTTGTTGAATCTTCCTATAATTTAAAATCCATCTTAGACATTCATGATAGAATAAAAAACATAGTTTAAAACTGAACTTAAAAAAAATTGGTACCTTTATATGACTTCCTCTTGAATATGATTTGCTTTGGGTCTTTAATAAGCTTTGAAAGGAATTAGTTACCTTTTAAGAAGTAACTACCTTTTATCAAATGATTAAATTAAGTCAAGCCATTATGACTTAAACTTAATAAGGTTAACTAAAGTGGTTATTAAACCATATTTAAGTGAATTAAAAAGTAAAAATTTAATGATAAACTACATTAACTTTAAAGTCTTGAGAATAATTTATTAAATAAAATTGAACAACACAACATATCTAATGGGAGGGGGACCACTCAATCTTAAAAATAACTCATTTGATCATTTAACACAAGTTGATATGTAAGTAAAATAATGCATTTGACTAGATCTATGAACCTAATTAATCAAAATTAATTCATTGTAATTATGACCTAAAAATTGCAACAATATCTGTCAACATAATTATTACGTAAATATGATAAAAGTTGACCATTCTAATATTCAAAATATATTTGTTGTCAATGAAACTGAATAACATAAAAACTCAATTTTAAAAATGTATCTTCAAGTCTACCATTTTGACAGATAATGTATGAAAATAAAATTTATGTTGGTATTTTCAAAACAACACAAAATGAGTTTTATCACAATCCATAACAATAAAAACTATCAATTATTATCTTCAAATATGATCTCACTATATGTAGAAAACTTTCAAATTATTCTCAAACCACTTTGAAAACATAAATTTATTGAATGATCTAAAAAAAACTAAACATCCTATAAAAATAAATTATTATCCCCTGAATATGAAATAAATGCATAAATTCTATTAGTTTCTAAATCTCAAAGTTTGAATGCAAAATAAGAACAAATTCTATAAGGTTATGGAAAATAAATTATTTTTCACAAAACTCTTGTAAACCACAAGATAAATGTCACATTTATGGATCAATATTAGGCAATGAAAATACCATAAATCATATTGAAATAATTTTAGGTTTTGATCAAAATAAACTATAATTTTCTTCACAACATCTCAAACTATCCATATATTTTGTACTATTCTAAGCATTAAAAACTGAATAGACTGTAAAATATATATGCACTTGAGATCCTTTAATATTAAATTAGACTTTAAACTAGAGATAAAAGATCCCATTTCTCACATGATAATAAAATCAATAATACCACACATAATTAATTGGAGAAAATGAAATATTACATTTATTATAAGGCCATACCCATGAACTATTCAACTTCAAACCTTCACCCGAAAAAAATTTTGACTGAAGAATATGAAAGATGAAACTGACATCAAAACAAAACAAATATAATTTTATTGAAAATGGTTGTTTAAGTATAGTTTAAGGCTAGGTGAAAATTATCATCCAAATGGCCACCATAATGTGTTATTTATGGTATACATTGATAGTCATTTGGTCGTCAAATTTAACATAACAACATTTTTTGTTGGTAGTTAAATGATTATTTTGCACAAAAACACAAATTTCAATATGGATAAAATTGATCAAAATTTTTATATTTTAAAACAAATAGTAAAATAAAAACCAAACTAAATCAAATCCCTGAGGTATATTCTTAAACAAAAATTTAAAACTTTCATACTTAATAAATAAACCAAATCTCTACCCAGTTTTTATAAATGGATAACAAGTAAATGTTTAAGTTGAAATACTTGTCTCTTTATTCCACTATGTTTTGTGAAATAAACAAATATATATGCAAATAATAATTGAAATGACTCTAAATGCCAACTAGCAAGCAATGTCATTTTTTTTGTATCTTCAAATTGTATTATTAACTCTGAGATTGAACCATGTAAAGTTTTCAAACCAAATAAAACTCACACATGTTGTTTAGAGGTTAACCGTATAAAAAATAAGTGTAATTAAAATAATAACTTTAAATTTTTAATAGTATATTTATAAAATGGCTTGCATTTGGTAGTTTAATGGATTTCAAAAAAATAACCAACTTCTATGAGACATTTTGACACATGGAGGGTGAAATAATAAATGAGGGATAAATAATTTTGCTTAAACTCACCAAATTGCATTAAGGTGAGGGTCAAGTGTTAGAAAAATGTGGTATTTTAAGTGAAAATATGTCTTGTTTTAGTAAGCCAATGAAAGTGGCTATTGGAACATTGTTAATATTTTGTCTTGAGACTCCTTCACAAAACTTGGTATGTTGCTAAGTCATTTAGTAGTGAATTTCATTATCCCCAAATTTGTCACAAATTTTAATTTAAAGGTTAGCACTAAAATTATCGTCTTCATTTAATTTTTAAATATATGTATGCCACCTAAAAACTTAATTAAAGAAACAACATTAAATACAATATGGCATGCCAAATGAATGCATTATTACCATAGTGAATTATACACTTTGTTGAGGATTGGTTTGAAACATTTCAATTCAATTTTCACTTGCCATTACTCTTATCAAACTTAGAAACACTTTATCTCTGTCCAAAACATATAACTACCACCAAATATTTTCATTTAAACAACCACTTTAATTAAATCATGTAACCTTGTTGCCAAAAGGATTTGAAGTAAATACAATAAAGTTGATAGACTTCAAAATATTTGAAAGCATTAAATCAAATCAACATGATACCAATGATGAGTTAAAACATATATTAATTAAGTGTGAATATAATATTATAATCCAATGTTATTTAATAGACTTACATATTTAAATCATACTTTTAAATTTTAAATGAGGACTTTTTATATTTCTTGAAACATATGCCAATATGAACCACATAAGACATGATTGGCTTATGTAAGATTTTAAGTATTTACAAAACCATGTTAAATATTTTTGATATGATATGAGATTCATACCTTCAAAACCTTTCAATCCTTAATTTTAAATCTCACATTAAATGTGAAGAAGTATTAGTATTGAAATTATCTGAGTTTACTAACTACAAAAATGCTAATGTGATCATGTGAATTGAAATTGTGTATTTGTATGAAAGTAAAACTTTATTTAATAAAATTCTCTCTCAAATTTTACCCAAATGTCACATTATCTAAGTACTTACCAAAATTTTCATCATAGTCAATGATCAAAACTGAGAATTTAGAAAAAATCTAGTAAAACATGACAAATATCAAATTCTACTTAAGTAAAGTTTTGACTAAATGTTTTATAGTGGCGATGAAAAATCCCATTAGAAATAATAAAAATTTAATAATAAAAACACAATAAATGAGTGAAACAATAAATAAGCATTGTAAATCAATTTGGTTCCCACCACACATGGTGAAATTAATAAGGTACATCAAATGTTTTAAAAAAAAATAAGTTTTTTGAAGAGTAAAATAATTCCTAATAATATAGGTTTGGGAAATTTACTTTCCCAATCCATAACCTCACCATAATTATACAAAATTGGTGATTTATCACCCAAAATTATAAAAATGGTTTAATAAAAGGAACCATTATCCAATGCTTCAATAAGGAAGTATCATCTTGATTAAGCTACAAGTAAAAATAAATCACTCAAATACAAGTGTACTCTTTGCTTGCTCTTCAATTTCAAGTTTCAATTTATCCATTTTCATATTTAATTTTGTGGACATTGACTATTGTATTTTCATTGTAGGTTTTCTTGGAGAAGGTTATATATTCAGGTATATCCTAAAGAAAAAGTGTGTTGTACACACTCAGGTATCCCTTTATTCTTTTAATATAGTGTTTATATTGCATTTCAATATTAGAATATAAGGGGGAATTTTTAGACATTAAAATATAATAATTGATACTTGGTGATGTCAATTTTGACTTACCTTCATCCTACATGACTTATACATACATACATGATCCTTATTCATCATTATGTCACATCCACATGCCTTTTATAGGTCCAACCCTACAAATATGATATTAGTCACCTAAAACTATTCTCCAAGTCTATGTGAAACCAATTATTTATCCTACTCAAGAATCTCCAAATCATAATATCATTGTTCTTATCTTTTGGATAGTAACATTAAACTCAAAATCTATCATTTGGAGATACTATCTAAGTCTAATAGTGTCATCCCATGCCAAACAATACTCATATTAAAAATTCAAATAATTCATATGTTCTAGTTCATACATTTCACATGTCAGTGCCATGAGAAAGTACCCAAAGAGTCTCATATAAATAAGGTATAAACATTTTAGTAATATTTTAAACACTTATGAAACATACTAAAAAAATTTAAAATTAGAGATGACCACCTAATTATTCCTAATTTACCAATCAATCACTAAGATTAGGTCTTAGCAAAGTCTGAATCACTTAATAACTAGGAAAAAATTTCCAATTACCAATTTTCAATAGGTAGATTACATGTTTCATTAACCAAACAAGAACTATTTCACACATTCACCTAATAGGGAGAATTAATTTTCATTTAAATTACCTCTTCGGAGTATTGGATATATAGGCAACACTCAACCATTCAATGGGGAGTGGTTAAGGTCAGTTAAACCCACTTTTTTACTCCTTTTATAGGCATAAGTTTATCATTACAATTAGAACTAGGGTTTTAATTGAAGGACATATATTTATGGGAGTCTCACACATCATCCAATGTTAAGATCACACATGTAGATTAAATACAATCATGCACACATTCATGTATCAAAATAGAGAGAAAAGATTCACACAAATGAAACCATTGGGCTAAAAACATATAAACAAAGGGTAGAAATCAAAGGCTAATGCTACTATGTAGGTGAACCCATAACTCTAGTTCATGATCTGAATGACTCAAGGTCCAATCTTCTAACTTTCCTGCCACTTGTGTGTAATCTTAGACTTACACAATGTAGTGAATTGATAAATATCTTATCCTTTATTGTACTCTTTATATTTTACAAGTTATTTTTATGAATCCATGTCAAGATTTTACATTCAGATATGTAATTTACTATATATCTTTGTAAATATATTCATTTACATAATTATATATTATTAAGGGTTAATAAACCATATTAATCTTTATTTTATTTTTATTTTTTTGAATTTTTTAAATATTTATAAGTCATATGTATAGTCAAGAAAGTCCAAGTGGAAAGGATTAAAAAATAAAAAGAATTGAAGGGATCTAAACTATCCATAGTGTATGCTAGTCATAATGTGCACCAAGTGTATCAACATAATGGTCTAGAGAAAGTGAAGGAAAGAAACATGACTCAAATTTACATGTGAATTATAACATATTATAGATAATAAGATTCATGCCACCAATGGGTTATAATAAATGTATATTCTAATGTCATAATATGTAGGCATAAATAGAAGTGATTGTGTAAGCTCAATGTAGGCCTTAAGGAGTATATATAGTCAATATGTAGGGGTGAGCAAGTAATATGATGTGAAGAATGTGCACTTAGATTTATATGAAGTATGCATCATCATAGGATAAATATCATGGATGTCTAGATAAAGGTAAATAATCAAAAGGTAAGGGCCATGTGAAAATTATAACAAAACTAAGGTATAGAAGAATGATCAATTCCAAATCATATGTACACATTGTTTTACCTTATTTTGGATTAATTATCTAAATAAGTATAAAACTATAAGTATTCAAATTGTAAACTATGAGTATTCAAATTTTATAAAATATGAATATAAAATAAGTTTGACTGCACTTTAAAATTTAAAAAAATGATCAAGAAGACTAGGGTATTTATCTTTTTTTAGGTATGAGACTATGTACAAGTGTCAATAAGGAGTAAAATTAGATTTTAAGTCACTCAGATCTAGAAACTAATTATCTAAACCTATATGGATAGATCTCATAAAACTTTAATATATATGGTAATTGAAGGCATCTTATTTTTCCCAAAAATATCCTTGGGAGATGTTTCACATTTTTACATCACATATCACCATGCCTACTTATAAACCATTTATTTGTGCAATATTAGAGGTTCGCTACTATGAGTAGGTCTAAAATTTTATCCCCTTCATGTTGAAACCCTAGATCCACTTTTGATACTAGGTTTGCTTATAAAAATAGGTTAAAATTTTGGGTTGAGATGAACCCAACCACTCCTAAATGAGTATCTAAGTGATACCCACATTTACAATACTTTGAAGAGGGTTCAAACTAGATGTATTTATCCCACTTAGGTGTATGCATGAAAGTATGATCCACTATTATGGATATAACTTGTAACTTGACTTTCAACATATGAAAATATGAAAAATTGACTTTGATTTTAGGTTCTTTAGACTTGGCTAAGGCATACTAATTTTAGGCATTTATTATTTTTAAGTTTTAGGGTTATTCCTCTCAATGTAAAAGTGATAAATTTTGTATTGATCAGTGTTAGATAAGTCCTTATTAGATAGGTATTGGGTAGGTATATGATTAGGCCTAGTGTGTTTCTATAGGTTACTCTTTGAGTAAATTATTCCTCCATTGATATGCAAAATATATAATCTAAACCATAGTAAATATTTGAATTTAGGAAAATGACCGTTACACAATGTGCAAACATATTTGGTATATATGGACAAATATAGTAACCAAATTTTTCTAACTATAATTGGAGGAATAAAAGGAATGGGTAAAATGATTTTATGATCAGAAGATCATCTAACTAGGATAATAATTAGATTAGGTTCATATTAGGGAATTCATGTAGGTGACTAATTAAAAAAAATGGGATGATAGGGCCCATAAAAATGTGAATGGCTAGGAAAGAGTGTGGAAAAGAGTCATATGTTTACATATAAGTCATGTATGGTAAATATAAGTCAAGAAATACATTTTCAAGTGTCTAATACCATATTTTTATGTCTAAAAATACCCCTATTTTAATCTATTATTGAAAATTCTAGAGTAAAAGGATAAAGAGATTATGTTCCTTAATATAACTATAGTTTGTCTTTGAGATAATCCTCTAAGTGTTTCAATTTATCCATTAAAATTATGCAGTGAAACAAGAAAAAATAAATGTCCATATATTATATGAAATCTAAACTAAATTATATCAATGAAACCTTTAAATTTTGAAAATCAAGTAGCAAATACACATGTATGTAAGTGAACCACATTTCCCTCCAAAGTATTGTATATTAGGGAAATTATGTTCCAAGTAAAGTGTCACTATCTAAAATATGGAATGGTAATATAAATGTCTCAACTCTCATGAATATGGATAAGTGTTTATTAAGTTGAGCGACATAAAATACTCAATCACACTAATTTAATTGATCTTGAATCTATAATAGGTTTAAGATGAAAAATGTGGAAACCCACATTAGGATAGTATGTAAAGGTGGGACCCACAACAAGGTTGTATTTATGTGTGGATCCCCATACTAGGTTTGAATGTAAATACGATTTGACTAAATCAACTATTATAGATATATTTTGGACTCAGACTATTACATTCATTACCTTCATTACCATTATGAAAATAAAAATATTTCATGTCTGAATAACATACATAATATGATCCAACTATAAAAAATGATATGCCATAAATATATATGCCTCTCAACCATAATTTAATAAATATTATAACTTATTCTTTTTTATCCTTTTAATCTAATAATTATACTCATTTGATATTTGTAACCTACTACTCATGTCCCTATAAAATTTCTACACATGCCCTCAAATATATCTCCACCTGTGTATATTTGTTTCATTATCTAAACCAATCTAATAATTTAACCCAATATGAAGCATCTAAATAATTCATTCTATCTCAAAATTTTAATTATGTATATATATAGGCTTTAATGTCTATGATAATCCCACTATAATGCCCCATGTTGAGGATAAAAATGTAACTTGTGAATTACTCATCTCAAAAAAACAATATGAAATAATTCAACAACATAAGGATAATATGTAATCATAACATTATTAAATCTTCAAAACATATATGAGAATTTTATCCTATGGTATACAAGTGTCATGTTAAGATATATATATATATATATATATATATATATATATATATAGAGAGAGAGAGAGAGAGAGAGAGAGCAATTAGGCACATAGTAACAATCATTACAAATATAAGCATTGAAAATAAATACATGTAAAAATATACATGATATATATCATGGAACCAAACATAATTAAAAATATGTGTGATATGGACCACAAAAACATAAGTATTAAATGGTCTTAGATTTATCCACACAATGTCATGGCCATACCACACACCAAAAATCATATAATATCACTCAATGCCACATAAAATAAGAGTCACACATAGTAAACTAAAATAATAAATACTGTCACATAATAAAATATCCACATGTAATGAATAATCAATGTCACATAATAATAAAATGATGTCACACAATGAACAAGTAATTTCATGCAATGAGCAAGAAATGTCACATAATGAGAAATAAATGTCACAAAAGGCAAGAAATACATACAATATATTACACACTAAAGGATAACACCATGTAAAATTAAAAATCAATCATGAATGAAGGAATTCAATATAACACAAAATGGTCACATAATATGCATACAAAACAACATGCAATAATAATAACATGCATAAAATAAAAAATCTACTCTACCATATGAATGTATGTAGTCATCACACATGGTAAAACTTAGTATCTATATAACTCTATAAGAAGTATAATAAAGTTAAATACATTTATAATAAATCTAAATATCTCAATATGATAAGTGGATTGGTTATATAAATATTTTATTTGAATAGATGTACCAAAGAGATGCCCCTAGTGAGTCATGCCCTTAATGTAGGAAGGGTAATCGTCAGGTGTATGAATGTCCTACATTTGAATTCCCATGTTATATGAAGATTTTATGTGATAAAAATACCTCATAAATTCATGTGAATATTAAAAATGATATGTAAAAACAACATAAATAAAATGTGCACACTATAAATATGTGTCATGCATAGGTTCTTTTTTTTTTTGGAATTATTTGTTTTGTCATTTATGATTTGTAATCATATTAATGGGATATGTAAATGATATAAAATTTAAGCACAACACATATGTATATTAAATAAAATATTGTATCACCAAATTAAGTCACATTGATAATTTAGAATCCTTTTCCCCACCACTCAGATATAATAGTTTTCCATTGTAAAAATTTATATGAATATATGAAAGCTCTTGATTTATTTTTATAACGATGATTCCTGGAGGTGCTTTATTTTATTTCTCTTTTTTGTTTTTTCCTTACTTTTTCCTTTCCTTGATCCTTAACTTGTTTAATTATATTTGGTACCCACACTTGTGTATTATGAGATGTAACTATATTATAAGTATTATTATTCTTTGTAATTATTCTATATCTCTAATATGTAAAAAAGCCACCTTAGAAAGTCAATATGATAATCATATTAATATTATCCAATTTTATATAACCATGGTTGTCCTAATATTTTATTTTATTGTGAAATATATTTATTCACATATAATAATGTATCTACTATCTTAAGCCCAAGAGTAATTTGTATGGTAAAATTCCCTATGGCATATTCATAATTGTGTGTATGTTATACATCTCGATCATCGTATCCCAAGTCTTTAATAAACCCAATTGTATATGTAATTACATTGTGTATTATCATATATAAAAATGACATCTCTATTTTCACCTCTAATAATTTATCAAATTACCATTGGTTTCTTTAGAGGAACATCCTAGAAAAGATTGATCCTTGTAAATTATTATATATAATAAAGTATTATTTTAGTTATACCTTCCATATAATCCTAAGAGATCATTAGCTCATTTATAGGAATGTCTTAGGATATGTAAAATTTTATATAATTAATAGTATACTAATATGGAAATGGGAACCTCATTTAACTATTGTTAACTATACCAAATGTAATAACCCCTTTATCCATAATTTATTCAATACTTTATCACAATGCATAAAAATGTTATCTCTATGTCCATTGATATAATGATTGATGAAAAATAATTTTTCCCCTACTTGAATTATAATATGAGGAGGTTTATGATTATTTTAAGGTATTTTGATAAAAAATATGTCAAGTAATGTTTATAAAATAGCATTTGGCGTATTATTGAAACTGTCAATTTTAAATAGTCGATTCCTATTTGAATAAGGTGAACTCATGCAAGTTGGTTTATTATAAATAATCCTTGTTGATTATTATTTTTTACAATGTACATATTTTAAATTTCCTCTTTATGAATTTTCTACTTTTAATTAATTTCTTCATGTGTAACTTTATTTTGATTAGCTTCCTTATTTATATTTCTAGGAACATGACTTTGAGCATATGTAAGTTCCTTCTCAAGTGAGATAGTATCAAATAAAATATATTGGAATTATTCAAAAGTATACTAAAATAATATTTAATTTATAATAAATATAAAACCCACACAAAAAATGTATCATGTATCCAAGCTTGTTGGTTGATATATCAATTGATTTATACAAGTCTTAAATTTCAAGATGTAGTCATTAATTAGTTATGAATTTCTTTGGTGAAGATAAGGTAGACACTCATATGTAACCATTTTTACATTATTATTAATGTAATATATTAATAATTTATCCTCTAAATCAAGATATGAATTTAAAAATCTACTAAGAATATTTTGAAACCAATCCCAAGTTCTACCATTTAAGTTCTTAGGGAATATCTTAGTTACAATTTTATCATTATTTTTTTTGTATATATAAGCTTTGAAACCCTTAATATATAGGAAAGGATCACTAATTCCATAAAATAATGTGCTTTTATTCATTAATAAGTCATATGGTAATGGTGAACTAAGGGTATTTCACACTATTGAGTACACCATTAGGAATCCATCCAAGCATGGTAGGATTTAATTTCTAAAGAGAGATTATCAAATTTGTGTTTCAAGTCACTGACAACATGCATTAAGGATATTGCTTATTTTGAATGTGCATTAATAATTTTAAGGGGTTTATTTAATGGTTTTTTATTAATTATTTCCATATATACACTTTTTCAAATAGGTGGAGAAGGTGCGGCTATAGGTTTCAATTTAAATTATATAGTAGACATAGCTATAACTTATTCATCACAACATTTATATCATTGCATAGTTTAGAATTATTATTACATTCCATAGATATCTCATTGCATGATTTATAACTAGAATTAAATTTATTTTCTAAATGAGAAGAAATAATTGCATCACATTTCACGTCAAGCATCATTAATTTAGAAACATCATTGCAAGGCATAACATTATGAGATGTATATAATTTATCCATTACTTTATTGTATCTATTTTCTTAAATGAAAGGGTAAAAACATAAATAATTAGATTAGCTAATTAATTATTAATTTGATCTTGTTATATTATTTAATTAATATAAGAGTGTATATAATGAGTAAGATAATTTATTTAAATAATTATAAAATTGATTTATTCTATTTATATTTCACTATAGTTTTATAAATATACAACACTAGCATATTAATCTTCCACATGATCATAAGAATAATCAACATAGTCATCACAAGTATATTCCTCATCTACATAAGAATCATAATTGATCCAGTCAATAAGATAAGCATAATTCACACCATGGGCAGAAGATAAAAATTCCATATGACTGGTGCATTATCATCCGTGGTGAATAATAAATCTTGCATCAACCAAAAATAAATAAAAGTAATTATATGTTCATGTAATATTATTAGTCTATTTGTTATTTTGGGTTAGTGAGATGACATAAAGGGAAGCACCAATTATCAAAAATTATAGTAACATAAATTACATTATATAAGGACTAATTTCATTAAGCTACATGGTTCAAAGAAAGTTGGTTGAGTTTTTCAACCATCGGTATAATTTAGGAAGTGGTTTTTTCTATTGAAGGGCCAAAATGGATAGGTTATGAGGAATGTGTAAAAATGGGATCAATGAATTCCATAAATATAAATATGATTTAATATTTTTAGTCCCCTCAAAATGTTACACACTTTCAAAAAACAACATCTCATTTTGAGTATGCATGAAAAATTTATGAGCTTCAGAAGTTGGCAGACTTTTCATAGTGATAAAACCACTAGTCTACACTAAGTGACAACTTATAAGACTAGTAGAAGTTGGGTAACTACCATGGTAGTTTCACAACCAAAAATACACATAAAATGGTGATTTTTAAACTATTTTATAGGTTTCAAATCCATCAAATTACATAAATCAATTTATTCTCTCACATGAATTATAAAATGAAAGTAAGGGTCCCTTGGTTATTGATTTTTTATAAGATGTGACTGAAGGTGAAGAGGCACTCTAAAAGTTAGAGAAATATTTTAAATGGGCATTGTTGAAAATTTTATATCCCTCGACCTATAAATGGGTCAACCTTATGACTTAAGTCATGATCCATCTTTAGTACCATGGTTGTCAGTCAAATCATGAGTTGAGAGGGTTGTTTAGACAGTTCATTATTTTATCATGTCATAACTTTGCCTTGACAGTCCTTATGTGCCTTTGTATCTTATTTTTATCTTGAATCAAGTGTGATTATGATGTTTAATCATTATTAGGTAATATTTGATCACTTTTTTGGAGTCCCAATAGTCAAAAGGTGTCATGTTGAATATGAACTAAAGAGATAATTTGATAGAGGCTTGTAAATATATTGGTTCTACCTAATAACATGAGGTATGCTTATTTTCAATATTTCAAAGAATATCATAAAAGGTGTTTTAAGGTTCAATTGAGGTTTACTAGATCATGAAGGTCTTTTATGTGTGTTAACATGATAATTCAATTGATATACCCCTTTTGAGGTCATATATGTGATTAAGGTCAATAGTGTTTGGTCATAATGTGATTCAATTTGGCCTTTATAGACCATTAAACTACCCCACTTGCCTTTATTAGACCTCATAAACCTCATCAAGCCATCACTAGACTATTTCATGCCTCATTTAATCCAATAACACCACGGTCAATGTTAATTCCTCCCAAATGAGCCCCACATGTGTTGAATTATGACTCTTTAACTCCCTCAATTTTTACCACCAAGTTAAAAGTGTTATATGGACCCTATTTTCCCTCCAAAACACTTGTTAACAATGTTTTAGGTATAAAAAAAGGAGGATTTGTAGGAAAAATGATAGTTTGCATAATTTTCTTCAGTAGTATAGATTTATACTATATGGACTAGCCTAGGCAAAGTCATGATTTTTTAGGAGGTCATAGATATCAAATGGTGAAAATATTAGTGTTTGTCAATGTTTTAGGAGCTCAAAACCATTCCAACTCTCCTTTGAGCTCATTTTATAGACTCATAGAACTCTTTATGTTTCTACTCATACCGTAAAAGGGAGAAAGAGTGGGGGGGCAAGCTCATAACTTTAGAAAGTAGACTCAAGAAGATTCCACCCATGGGCATTTGTCTATGGATTGGTCTCACCTTCTTTATGAACATTACTTAAGAAGTTAAATAATCCCTATGCCCCTCTCATTTGCATAGGCCCATCTGAACTTAACATTTTTTAGATAATTTCACCTTATCTGCTTAAACTAATCATGGACATTACTTCCTTAAGTCTTGAATGGTCCTTCCATAGCACTCTTAGCACTTGAATCACATGTGTGAGATCACATTGATAGTCAACCTTCATAACTAGCTCCTGTGTATAGTCTACAGATAAGTATATGTAATAAACCAAAGTTTGATGTCTTCATCAAGAGTTATGAGCTAGATACAAGAGTTTACAGAGGTGTTTTAAGGTTTTTAATGCATTCTTGCTCAAGGTGAATGTTCAATATCCCTTTTTATCTTAGAATATACTATAAATATAAGACTTATGCATATGTAAAGATAACTATATGACAAGACTATATGTAATTTAAGGGAATCTACAGAGCTTCAATTATAACTTAAAAGCATGAAAAGAGAAGTTGGGTTGATAGTGAATCACCTTCATGTCATTGACAATAAAATTTTTAACCTCTATGGTGGCATCACAGGTGTGTAAACCACTTTCTATGTCTCCAAGTTCACTCATTCACCTTTTAGTAGGATTTATGGTTTTTTGTGAAAGTTAAGGTTTCTCTAAGAGTCTGTGGTTTCATTTTAGAACTTTATATACTTCATCTCTATCCCCAAACTTTCATGTTTTCTTAAGTATGTATAAGAAGGTATACGAGGTTCATATGGATTGGTCTTAAGAGAAATATTTGCTTCTATTCCATGTAATTTTCATACACCTATGGTTTTAGTATGTTTTCACTACCATTTGCATTGTGTTACCCCTATTTCCATGCCCTATACTTCATATATCTTCATTGCCACCCTCCTTCATCCATCCACACTTCCTTTCATGATTTGACCATGTCACTAGACCTCCATATTCCATTAGAACCATATTTTTCAATGAAACTATAGAATATTGGACCCATATGGTCATATAGTGGTTTAAGAACATAAATATACACCTACAACCAACCCTTTTAGACTTACTGGATTAAGGTCCCAAGGAACACTATGTAAACTATTTAAAGGATGAGAATTATTATAAATATTAGAGAATTTTCACCTCAAAGGAGTAAATGGTGACATGAGATCCTCATACTAGAATGTCCAAGCACCATATAGATCACCTTCATCTTATATAGGCCTAGTAAAAAAGCCCTAAAAATAGTCATACTGGTAGGTGGTTATATGTGACAACACTAGTATATATCAGTGCCTTCATCTCACAAGGGATAATAAGGAAATTCTCATAGATTAAAGGACAAGGTTTATACATTTGAGAATGAAACCTAGCAGTTATCAAAAATGATGAAGGCATAGTAAAGCTTACATAGGATCAAAAATACAAAAGCATGGGTAGACATGAGACCTAAGTCTGAGTGAAAGGGTAAGGTTTATAAAGGAAGGAATGTTATTTGACCATCATCTAGGCATGATGATGACCCTGAGAATATGATAAGCACCCCCATGTTCATACATAACTTATGAGATAATGTTACAAGCCATAATAAAAAATTCCATATCTAAGCATACAGTCAGTAGATAGTTTGGAGCCAGTTTTAGCCAAAATGGTGGTTTGGGGCCTTTATAGCAATTGAAAAGTCTTAAAAATAAGTAAAAATGGTAAATGGTGTTTTGGGGCCTTTATAGGAATTTAAAAGTCTTAAATAAATAAAAATTGTAATCATGACCCATTTAAGGTACTCATGTATTCACTTGGGCTAGACAAATAATGGGTATACCCACTATTTTGTCTTAGACCAAGGCTTGTCTATCATAGTTGTTTAGTGAGTTGAAGGGTGAAACCATGTCATGAAGGATTTACAAAGTATTTGAGACCCCTAAATTGTTTTTCTCAAGTAGGGGATGATTTTTGAAGGTCCTAAACCTCCTCCATAGTTATAATACCTATACCTACATCTAAAAGCCTTGGAGATGATCTAACACATTCAAGCATATAGGCCTACATATAGACCCTAGTGCCATATAAAAGTTTATTCAAGCTAATATAACAATTTAAATGACCAATGTGAGATGTATGATGGTTTTTAATACTTTTTAAGAAGGCTTCATGTATAGGGACGTGGAGAAAATGGTTCAAGTTCCTTCAAATCCTGCTTGAGCCAGTCCATCTATGCATAGTTAGTTTGAGAACCATCTTCAAATGCTCACCCACACCACCACATGCATGCTCAAGGCCAAAGATCTTATGGAAGTTTAAGTCTCCATATGTAATAAAGATCCATGGAATATTTATTGGCATTTGGGGGCTAGGATTTATGAATGAATGTTAAGAATTTAAACACTTAGAACTACCTGAAAACAACCATAACCTCATCTTCTAACGTTTATGTCTCTAAGCACCCTCTAAATTTTAACCTAGAAAATTCATGGAATATGAGGATTTTAGTGCCCTACACATTCATGGCATTTGTTCTAGGTTTGGATGTTTGTACTCTATGAACCATTTTTAAGATGGTGGACATCTCAAACCCTGTACAAAACCCAAAAGTGACCCAAAGATGTAATTTGGTCTCAAAACCCATCCAAATGAGATAATTTGGCCATGAAATGACCTTTAAGGTCTCTTTAGGTCCTCTGAGTATCATAGTGACCTATTGGTTGGCACATATAGGGGTAAATTTATACTAAATAGATCTAAAAGTGCTAGTTTGAGCTCAAAAGCAAGGATTATGGGAGTATTTATATGAACAATAATTTTAATAAGGGATAATGACTCCCAATGAATTTGATCAAACCTTTTGGTATCCTCCATGTTGACCTCCATGACTAGTTCATCAAGTAGAGAGGTACAAGTGTTGAAATGCATGCCTATATGCATCCAAAGGAAGATAAATGATACATTAAAGCCAATGATGCTCCTTCTTGAGGTATATAAGGTAATGTTCCAATTATATATGATGTTATAATGGCTCACAACCCTAATATTGAGGTTAAGTTTCATGGTTCAAGTATATAGACATACCAATCCATAACCTCCACTAAGATTATGCCATTAAAAAGGGAATCAAAAGATAAATTGGGGAGTAAGAATGCTTCTAATCAATATGAGGAAGGCCAAAATATTTTTTGGAGTCCTTATAACTAGTTTAGATATATGGATAAGCCACTATAGTATACAATTCTACATGTATACATATAAAAGTCACTCTAAAGGGATGCTCATAGCATAAAGAGCATCTTCAAGTGCTCATCACATCTTGAATATATGTAGGGAGATTCTAACCATTCATGTAAGGTGAGGGGATCTATTATCTTGAAATTGGTGTAATTAGTTTAGAGATCCAAGCTTTGATCTCCATGAACCACCCTTAAGACCCCTAAGCACTCCTAAACCTCCCTTAAACCCTAATAGTGACTCAACTAGAGAGGTTTAGAGAAAAGTGAATTTAAATGCATATAATTTGCTTATCCAACACAAGGATCATGTTTCCAAATCAGAGGGGCTCATGCTCATTGTTCTTGATTGTATAGAAATTATATGAACACTTATTGAAAAGGTAAATTTTTAGAGTTTTAGGCATAAAATGTGTTTTAGAGCCTAACTAAAAGTTATAAACTATTGTAAGGGTGAGCTTAGGACTTATTCTACTCATTCAATGTTAATATTTCCCATGAAAATGAATGGAAGTGTTTATGTTCTTTCTATCTAAACTACAAATCTATGAGGCGATCTAATTGGCCTAGTCATGCAAGGATAATATGTATTTGTAGGTAAATAACACTTTAAATATCTCAATGTAAATACTTTAAAGATTATCCAAATATCACTAAAGTCTTATCAAGTGAATTGAGTGCCTAGTTCAACTATTTGATCATTCAAGCAATGGGTATGAGTAGAAAGTTGAAGGATAAATAAATAAGCCTACTTATCTTATAATTATAAGAGTCTATCATGAAAAATGTGGAATGAGAATATTGGTTGAAAATATATAAAAATTTGTTATTTTCCTCTAGGTGATCACACCCCATAATGAAGGCCATTATGATAGGTTAGAGGCAATTTCATGGACCATTCAGCATGCACAATGAAGGAAAAGCTACTCAACACCTAAATAAGGCCCATTCACACTCTATTTGTGTTTTTTAACTGACATAAGAGGTAATATTTTAAGCATTTTTTAGGCTTTAATAAAGTCAAATTATGGATTTACATCCTCCCCAAATTCCAAATTGGACATATTAAATGCATGATGATGCATGAGGAAGGTGAATAAGCCTATTATAACTACCCTATACCACATTGGCCTCATTAATTGCCTCTTCCATGCTTGTAATATTCCATCTTGTCCTTCAAAATATATATTTAAGCATACATAGATCTCTTTTTTTGCATCCCTTGTCTAGGTATAGCAAAGCTCTACCATAATTACCTTGTAAATCTTTTGAATTAATAGAAGACACTAGCAGATTTCTTATTGAATGTTAGTGTGTTTTATGGAATTTTGATTTATATAAATTATGCATCATGTTATTATTTTTAGTTACATTCATGCACATCATGTCATATTTTTATTTTATTGTAGGTTGTATGGAGCGTAAGTGGAGTGTTTCTTGAAGTGTCTCAAGTCACTAGTATCTTGTGCAGATCTAAGTTTAATCCTTTAAGTTGCAAGGTAATATTCAACCTCCATATAAAACAATAATGCTTATATCACTATCAAAGAGTCTTATCAATCATTATCTCTATTAGGTTTGTTAGTAAGTTTCAAATAATATAGCTAAGAGTGGATCTTTGATCAATTGGTGCATCACCATCTAGAGTAGTTTCTTCATTAGTTTCCATATCTCTTTCCCTTTTCATTATGATGATATGATGTCTTTTGAATATTTGAATTGAAAAATTAGTGGAGATGGACCCATAAAATATAGAGGTATGACCTACATATTAGGTATCCCATAGTCTAAGGTTACTCCCATGTTGGTCTAGGTTTAAGGTTTAGACATGAATAATCTTCTCATCATTAAGGGTACAATATAGATCACCAAAAGTTATGGAATTCATAGTGGGACCATAAATCAAGGTCCTTGGGGACTTAATTTGGTAAGCTTGACAATGTGGGAAGACATGTAGAAAGCTAAGGATAATCAGTAGCAGATTGGAGGATAGTTTCATGTACCAAGTTTCTACTAGGTCAACTTCAAAAGGTAAGAAAAATTAGTTTATTAAATTACCATTGGAAATTTAAAGGAGAAAGAGGGTCCCTCTTTTTAATCCAAATTCCACACCCCCTAATTTTCCCAAGTCTCCTAACTCTATCAATTCTATCCATATACAGCCTTCTTTAAGTCCACTAATCCCAATGAAAAGGCCTAAATTACAAACATTTGTACCCTTAAATGGTGGAATCCATCTTAACCTCAATTAATATGATGATATCCTAGCTACTTCATTCAATATTTTTCCATATTTCATAGGGGAAAACTCCACCACTCATGTAGAACACATAGTTGATATAGCAACCCTATGTTTAGTACACAACATCACCCAAGAAAATGTAGCCATGACACTCTTAAAAAATTCCTTGAGAGGAAAAGATATTAAATGGTATATAGATCTCACTAATACCTCTATAAACACTTAGGATGAGTTTGGTGAGTGCCTTTGTAAACATTTTGAATGTAGAAGTGACCATGTGTCACTAGTTGAGCAACTCACCTCAATCAAGAGGGCACCCCAAGAATCTATGGTTAACTTTAACTATAGATTTCAAAATACTTTGGATAGAATCCCTATTATCATAGAGCCGACACCCAATTATAAATTTATATATTAACTAAGGGTCTTAAATTTAGATTTTTTATTAATGATACAGTCCACATGTGGGACAACATTACTAGAGGCATATGAAATATCCATCAGGGTAGAAAATTGCTTGATACAAATAAGAAAATTGACCCCTAGAACCCTCATACCTCTATTTCCTAAGCTCCAACCTACTACCCCCACCATTTCTCTATTTCCTACTCCAAATAATCAAGGATAATTTGATGATATCCTTAAAATATACCCTATTATCCATCAAATCAACAAGCCCAAGGTCAGATCACATAAGTCATACCATATAACAACTACAACCCTAATGTTGCAAGCATCTCAAGAGAATTTGTACCAACACAAAACAATCTTGCATAAGAGGGTAAATGGTCTGATCCATGGGGGAAATCAAATGTGATGGTGATGTCTATAATTGGAGAAACATATCATAATCCTAGTTTGTATCAGGATCCTCCATTTTAAGCTCATGATACTATACCTCCTCCACCACAAGGTCCTCCAATTTTTCATGGTGGCATGCCTGCCATGACACCATCAAAAGCTATAAGACAACAACAAGTCAATTTGGTTAAAGCACCTATGAAAACTACCTTTGTGAATTTATAAGAATGAGAGCATACCTTTAAACATGTGGGATTAAACTTGGGGAAGAATACATTAAAGCTAGATGATGTTGTTATAGCCCACATAAGGGCTAAAAGGAGAATTGTAAATGATATCTTGGGGTATTCTAAGGTCATCCCAACACATCCTCAAGTGACTCAATATCCTACTACTCATATTACAATAAATAAAACCCCTCCAACTTAGCAAACACCTCAAACTCATGGGTAGTAATAGAAGGGTCCATTTATTCCTCAAGTTACTCAAATCACAAGTGATACCTCCACCTCTAATTTTTATCCTAAGAGTTTCAATCATCCATTAAACATTTTGGACTACATGAAGAGATCCAATGTTATCATTCTTATGTGGGATTCTCTACTCATTATATGGTAGAAAGACATTCTCCAACAAGAGCTCTCCAAGCTCTCTCCCATGAACAAGCTAGCTAACAAGGTAATTGTAGTTTATGTTAATGATGGTTAGCCTAGTGAATTACAAGCTCCCAATTTTGTTAAGCCATCCCCATTATACTTGTCATTCATAATAGGAGTTTGTCTTGTCCACAATTGTATGATAGATAATGGTGCCTCAACCTTAGTCTTGCCCAAAGCCATAGCAGATAAATAAGAACTCAAGTATGAGCCTAATGAGAAAGGGGTCTTGTAATTATATGGTTCTCCCAAAAAGATATTAGGTGTTTATAGTCATATAAAAATGCAAAAAATGGTAACTTGAGCATGTCTAATGACACCCAACCCTTAGGTCCTTCTTTCTTGCTCTCATGACCCTCATAGGCATCTTTTCATTTATTCTTAGTCATCTTTAGCCTTCTGGACTTGATCCCAATTGAGCCATGACCCTCTTTTCATGAAAAATTCATCCCCTCATGTATCATCTACTCATGACAATAATGCTACACTAGGACTATAGCACCAATGCCACTCCTATCTAATTTAGGCATTATGGTCCAAGCTCATTTTTGGCCCCAACAATTAATTCCTTCTTGTTTCCCATCCTTATCCTTAATGGCCTAACACAAAAAAATTCAATCCATGACCAATAAATCAATATAAAATTCCATTCAAAGATCATTTGGAAAGGGTTGTAAAATATCACAAAGCAAGCAAGACTACTCAAGCACATTTACATATTCTCTACATATAACCATCCAATACTATTTCTAGTGTATTCAAATCCTTACACCAATCCCTAGTCATCTCAAGCACACCCATTTTAGCATTTATTTACATTTTCATATCACCAATCACTTTCAAAGGGAGAACTACATATGACTTGATCCCTCTTTGAAGTATTGGTATTTAGGTAACATGCCCACACACAGGGTGTGAAGCATGTATAGTGCATATTACACACACTAACCTCCCTCTTATTCCAAGTTGTTCAAAGTACAATGGAAGATAGGGTTTGAAGATAAAATATACTCTAAAAAGGGCTCTATAAACTTCTAGTTGCTAAAACTTTAGAGACAGGGTCACATAGACCTACTGAACAAAACCCAAAAATCTCAGATCCTTAGAAAATAGTGGTAGCAATAGACTACAGCACTGGTGCCACTCTTGTCTAGTTATAGCACTCATATCCAATCAAAAAATGAAGTTTATACCCTAGTTTTTTATAGTCTCCTAGTCTTACATAGTCAATATCAGCCTCTATCTCAGTCAGATCATCATAGTTTTAAGCTAAGTTTGATTTCTCTCTATTCACTTGTTATTTTTAGAAAGTCTAAACAACAATCAAAATTAACAAATTAGTAAGTTAATTATGGCATAATTATTGACTAATTTTACTAATCAGACCAGTTAACTAAATTAAGAATAAAACCCCAAATATTCTCAAAATTATTAAATCATTTGGTGAACCTGACTTACTTCATTTGCACACAAAAACCCTAGAAACCCTAGGGTAAAATTCCTACTATTTTTTTCCGATAAATTTTTGAAATTTTACTTGAATATTTAAACCTAAAATTCATTTCAAATTTTAAAATTTAGTAGTAAATTTTAAAATAATTTTCTTTCAAACCCTAGTTGTCCATACTAAGTCCTAGTATTTTTCCAATAATTTTATGAATTTTTACTAGCATATTAAAATAAAAAAATCCCTTCAAAATTCAATAGTAATTTCAAAAAAAAAATTAAAAACCCTAGTTACACATACTAGGTCCTATTCACTCAAGCATTTTCCAATAATTTTCTAAAATTCTAGTTGCATATCTAATTCAAAAATTTACTTTTAATTTCAAATTTTCATAGTACATTTTTAAAATAATTATATGTCAAACCCTAGTTGCATATACTAGGTCCCATTGCTTCTTGAGGTATCACCTTATAGTTTGCAAGCTTTGTATCCTTTTTATACACATTCTAGTTCCTTGTTTAGATTATATCTATTTAATCTTTTCTACTATTAGCCAATTTGTTTTCCTTATTCCACCTAAGTTCCTTACATCTCTTCCTTCAAGATGAAGTGCAAGACTTAGTGGAAATCATCTTGAATTCACCCAAATTCCTTCAACTTGACCATATACTATGGATAAACAACTAGTACAAACTCTAGCTACAAATTCTACACATTTAGATTACACCAATTTCAATGAGAATGATTCAAATAATGAGCAATATGAGAATACCAATGATGATGTACACACCGATGCTCATGCTCCACCACATTGGACTACTGATCCACTTCCACCCATTATTGATAATGAATTTATACTCAACAAAGATTTGATCCCCCAAAGTTTCAAAGAAAGACTCAGGGAATAGCCTCAAGTTCATACTCTTATATTAAAATCTCTCTTGGAAATCAAAAAGGCTAGACAAGTTGATTTTTCCTTCCCTATAGAGCACCCAATTGCAAAGGACACTACAGGGGAAACTATGTCTTAAAAAACCCCTATAGCAACCCAACCTTCTTCTATGCCACCAGCTATATCTATTACATCTTTGTCTCTTGATGTGGTAGCCCTTGTGTAAGAGATAAAATATCTTCAATCCAAGGTGTTACATCTTGAGCAAGGCACCTCTAGACCTACATAGTCTTTGGACTCTTTTTCTCTACTGTATACACCATTGACATGTCACATTGCTTTGACACCCTTGCCACAAGGTTTTGTTCAACCCAAGTTTACTCTTTATGATGGCAAGGGTGACCCAAAGACACATTTGAGAGCTTTTCATGCAACATACTTGGACTATGTACCAAATTATTGGCCACTTACCAAGATCTTTCCATGGAGCCTAAAGGATTATAATTTACAATGGTTTTATAGCTTACCAAATTAGTCAGTTAGTACATTCAATCCTTTATCTAAAATGTTCTTAGCCCATTTTAGCATTAACATTAGTGATAAAATTTCATACACCCAAGTTTCACAATAGAAATAAAGGTCAAATGAGAATCTAATAGATTATAATCTTTGATATAAGACTATCTTGGCTAAGATCACTAGCCCCATAGCCGATCAAGAGTTACAAGATATCTTCAAATAGAGTCTCTTAATAGCTTTATACAAATCAATTATGTTCAAAATATTCTCTTCCTTCACTAAATTATGTTACATGCTAAAGGAAAGAGAAGTTAAATTAATTTCAATGGGCAAACTTAGGTACACAAATATCTCAAAAATAACCAACAAGAGTAAAGTCAAAGTCCCATACAAGGTCAAGGTCAATGATAAAAAGACTTAGAATCAATCGATAGTTAATGAAACTTTAGATCCCCCTCAGCGTGTCATTTTATCATCACCTCCTTGGCATACATTTACCAATCTACCAGTTTCTCCTACCAAATTTTTATAGTAGTTACTAGATTGTAACACCATATCTCTCCCTATTATTAGGGAAGTTGACATAATAAAGCCTCTTCTACAGGGATATGACTAGCATGCATTTTACAAGTTTCATAGGGCACCAGGTGAATACAACAAACATATGCATCAGTTGAAGACACAAGATACAAGATTTAATAGATGGCAATCATATTGATCTTGGAACTTTAGTTGAACCTCCTCAAACCAAGCCAATATAGGATAAAGCATTGAAAATATTTTTAGATCCTTTTCTATATCATTCCAAATAGGAAATAGGGGATACATCATGGGTTCATCATGCATATCATACACATCCACTACTAGATATATATAGGGCACCTTTAGTTAAGGCACATCCTTTGAGCAACATGATTGGTGTATATAGTTTTAGAGTTCTAGCTAGACCTTCCATCTCCTTCTCATATTAGGATATCATTGAGGATGATACAGATTTTTATGCACTCTTTATTAGATCCGACATTCATAATCATCCTATTCATAGTGTTTTCATAGACAATGAATCTAGTGTGAACATGTGCACTATGACATTATTGTAGCATTTGGGATATTTAGAGAAGGATATTACATTGACAAACATAGTTATTAGTGGATTTAGTGGGCACATATAGATTTCATTGGGTGAGATTGTACTTCCTTTATAGGTGGGTCCAAGACATGTAGCCACACCATTCACTATAGTTTTTAGTGCATAATTTTTTAATATGTTACTTGGTCGACCATAGATTTAGAAACTTCATGAAGTACCTTCTACAGTTCATAGATGCATGAAATTCATTCATGCTAATCAGGTTATTATAGTTGGTTAAGTTCCATATGAGTTACCACTCCCCACTTCAAATCCATCTTCTATAGCACAGTCACTAGTTCTAGTTTAGCTTCTAATTCTAGTTTCTCCACTAGTTATATTTTTTTCACCAATTCTAGTGCTTCCTCCAATATAGATTTAGACATAATTGAGGCATCCATTACCAATATAAAATGTTCATACACCTCTATAGCTTCAAAATTCTAGACAACTTTTAGCTATAGTGTTCACACCCAGGGTAGTCTCATTGATATATCATGCATCTACACATAGAGAACATGTTCAAAGAGATTCTTCTACTACTAGATGGGTACATAAGATCCCTATAATTACATCCAATTCTCATAGTTATAGGGGGACCCCATAGTTAGTTCCCACTTTAGATACTTTAGAGCATTTATAGCATATATAGTTTTTAAAGCCACAGTCTCAGCATCTCCATCATGCTTCCTAATCATGCATGATTCCTCTCCTTGATATAAGACACCATGATAGGGAGTCTCCCATGAGACTCATCAGTTAGTATCATCCTTTCCTAGCTTACCTATACATAGTTTATTATGCTTGATTGTACATAACTTATACCAAAAATATAAAAACAATACAGCATATCAAAAAACATAAAAGCATTTAAATATGTCAAAACACCAAAAATATTTTTATTGCATGCATTATCCATGCTAGACTTACATTTTTTTTTATATGCTATTGTTTATCAATTTATCTACATAACCATGCTTCACTTTATCTCCTTTGAGTGTGTACAGTGACATCTAGATCCTTGATTGCTTCACTATACCCATTGAGGGCACATCATACTTCTACATCGATACATACATCAATATGCATACCCATTGGGGGCATCTTGTACATGACTACACCATCCAAGTTATATCAGTCCTACACCACACACTCTAGTTATCATGTTGATGTACATTATTTACTAGTTTACATAGATTACTCTATCGACATTCACTAGTATTTATCACTTATGTATTTCTTTGCATATACCTAATCTTATACTCATATGTCTTGCATACTTTAATACTCTTACTTTGATTAGTTAGATGTGCTTATATTTTCTAGTCTTTACATGATTTATCTTCTTCCTTAGCATAGCTTGATGTGTTTACATTCCTAGTTCTTGTTTATCTCCTGTGTGTGCCTTAGGACATTTGTCAATGTCCTTTGCTTTTATGTCTTATGTGTCCCTTAGGACATTTTCCAATGTCCTTTTATTTTATTCATGTGTACACCTTTAGACACTTACCAATGTCCTTTGCTTTTACTCTTCTATGTGATTATGGATTTCATGCCAACTTGCTTATTTCAGTTGTATGTGTATGTGGCATTTGAACATGTCTTGTATACTTGATTTCTAGTTTGAGTGATATGTTCCCATGTCCCTTGTTTGCCTAGCCTCTTGGCCACTCTTGTACACTTATTGATTCCTGCCTTGTGTGCTTGTTATTTAATTTCTTTCAATTATTTGTAATGTCATAATTCACATCATGCATTTATCTTACTTTCTTGGATGACATGATGGATATCATGTTCCATCCCTCCAACTAACAACTAACAACTAACCAGACTTTCATTTCTAGTTTAGTACATTACACATATTCTTACATTGCTATCTCTATCTAGGCATACCCTTGTTGATCTAAAAATCTCTCAATATAAACCATGTTATATCTTGAGATATCTTATCAATTATCATTACTATATCATATATTTTTTAGAATAACACACTTATAGGGCTCTTTCTTCTAGGGAAAATCATTGCAAGGTATCCATTCCTAATATTATAAGAGGGGGAAACAAATAGGAATTTTCCAAAAAGATTAGAGCTCCTATCAACCAAAAAATCTAGTTTCAGAACACTTAGAATAGTAACTAAACATCAAACAAGTCAAAATAGACCAGGCAGACAATCAAGAATCCATAATAGTCATTAGATTTGGCCCAAGACAATAGCATCGAGACTAGACTACAATTTTAGTGGTGTTACTATCCATTTTTAATGCTCCTATCTAAATACTAGAAAAACCAAAATTTATAGAAGGCAAAAAAGTAGGTTCAGCTACATATTTACATAGCTAGACCAATTCAAAACTAGTAGTTTCAATACACATTTTTATTAGAGAATACAAATATAGGGGGCATAATGCATGGTGTGATGGCTCTCACTTCCATTTTTATATATGGTAGTTAGTATAACTTCTAGATCAAAATCCATGCTCTAGATAGTAGTGATTGGGATTTTTGGGTGAATATTTTGTCACCAGCTAACTAAGGACAAAATAGGTGTTTCAACCATAGCATAGGGAGATTGATCAGCCAAAACGTGTACGTTTACATCAAAATGGGACAAATCTCTCCTCTCATCAAGGGGAGGTTCCCTATAACTATAAGGTACTATATACTATAAATATAAGCTGAAAATAACACTTAGGGTAGGATAACACCATCCATCTCTCTTTTTTCAAAGATGATGTTCATAGACATAGGAGAATTCTTGGGTGATTGTTGGAGGTACTTCTCTTCTTTTAGAAGTAATACTTACCAACAGCTAGATTCCTTCCTGGGTAGTAAAATTAACTTGACGTAGTAACACAGTAGGATGAAGTGTAGCACAAAGTCTCCACCTCAACTACCAAATAGTGAAATATACAAAGGATAATAGGGGCACAAAGTCATCCCAAGATCCTTTACATAAATACATAAAACAACACACTAAAGACCATTGTGGTAGCAAAAAGTCTCTCTACAATTAGCTTCAGGACACCTTCCTGATTACTTCCACTAGTTCTACTTGTTAAATTAAATAGACAAGAACGCTTTTAGGAAACAAACATAAGAATAATTTTCTAAATAACACAAGCTATTCCATCACAAAGTTTGAAAGGTCACTTGTTTTCTCATTCAAATAACAAAAGATGATTAATAATCTGAGATCAAAGTCTCAAGAATGCCTTTTAATTTGGGTAGAGTTTCACTTCTGATAATAGAGGTCTCCTTAAAACAATAAGAAATATTACAATATATAATGCTCTAAGAAAGACTTGGGTACTTTATTTCATGGAAATGGCACATGCTGCATTCAATGCCTTGAATGCATTTCTATAAAAGAGCCATGCTAGAACAGGTCATCAGCCTTAACTTTGGCATTCTAAATCATATCAAACATCCTTTCTTAAGCATGGGTCACCTGGTTTTCTTTATGGTGCTTACATAGCTGTCTATTCATCTTTACTTAATGCAAAAAATAAGCCACATCTTTGAATGCTCACGCTCTCTAATGTCCACCTAGTGGACTATTTCACCTACTAAAAATAACTCTCCTATAGATATTTCTAGATTTCTTATAGTTATTATCTTTTTCCTCACCATCTCTTGTCCTTCCTTGGCGATCTGAGCTCTTGGGATATCTTCTCACTTTCTACTGGCTCCTTCAGCTTCTTCTTTGGCCGATCACTAAATTTGTTCACAGGGTTCATGCCATATTTGAAAATCAATGAATATTTCATTACCTTGAATTTGACATCCATGGGGACATCATGATCACTTAGTCACTTGAACCATTATAAACCTTGAACCTTGGAGTGCATCAGTTCAATGGTTCAAAGTGGTTCAATGGTCGGCAGTTCAATCGGCTCTTTGGTTTAATCTCTTGTGAAGGGCCACATTTGCTTTCTTTTCCTTCTTCAGTTGAACCATATTTGGACTTATTTTAACCTTTAAACCATATAAATTCAATGGTTCAAAGGTTTAGGTGGCTTCATCAGCTTGTCTGTTCACTTAGCTCTTTGGTTCAATCATTCTATGAATCCTTTGGTTGAACTTCTTCTACTTCTTCCATTCACTCGAAGCTTCCTTTCTGCACTTTGAACTTCTTTGAACCCTTTGAACCTTTGAACCATTTTGGTTCAAAGTTCAATGGTTCAATAGTTTAAGTGACTCTTTGAAGCCTTATTTTCTTTAAGTCCTATAAAGTCTTTAAACCTTTGAACTTGCCAAAGTCTTTGAACTTTCTAGATCCTTTGAAGCGCTTAACTCCTTTTGAACCTTTGAACCACTTTGAACTTTGAACTTGTGAAAGTTCAAGATTCAATGGTTCATTGGTTCAATGGTTCATTCCACTTGTTTGAATCTTGCCGATGGACCTTTGATTGAACCTCAGTGTTGAACTAGCCTTGAAATTACCTAATTGTTGGAACTTCTTTCTGAGAAAGCTTGCCTGTTGAACCTGTGAGCTCTTTAGCTGAGAAGACTTGAATAATTGAATAATTTGAATACTTAGAAAATTTTTGAGAAGGGAAGAGATAATTTTGGCCTTTAAGACTAAAATAGTTGATATGTTGTCCCCTAAAAAAGTGACATATTTTGGGAACAATAGCTAGCTCCAATTAGGGAACTTCCATTGATTACAAAAATAATTAAAGGGAGTAGAATCCAAAATCTCAATGCCTTCATGTATGCCATTGGGGTACAGAGTCATGCTACCCAAAAAGAAAGGTGTAAAAATAAAAAAAAATGAACCAAACAAAACTAAACTAAAGAATATACAAATATGTACAACTGATGTCATCTGATACTTCAAGGATTGAAGTGCCTTAGATGTTGCCCACTATGAGGTAGTGAAAATGGCATTCTATCTTGATATATCAGTAAGAAACCATTTTATCCCTAGAAGTGATGATTGGTAAATGGACCTCTCCACCAGGAATCAACTTTTTTGTGCATTCCTTTTGGTTCTCTCCTCTTGCCCCACAGCAAGACTTGATTTCTAGTCTAAAAATCACAAATCCTTGTTCTCTCACAAAAGAGTTTCTTTACCTGATTTTGACATGTAGTAGTATGGTCCATTACCATAATTCATTATTCTTCTAGTCTAGTGAATCACATGATTTTATTTTTAGCATCAAACTCCTACCAATGGTTGGCATTATCAGGTACACTTGGTCAAAAGACCAGTTTGATAGTGTAATTGTGCTCTTCAAATTCTTTGTGAGGAACCATGAGGGTTGCAGAGATAGCTAATGAATCTACATGATTATGAAGCTCTCTGAGCACTACAAAAATATTGAAAGCATCAAAACTTTCAAGGTAGTCCCATACCTAATTATGATAATGTCACAATATTTCATTCTTGGTTTGATACAAGTTCCTCACCTGACAAACCACCAGCTCAGCATCTCCTTTGGCATGAAGGAGCTTAACATCTTTATCTTGAGTAGCCTTTATACTGAGTAGCAGAGATTCATATTCAGTAGTGTTTTGGGTGTTGTTGAACTGTAACTTGTAAGCATAAGAAAAATATCTCCTTGCAAAGATATTAAAAAAATCTCGACTCCAGAACCGTTAGAAGAATAGCTGCCATCAAATTCTAGAATCTAGACATTATCAGAAACTAATCTTTTTTCATATTCCTCCTAGTCAGGGAGGGAGGATTTTTTTACATCTCAACTTTGCTCTACAAATTCTCCTACTATCATGTTTGAAATTTTTGGATTGTCACCTATAGGAATTTTATCAGATGAAATAGGGACATCCTCTGTAGATAGGAAAAAGTTACCCATTCTTAAAGACTCAAACAAAATTTGAGCTTTAGGGGCTATTGTTTGGGTGATAATATATTTTTCCTCCTTCTTAGGAGACAGCCTCTTCATGATGCCCTTCATGGGGATGCTTGCCTCAGATAGGTCCATTCTTAATTCTCTACCAACATCCTTGCAAAAATTTCATCCAAGTAGAATGCCATAGGAGGCTAGAACGTCAGCCACCAGGACTGTCATTTTAATTCTTTTTTTTGGGAAGGCCGTGAATACAAATTGGGCATCTTTGATCTATCTTATAATTAAAACTTATTTGTTTTCTATGGAGAAACATATCCCAAAATTTTTAGTCAATGTAAGGCTGAGAGAATCTGCCACCTTGGTGGGCATGACATTGTCAGATGCACCTGAGTCAATGACATAGTTGCTCAGCTTGTGACCATTTATCAATAGGGAAACATAGAAAGGCTCTATTTTCCTAGGGGTAGAAAGAGGAGTAATGACAAGATTTTTTGGGGTGGACATGTTCCTTGGGGGATCATGAGTTACCTTTAGAATAGCTGGTCCTACAGGGATGGTTTTATTTTTTACACATTGAACCAACTTATCCAACTGCTCAGGGTTGGATTACAGGAATTCAAATTTAGACATTTAAATTTTGGTCTTCTTAACATGGTCAAGTATATCAAATGACTGAAATGAATTGGGAACAGGGGAAGGAAGTTCATCCTTCTAGTTTTTTGGGGGTGTGGGACTGGTTTGTGAATTTAAAATTGAAGATGAAGGAATGTTTGGAGTACTTACTTTTTTACTGCTAACTGGGTCCTTTAATTGAAAAGGTAGAGTAGTCCCCTGTTAAGCAATCAAAATTTTTGGTCAAGATTCTTCCCCTCTTTTTTCTTTATCAGCTTGTTGAGTTGACTAGTTTTGGGACCTGGTAAATACTGCATATGATCCATCAAATACTTCACCTTTACTTCAAGGTTCATCCTGGTAATTTAGGAAACCAATGTTGGAGTCACCAGCTGATTCTTCTTGGTCTAATACAAAGAGATCAACATCATCTTCCTGATCAAACTCAGGTTGGAAATGAAAATCATGTTTAGCTTCACAATAACCAACTATTTAGTTAGCTAGAGTTGCTTCAATGGTAAGCTTCCCCTATGGGGGAGGAAGGTGATTTGGTTGCCCTTGATTACTAGCAACGTTAACTTGATATGATTGATTAGGGAATGTCTTCCTTGGTATATCTCAATATGAAGGAGGATTAGACATCCCTTGCACCATTTGTTTTTTGAGAGCTAGCAACTCATTTGCTAGCTTTTACACCATGGGATCAATGGTGCCTGTAGATGAATATTCAGAAGATGAAAGATATTTGCCTCTGTTAGGATCTCTTCTTATCTTTTCTACCAAGATAAGATCATCTTCCACCTTAGTGGCTAAATCCTGAGCTACAATAAGGTCTATGTGGCCATACCATCTCAATAAGAAACTCACTTTAGGAAGCTGAGAGTTGATGAAGAAACATTTGAGATTCTCATCTGTCAGTTGAGTAATTGTAGGAATCTTATTACTCAACTTGTCAAATTTGGCAATGAAGTCCCTCATAGGTTCATGAGGCTCTTTCTTCATTTGTGTGAGTTGGGCTAGAAAGGCATGTGCATCTTCTACAAGCTTTAACTTGGCTTTGAATTTGGCTTTGAGGGTGTTCCAATTAGTCACAACCTAGGCCTACAGATGATAGAACCAGTTTGCAGAAATTCCTTGTAATGTTTCTACATATAGCCTGATTGTTATGTTCTCATACTCCACACCTATCATGTCACAGGCTATGCTGAAGGTTGCAATATGTTCATCAGGATGAACTCTCCCATCACCATAGAATTTGGGGAAATTCTTCCTCGAAATATGAGGTAGCTCATGTAGAGGTGGAGATAGATTGAGTGGACCAAAAGAGTTACTCCAGGGGCCTTAAGCTGCCATTGTATGACTTGTGAAGGGGGGATAACAAATCTAGGTGGAGTATGTATAGGCAAAGTTTTGCTAGTAGAGGAAAAAGAAGCTTTGCCTTGTATTGGTGACTTGATGTTGGTAGGAGGAAGACTCCTAGTTTGTTGGAGGTGAGATGGTGAAGGAAATAGATCAAAATTACTTTATTGTACCAACTCAAATATAGGATCAACAATACCTTTAGATCTTTGGCTTCTTGTATATCATGGAGCTACCAAATTGTTAATTAAAAATGGAAAAGAACTAGCACTACTTCAACTTGAAGCTTGAGGCTTCGAACTACGCAGTCTTTCTAGTTGGCATGGAACTGCCAGAGAATTGACTTTTGAAATGAAATGCTCGATCTCTAATGTCTATAGTTTCATAGCTTAGAGTATATAATGGAAATGGATAAGGCTATAATGATAATGGATAAGACATAGGTGATGCTTCAATCTAAATCTTGAGGCTTCAAATTGTGCAAAATTGTTGTGTCCCCAATAGAGTCACCAAAAACTATTGGCGTGGAGATGGTAGAGTAGACAATAGCAATGAAACGTTTAATTCCTAAAATATCTAGTTTCATAGGTCAGAGTATAAAATAGAAATGGATAAGGATATGGAGATGGAAAATAATTGGAACAGCTTGTTTGATCCCTAGTGGAGTCACTAAAAACTATTGGGTGAATATTTTGTCACCAGCTAACTGAGGGCAAAATAGGTGTTTCAACCATAGCATAAGGAGATTGATCAGCCAAATGTGTAGGTTTACCACATCAAAATGGGACAAATCTCTCCTCTTATCAAGGGGAGGTTCCCTATAACTATGATATATTAATATACTATAAATGTAAGCTAAAAATAACACTTAGGGTAAGATAACACTATCCATCTCTCTTTTTTTAGAGATGATGTTCACAGACATAGGAGAATTCTTGGGTGATTGCTAGAGGTACTTCTCTTCTTTCAAAAGTAATACTCAGTCAACAACCAAATTCCTTCCTGGGTAGTAAAATTAATTGGATGCAGTAACACAACAGGATGAAGTGTAGCACAAAGTCTCTACCTTAACTTCCAAAGAGTGAAATATATGAAGGATAATGGGGGCATAAAGTCATCCCAAGATCCTTTACACAGATACAAAAAACAACACACTAAAGACCATTATGGCAACACAAAGTCTCTCCACAGTCAGCTTCAGGACACCTTCCTGATTACTTCCACTAGTTTTGCTTGTTAAATTAAATGGACAAGAATGCTTCTAGGAAATAGACATAAGAAAAATTTCCTAAATAACACAAGCTTCCAGCATAAAGTCTGAAAGGTCACTTGTTTTCTCATTCAAATAACAAAATATGATTAACAATTTGAGCTAAAAATCTCAAGAATGCCTTTCAATTTGGGTAGAGTTTCACTTCGAATAATAGATATTTCTCCTTAAAACAATAAGAAAGATTACAATATATAGCTCTCCAAGAAAGACTTAGGCACTTTGTTTCATGAAAATGGCCCATGCTACATTTAATGCCTTGAATGCATTTTTGTGAAAGAGCCATGTTGGAATAGGTCATTAGCCTTAACTTTGGCATTATAAATCATATCAAATGTCCTTTCCTAAGCATGGGTTACATGGTTTTCTTTATGGCACTTACACGACTATCTATTCATCTTTACTTAATGCAAAAAAATAGGTCACATCTTTGAATGCTCACGCTCTCTAATGTCCACCTGGTGGACTATTTAACCTACTAGAAATAACTCTCTTATAGATATTTCTAGATTTCCTATATTTGTTCTCTTTTTCCTCACCACATCTTGTCCTTCCTTGGCGATATGAGCTCTCAGGCTATCTTCTTGCTTTCTGTTGGCTCCTTCAGCTTTTTCTTTGGCTGATCACTAAATTTATTCACAACGTCCACGCCATATTTGAAAATCAATGGATATTTCATTACCTTAAATTTGATGTATATGGGGACATCATGATCACTTAGTCACTTGAACCATTATGAACCTTGAACCTTGGAGTGCATCGATTCAATGGTTCGAAGTGGTTCAATGGTTGGTGATTCAATTGGTTCTTCGGTTCAATCTCTTGTGAAGGGCCACATTCACTTTCTTTTCCTTCTTTAGTTAAACCACATTTGGACTTCTTTGAACCTTTGAACCATATCAGTTCAATGGTTCAAAGGTTCAGGTGGTTCAATCAGCTTGTCTATTCACTCAGCTCTTTGGTTCAATCATTATTTGAACCCTTTGGTTGAACTTCTTTTGCTTCTTCCATTCGCTCAAAGCTTCCTTTTTGCACTTTGAACTTCTTTGAACCCTTTGAACCTTTAAACCTTTGAACCATTTTGGTTCAAATTTCAATGGTTCAATAATTCAAGTGACTCTTCAAAGCCTTCTTTTATTTAAGTCCATTGAAGTCTTTAAACCTTTGAACTTGCTAAAGTCTTCGAACTTTCTAAATCCTTTGAAGCGCTTAACTCCTTTTCAACCTTTGAACCACTTTAAACTTTGAACTTGTGAAAGTTCAAGATTCAATGGTTCATTGGTTCAATGGTTCAGTCCACTTGTTTGAATCCTATTGATGGACCTTTGATTGAACCTCGGTGTTGAACCAGCCTTGAAATTGCCTAAGTGTTGAAACTTCTTTCTGAGAAAGCCTAGCTATTGACCCTACAAGTTCTTTAGCTGAGAAGACTTGAATAATTGAAGAATTTGAATACTCAGAACATTTTTGAGAAGGGAAGAGAACATTTTGGCCTTTAATACCAAAATAGTTGATATGTTGTCCCTAAAAACAAGTGATAGACTCTGGGAACAATAGCAAGCAATGTGCATGACACATTTGTTTCTTTTCTTTCCTAGTTTAGCATTATCCAGACATTCTCAATATGTGTATGCCTTATTCCATCTAAAGGTGGTTGGCATCATTTTAAAGTGGATTTCATACAAGCCTAACCTCCATGTTCCTAAGTTCCTAAGTTCTCAAGTGGCTTCCACATAAGCTAGATTCTCAATTTTGAAGTGGCTTTCATACAAAGCCTAATCTCCATCTTTTGGAGTGGTTAAGAGTGTCCTAGTTTTCAGCATACATTTGACTATCCACACCAACATTATTAGATCATAGTACATTCATGGGATTTAAGAACCATCTCATACAGCATATATTTCATATTGCTACTAGTTCATAGCTTCACTTCAAAAGGCAATGATGGAGCCAAAGGTCTATCTAGCCTTTGTATTCTTAAGCCACCTATTCAAAGGGATTAGACACATAGTCCAAACATTTATCAACACATGCATAACCACCTATCTTCACTTAGTGGGAGATGATAGATCCAAAGGGCTAGCCTTTGTATTCTTTAGCCACTCTCAAAGAATTGAGCACTCAGCTCCATTCACAATATTACTCTTATTAAAACATCATCTAGCATTACTCATCAAACCAACAGGTTTTTTATTGGTTCATGTACCTAGTGAGGCTTATTCATTCCTTTCTCTTCCTCTCTCCCTTTTAGCCAATTTTGTACATTCTTATTTTAGATATAGCATATCTAGTAACAAATGATCTACTCTTTGTTTTCTCTTACAAATTCACACTTCATAGTGTGATCTCTCTATGCACACCTAGCATCACAACAGCTTCATGAGCTTCACCCTTATAGGTAAGTTTAGGTATGCTTTCTATTTTTCATTTACCCTAGTATTTCACTTTACTACATCACTAGAATAAAGGGGGTAAAATGTAGTAATATAAATAAGCAAAAATTGATAACTTGAGCATGGCTAATGACACCCAACCCTTAGGTCCATCTTTCTTTCTCTCATGACCCTCATAGGCATCTTTTCACTAATTCCCAATCATTCATAGCCTTCCAGACTTGATCACAATTGAGCTAGAACCCACTTTTCATGACCAATCCATCCCCCTAGGTCCTATCTACTTAGGACAATAGCACCACACTAGGACTAGAGCACCAATTCCACTTCTATCTACTTTTGACATTATTTTCTAAGCTTATTTTTAACCCCAATAGTCAATTCCTTTTATTTTCCTATCCTTATCCTTATCAACCTAACATGAGAAAATTCATTCCATGACCAATAAATCCCTATAAAATCCCATTCAAAGATCATTTGGAAAGGGTTGGAAAATATCACAAAGCAAGCAAAAATATAATAAAGATTACTCAAGCACATTTCTCTATTCCTTACGTATATCCATTGATACTATTTCTAATGTATTCAAATCCTTACACCAACCCTTAATCATCTCAAGCACACCTAGTTTATCATTTATTTGCATTCTCATATCACAATTGTACAAAGCACTTTCAAAGGGAGAACTACATATGGCTTGATCCCTCTTCATATTATTGGTATGTAATAAATATTCCCACACATGGGGTGTGAAGCACGTCCAATGCATATTACACACACTAACCCCCCCCCCTCTTATTTTAAGTTGGTCAAAGTATAATGGAAGATAGGGATTGAAGAGAAAATTCTACAAGGATATATATAGACTTTCAACTATCAAAACTTCATAGACAAGGTCACATAAACCTATTTAACAAAACCCAGAAAGCATAGATCCTCAGGACAATAGCAATAGAGGTGGACTATAGCACCAGTGCCACTCCTATCTAGTTTTAATGCTCCCACTCAATTAGAAAAAGAATTTTAGATCCTAGTTTATGAAAGTTTCCTAGTCCTACATAGTCAATATCATCCTTTGTCTCAGTTGGATCAACACAATTTTAAGCTAAGTTTGATTTCTCTCTATTCACTTATTATTTTTAGAAAGTCTAAATAACAATCAAAATTAACAAATCAACAGGTTAATTATGTCATAATTATTGACTAATTTACTACTCAAAACCTTTAACTAAATTATGAATAAAATCCCAAATATTCCCAAAATTATTAAATCAATATCTTAAAGGATATCAAAATTATGTTAGAAGTCTCCCCAATTGCACTATCACACAAGATGTCATGGTTATTGATTTACCTTCATACTTTTCCCTATGCCTATCTAGGGAATTCATTACAAATATTAGGGGTTACCTTTCATCTGACTAGTCATACATGGTATTTAGGACTATATATGGGAGTAGGGTCACTATTAGGTCTAAGCCTATTTCCAAGTTCCATTTAGATCCTTATATACCCAACCTTTCAAATGTAAACTACACTATACTAGATGAGGATGAGAATGTCAATGAACAAGAACCCAAAGATCATCTTGAAGGCATATTATATCTACTCCTTGATGAATGGGTAGATGATAACCATGAATTTTACCCTTGTAACACCATTGAGGAGTTAGATTTATGGGTATATTGCATGCATGAGGAAGGGGTTATTATTCCTCATCTCACAAGTGCAACTCAAGAGCATAATGGCAGATGAACCTTGTTCTTTGATGGATCAAGGTCAAAGAATGGTAGTGGGGCTAGAGTAATGTTAGTTTTTCCTTCAAATCATAAGTAATACTCAGTTTAAAGGTTCCACTTTAGTTGTACTTAAAACATAGCTATGTATGAATCCCTTAGACATGGGCTATAAGAAGTAAGGAAGAGAGGCATCAAACTTATGCAAGTGAAAGGTCATAGTGAGATTGTATTGAAACAAGTGAGGGGTGTTATTTTAGTTAAGCACCATTTATTAAAGTCCTAAAATCACTAAGTATGGGACCTTATATAATACTTCTTGGCATTTGACATCCAGTCCATACCAAGGGAGTCTAATCACCATGTAAATATACTTTTAGCTATCGGTGCCCAATATGACACTATAGATAAAGTCAAAGGAACTTAAGTACAATCACAAATCAAGGCTATATATAGGCCATATATACCTAATAATGAGGTAAGTTAGTAGGTCTTTGATAGTGATGAGTAGATTGTGTGTTTTCTCATGCAAGAGGCAAAATTCTACCATAAGAATCAAGGTAAATTTCGATACCAATTTGACGATCAGATAGTATAGATAAGGTCTAATAAATCTACCAAGGGAATAGTGACATTAGTGAGCATCTTAAATTAATATGATCAAATGAGAAAGGATAAGTTAGGTATCTCAACTAAATATGAGAATTATGATAAGATAGTCATCTATAAGGGCAAGCTACTTAAGTTGGGGAAAGTAAACACAAAAAAAGAGAGAGTTTCCTTCATTTACTTGTGTTAGGATTATGCTAATGTGCTTTCATGGGAATACTATGGTCTGAATGGATTTGACCCCAAACTTTCCCAACATACCATAGAATTGGAAAATAATGCAAAACATATAAGGTAAAAACAAGGGCCAATCAATATAAGGTGAAAGAGAATGATAATGGAGTTGTTCATATTGATTTAATCCAAGATAATATGTCCCATAAATCATTCCTCATGGGTATCAAACCTTGTGCCTATGAGGAAGAAGAATGGGGAGATATGCCTATGTGTTGACTTTAGAGACCTTAACAAGGTTTCCTTGAGGGACCACTACCCACTGCCCTCCATGGATTAGATACTTTAGAATGTTATAGGATCTTATAGGTTCTCCTTGATTTATGTTTGCTCTGGTTATAGTCAAATATTGGTCAAAGAGGAGGATAGACATAAGACTACCTTCACTACAAAGTAGGTTACTTATGCATACATGAAAATGCCCTTTGGATTGTCCAATGCAGGGGAAACTTTTCAAATGGAAATGGATGTTTCCTTTGATGGGTTAATCAATCAAATTTTTCTCATCTACCTTGATGACATCACTATTTTCTCAAAGGATCTGGCATACGACATGGTTCACTTGAAGTTGGTTTTTGATAGGTGTAGGTAGTTTAAAGTGTCCTTAAATCCTAATAAATGCATCTTTGTTGTTCATGAGGGAAGATTGTTAGGGAATGTAGTATCAAAGGATTTTATTTATATATACCCTAAAATATTTGAATCTATCTTGGCCTTAATCCTTCCCAAGCATAATAAAGGTTTACAGAGCTTCTTAGGGAAGATCAACTTCATAAGAAGATTTATCCTAGGTTTTATAGAGTTGGTCAAGCCTCTTACTCACATGTTTAGGAATCATAAATAATTCACATGGATCAAGGAATGAAAGAGGAGATTTTAGGCCATCAAATATGCCATCTCTCAATCCCATACACTCCTTAATCTTGATTTTAGCAAAGAGTTTTACTTGTATACTTTCTATACATCAAATACAATTTATGCTATGTTTATGCAATAGAATGTTGAAGGCCTATAACAATCAATTGCCTTATTTAGTCAGGCCTTAGAAGGATATAAGGAAAGATATATTTTTCTATAGAATCATGTACTTTCTATGATGAGAGGATTGAATAAGTTTAGGCACATGGTGTCTAACAACAAGGTCATAGTTATGGTGGTACACCCAAACATAAGATAAATTATACTCGATAGAGACCTAAATGAGAAGAGAGTTGGGTGGATAAAAAAGTTCATGGAATACAAGTTTTAGGTGAGAATGAATAAATTTATTAGAGGTAGATTTTTATTTTATCATCTTGTAGTAGAAGGAAAGGAAGGCAAAGGCCAAGTGTTGGCAATCCATGATAGTTAGTAGGCAATTACAAACAACACCCCTCTCAATTAGACCAATGATGTGGTCAAATTTCTTCAAATAGGCCAATATCCTATGGTTTTGAATATTTCAAAAAGGAGGAACTTTAGATTACATACCATACCCTATGTCTTGGTATATGGAGTAATTTTTATAGAATAACATAGGAGGCATGATTTTGAGATGTGTTGAATCAAGCCAAGTTGATAAGATGCTTAAACAATTTCATGATGGCCCTATTGGTGGGGACTTTGATACCAATACCATAGCCTCCAAAATAATTTTGGCATATATTTTTTATATATTCACATATTTGGGTGAGAAAGTTCTCAAAGTGTGTCATGTTGACTAGCAAGCATAAGTTAGTTACCCTTCTTTTGCAACCAATCCAAGTTTAACATCCCTTCATATAGTGGGGATTATATTTCATAGTAATTATCCATCCCCCTTCCATTTATATACATAATTATTTCATAATATCCACTAACTACTTCACAATATGGGTGGATGTAGTTTCACTTAAGGAGGCTAATGAGAATTTTATCTTAGAGTTTTATGATAATCTTGTGACCATATTTAGTGTGCCTTCAATAATCATCTCTGATAATTCCTTAGCCCTTAGTAGTACTAAGGTATTTTAGTGGGATCTTAGACATGGAGTTTACCTCAATGAATCCTCCAACTATTACCCATGGGGAAATAGACTAGATGAGTCCACAAACAAGACCCTGATAAGGATCATCAAGAGAACCATGGAGGACAACCAAAGAGAAAGGCACACAAGATTGAAACTACCTTATGGGTAGATAGAGTGACACCTAATAGGTATATTGGACACTATCCATACCCCCTTGTCTATGGAAGAGGGGAAAGATTTCATGTTTCCTTTGAGCTTCTTACCTTAGAGTTTACCCACCAACTTGAGCTCCTAGAAGATGATGTTATGTAAGTGAGAATGAATGAGATAAGATAGTTGGAGGAGATAAGGGATAGTGTCATACATTCCATGTGGTCAAATCAACATCAATTCAATAATTCATTTGATAAAATGGATTCATATAGTACATTCCAACATGGAGATGTAGTCCTCAAATGGAATGAGGACTGTGCAAATCCAAGAAAACACTCAAAATTTGATAGCCTTTGGAGTGGGTATTGCATCATCACGTGTTGTAAATAAAGTAATGCCTTTGATATTTATAAATTTAATGGTTAGGAACTCCCTATCCCTATCAATGGGAGGTCCCTCAAGTTTTTCTATTAGTCTCTTTCAGGTTTGTCTTAAACATATGTAAATAAACTTTGTCTTTTCTATCCAAGTGCTTTTGCACATATATCATGTTTGTTGCTTAGTCTTGTTTTTATCTATTATGTGTTATCTTTTATTATTATCCTATGTTGTTTTTTTGTGTCTCATTGGTTCAAGGTAATCAAGGTATAAGGTAGATTTCATGAATATTTAGGTCCTATTTGCTAAGCCATCAAGATTAGGTTTAAATTTTTTTTGAGTTCTTTGACCAGTAGGCTAGTCAAGCTAGCTAAGCCACCAAAAATGTTAACCACTTTCTAGTCTTAGACCTAGAAATGGGTCAACCTTATGCCTTAAGTCATGATCCATATTTATTACCATGGTTGTCAGTCATATCATGAGTTGAGAGGGTTGTTTAGATAGTTCATTATTTTTTCATGTCATAACTTTGCCTTGCCAGTCCTCATGTGCCTTTGTATCTTATTCTAGCTTGAGTCAACTGTGATTATGATGTTTAAACATGCTTAGGTAGTCTCTGATCGCTTTTATGGAGTCCCAACTATCAAAAGGTGTCATGTTAAATATGATCTGAAGAGGTAGTTTGATAGAGGCTCATAAACATATTGGTTCTACCTGATAACATGAGGTATGCATATTTTTCAAGATTTCAAAGAATATCATAAAAGTTTACTTAAGGTTCAATTGAGGTTTCATAAATCATGAGGGTCTTTTATGTTTGTTAACATGATAATTCAATTTATATATCCCTTTTGAGATTATATATGTGAGTAAGGTTAATGGTTTTTGGTCATAATGAGATTCAATTTGGCCTTGATATACCATTAAACCACCCCACATGCCTTTAGTGTACCTCATAAACTTCATCAAAACATCAATAGATTATTTCATGCCTCATTTAATCCACTAATACCATGGTCAATGCCAATTCCTCCCAAATGAACCCCGCACATGATGAATTATGACTCTTCAATTCCCTCAATTCATACTACCAAGTTTAAAATGTTATATGGCCCCTATTTTCCCTCCATAACCCTTTCTAACAGCATTTTAGATCTAAAACAAGGAGCATTTATAGGAAAAATGATAGTTTGTAAAGGTTTCTTCCTATATTGTATAGACCAAGCCAGATAGAGACATGATTTTGTAGAATGAGGTTAGAGATATCAAATGGTGAAAATATTAGTGTTTTCCAATGTCTTAAGAGCTCAAAACCATTTCATCTCTCCTTTGAGCTCATTTTTTAGACTTAAGAGAACTCTTTAGGTTTTTTATCATACCATATAGGGGAGAGAGAGTGGGGAACCAAGCTCCTAACCATAGAAAGTAGACTCAAGAAACATCCACCCATGAGAAGTTATCTAGGGATTGGACTCCCCTCTTTTATGAACATTACTTAAGAATTTAAGGAATCTCTATGCCCTTCTGATCTGCATAGGCCCATTTGAAATGAATGGTTTTCAAAGAATTTTCCCTTGTCTACTCAAAATAATCATGGATGATTCTTCCTTGAGTCTTGAATGATCCTTCCATATAACTCTCAAAACTTGAATCACATATATGAGCTCACATGGCTATCCAACCTTCATAATTGGCTCCTGTGTATAGTCTATAGATAAGTCTATGCAATAAACCAAATTTTGTTGTCTTCATCAGAACTTATGAGTTGTAAAATACTTTTTAGAGGTGTTTTAAGGTTTCTAATGAATTCTTGCTTAGGGTGAATTTTAAATATCCCTTTCTATCTCAAAAAATCCCTAGAAGAGAATACTTATTCATATGTAAATATCATTGTATGACAATACTATATGTAATTCAAGGGCATCTACAGAGCTTCAATTGTAACTCAAAATCATGAAAAGAGAAATTGGGTTGATGGTGAATCACATTCATATCCTTGATAATAGACTTCTTAACCTCTACAGTGGCCTCATGGGCCTATAAACTACCTTCTGTGTCTCCAAGTTCACTTAGTCACCTTTTAGTAAGATTTAAGGTTTTTTGTGAAAGTTAAGGTTTTTCTATGTCAGAGGTTTCATTTTAGGACTTTATATACTTCATCTCTACCCCCAAAATTCCATGTTTTCTTAGGTATGTATAAGGTCTAAAAGTTTAATATGTATTGGTCTTCATAGAATTTTATCCCTCCATTCCATGCCATTTTCATACTCCTATGTTTTCACTACCATTTTCATTATGTTAGTCATGTTTGCATGCCCTACACTTCATATATCTTCACTGCCACCCTCTTTCATCCATCTACCCTTAATTCCAATACTTGAACATGTTACCAGACCTCCATACTCTATTATAACCATCAAAGGCAATGAAACTATAGAATATTGGACCCATATGGTCATATAGTGGTTTGAGAATGCAAATGTACACCTACAGCTAGCCCTTTTAGGTTTATTGTAGTAGGGTCCCAAGGAACACTATGTAAATTATTCAAAGCATGAGAATTGTTATAAATATTAGAGAATGTGCACCTCAAAGGAGTGAATGGTGACATTATTTCCTCATACCAAAATTTCTAAGCACTATATATATCATCTTCATCCTATATAGGCATGGTAATAGATCCTTGTAGATAGTCATGCTAGTAGGTGGTTGTATGTGACATCATTGTTATATATCAATGTCTTCATCTCATAAGGGATAAGAATTAAATGTTCATACAATAAAGGACCATGTTTATCCATTTGATAATTCAACCTAGTGGTTATCACCAATGATGAAGGCAAAGTAATGCTTACATAGGCTCAAAACCACACAAGCATGGGCAAACATGAGACCTAAGTCTGAGTAAAAGGGTAAGGTATGCATAGGAAAGAATTTTATAATATGATAATATAAGCATGAAGATGACCTTGATCACATGATAAACACTTCCATTGTCATAAATAGCTTAGGATACAACATTATAATCCATACTTAGAACTTTCATATCTAAGCATACAATCAACATATAGTTTGGAGCCAATTTTAGCCAAAATGGTGGTTTGGGGCCTTTATAGGCATTTAAAAGTCTTAAAAATCAATAAAAATAATCATCATGACCCATTTAAGACACTTTTGTATTCACTTGGTCTGGACAAATAGTGGGTACACCCACTATTTTATCTCAGACCAAGTCTTGTTTATCATAGTTGTTTAGTGAATTGAAGGGTGCATCCATGTCATGAAGGATATATAGACTATTTGATACCCCTAAAAAAATTTCATATAGTAGGTAATTATGGTTGAAGGTCCCTGAACCTCCTCTAAAATTCTAATACCTAGGGATATATCCAAAAGCCTTGGAAATGAGCTAACACAGTCAAGCATATAAGCCTATATATAGACCCTAATGTCATCTTAAGGATCATTCAAGCTACTATAACAATTTGAATGACCAATGTGAGATGTATGAGTGTGTTTAAGACTTTTTAATAAGGTTTGAAGTGCAAGGAAATGGAGAAAATGGTTCAAGTTCCTTAAAACCCTACTCAAGCTAGTCCATCTATACATAATTAGTTTGAGCACCATATTCAAATGCTCACCCACTCCACCACGTGCATGCTCAAGACCAAAGATCCTAAGGATGTTTAATTCTCCCTATGGGTTAAAGATATAATGAATATTTATTGGTAGTTAGTGGATAGGATTTATGAATGAATGTTAAGAGGTTAAATAGTTAAAACTACCTATAAATAACCCTAACCTCATCTTCTAACATTCACATATTTAAGCACCCTCTATAAGGGAACCTATCCCATTCATGGAAGATGAGGAGGTTAGTTCCATACACATTCATGGAATTTTTTCTATTTAAAACTATGTCAAGAATTTTTAATCAATGTTTCATTTCACACTCTATTAACTATCATTAGGATGAGAGAATAATCAGGATTATTCTTTCATCTTGATGATGGTTCATGGAGTGTGAACTAAAAAATTGATTAAAAATTCTTAACATATTTTTAACCAAAAATCTAGACATACTCAACACATGGACTGTGGAAATCCCACTACTTGAAATTTGTTCTAGGTTTAGACATCTATACTCTATGAACCATCATTAAGATGGTGGACATCTCAAACCCTGCATAAAACCCAAAAGTGACCTAATGATGTAATTTGGTTTCAAAACCCATCCAAATGAGATAATTTGGCCATGAAATGACCTTTAAGATCTCCTAAGGTCCTATGAGCATCACAATGACCCATTGGTTGTCACTTGGAGGGGTAAAGTTGTATGGAATGGATCTAAAAGTGTTAGTTTGAGCTCAAAAGCAAGGATAATAGGAATATTTATGTGCACAATGAGTTTGATAAGGGAGAATGACTCCCAAAGCATCTGATCAAACCTTATGGCAGCCTCCATGTTGAACTTCATGACTAGTTCATCAAATAGAGAGGTACATGTGTTTAAATGCATGGTCATATGCATCCAAAAGAAGATAGATGATACATTAAATCAAATGATGCTACTTCCTAAGGTATCTAGGTAATTTTCTAGTTATATATGATGTAATAATGGATCAAAACCATGATATTGAGGTCAAGGTTCATAGTTTAGGTCTGAAGACATACCAATCCACAACCCCCACTAAGACTATGTCATCAAAAAGGGAAGTAAAAGACAAATTGGGGAGTCAAAATTCTTCCAATAAAAATGATGAAGGCCATAATAGTGTTTGGAGTCCCTCTAACTATTTTATATCCATAGAGAAGCCACTATATTATACCATTCTACCTGTAGACACAGACAAGTCACTCCAAAGGGATGTTCTTAACATAAAGAGCATCTTCAAATGCTCTCCACAACTTAAATCTTATGATGAGAGAATCTAACCATTCATGGAAGGTGAGGGGATATATTAGCTTTAAATTTGTGTAATTATTTTAGAGATCCAAGCTCTAGTCTCTATGAACCACCCCTAAGACCCCCAAGCACTCTTAAACCTCCCTTAAAGCCTAATAGTGACTTTCTTAGAGACTTTTAGAGAAAAGTGCATTTAGATTCACATAAGTTTCTTATCCAATACTTGGATCCTATTTCCAACTTAGAGGGGCTCATGCTCATATTTCTTGATGGTACAGAAACTATACATACACTTCTTGAAACGGCAAATTTGTAAGGTGTTAGGCATAAAATGTGTTTCATAGCCTAACTAAAATTTATAAACTATTAGAAGGGTGATATTAGGGCTTATTATACTCATTCAATGTCAATATGGCCCATGGAATTGATAGGAAGTGTCTCTATTCTTTTTATCTAAATTACTAATTTGTGAGGTAGTCTAATTGGCCTAGTCATGCAAGGCTAATGTGTATTTACAGGTAAATAATGCTTAAAATATCTCAATGTCAATAATTTATAGGTTATACAAATATTACCTAAGTCTTATCAGGTTAATTGAGAGCCTAGTTCAACTATTTGATCATTCAAGCAATGGGTATTAGTAGAAGGTTGAAGGACAAGTAAATAGGCCTACTTATCTTACAAGTAGAAGAGTATAGCAAGAAAAAAGTGGCATGAGAACGTTGATTGACAATATCCAAAAAATATTAATTATCCTCTAGATGATCACATCCCATAATGAATGCCATTATAATAGGTTAGAGGCAGTTCATGGACCATTTAACATGCACATTGAAGGAAAGGCTACTCAATGCCTTAATAAGGCCCATTCATACTTCATTTGTGTTGTGTAACTAACATAAGATGGAATATTGGACTATTTTAACCATTTTTTAGCCTTGAATAAAGTCAAATTATGGAGTTATATACTCCACATCCTTCTCAAATGCCAAAGTTAACCCATTGAATGTATGGTAATGCATGAGGATGGTGAATAAGCCTATTGTAACTACCCTACACCACATTATCCTCATTCATGGCCTCTTCCAGACCTATAATATTCCCTCTTCTCCTTAAAAATTTATATTTAAGTAGGTATGGATCTATTTTTTGGCATCCCTTGGGTGTAGCAAAGCTATACCATAGTTACCTTGTAACTTTTTTGAATTAATAGAAGACACTTGTAGATTTCTTGTTAAATGTTAGTGTGATTTATAAAATTTTTATTTATAGAATGTATTCATCATGTTATCATCTTTAGGTCCTTTCATGCACCTCACTTCATATTGTTAGTTTATTTCAGGTTGTATGGAGTGTTAGTAAGTAGGAGTGTTTCTTGAAGTGTCACAAGTCACTAGTATCTTGTGCAGATCTAGGCTTAGTCCTTCAAGTTGAAAGGTACTATTCAACCTCCATAAAAATTAATCATTATTAGAACACTATCAAAGAGTTTGATTATTAATTTTCTCTATTAGTTTCATTAGTGAGTTTCAAATAATATATCTAAGAGTGGATCTTTGATCAATTGGTGTATCACCATTTAGAGTAGTTTCTTCATTAGTTTTCACATCTTTTTCCCTTCTCATTGTGATTAGATCAGGTCTTTGGAAGAGTTAAATGAAAAATTAGGGGAGATATCCCCATAAAATCTAGAGGTGTGACCTACATATTAGGTAGCACATAGTCTAAGGTCACTCCCATGTTGGATTAGGTTTGATGTTTAGACATGAACAATCTTCTCTTCAGCAAGGGTGCAATCTAAATCACCAAGAGGCATGGGATAAAATTAAAGGTATAATATTTTATATTGGCTCTAGTTAGAGGGAGAGAAAAGAGTTTAGGATTTTAGTTCCCAAATGACTAGTATGTAGAGTAGAGAGGGTTCAACTTAGGATTTCAAGTGTATTGTGAACATTGTAATTATGTTTGTGTGTTATGATTCTAATATTATATTAAATTAAATAAATGAATTATTTATCCCTCTTTTATGTTGTTTTTAATATTTATAGTGAGATTAAGTGAGATAATTTCATTACTGGTGAATGAGAATGCCATTAATTTTCCCCCTAATTATCACATGCATCAATTGGTATTAGATCAATATTTTTTTTTGTTGGGATGTGTGTGAATACTTTAGTCAAGTTAATTGGAAAGTTTTGAAAGGGAACATTGCATTTTGAGAAAGTCATGGCACACATTGGTAATCATAATATAAGAGGAGTAAAATAAAGGATAAATTGAGTTGAAAACTTGACATAAATGACAAAATGAATCTGAGCAATATTGGATACTATGGGGAAAACACAATGAAGGATAACTCACATTAAACATGTAAATTAGGATGAAACAAAATCAAGAGCTTAATAACTTGAAGTGGAATACATTAATAATTAAGTTGAGAATATATTCCTCAAATTAATGAAAATGATTAATAATAATCCAAACTTAGACACCCCTTATTATAATGGAATCCTAAATATAGAGGAACTCATAGATTCAATTATAAATATGGATAAATACTTTGAATATGAGTCAATGGAAAATCCTAAGAAGGTGAAGTTTTCTTGAAAAACATTTAAGGGCCACACATATTTACTATGAGAACAAGTGAAGATTTAGAGACAAATGAAATATATAGATAAAATAAAATCTTATGATATAATTATGATGAAACTGAAGGCTAAATTATTTCTTTCTGATTACTAGATGAGTTTGTTCAATAAATTTTAGAACCTAAGAGAAAATACATGAGCATTAAAGAATATAGTGAGGATTTATATATACTCAATATAAGATCTAATCATGTGTAAGATAATATAGGGAAGGTAGAAATAAATGTGAATGGGTTACATATTTCCATTCAAGATGAAATCAGTATGCTAAACATGAGAACTATGGAATAAGCCTATCAATGTGAATTGAAGGCAATAAAAGTTATCAATAGGACAAAGATATAAGAAGTTCATAAATAGGAAGAGGAAAAAGAGTCGTGGAAGAAGGTAGTAGAATCATGAATGAGAAGTAAGAATGTCCTAGAATTAGAATCAAAATATAAGATGAAGATGTTATTATTATATAGGGAGAGGATCCTTATGAAGAGGTACATATTTCATGTGTAAGTGTTTTAGATGCAATAGGTATATTACATAAAGATATTTTTGAGTGTCCAAAAGAACCTTAAAATAATGTAAAAAAATCTGAAGGGATAGCTCATATATCTCATGGTAATGAAGAATTTTTTGGGTCTCAAACATAAATGAAATATCATAAACAAGGAGAAACTCTATTGATGAAAAGAGTGTTAAAATTAGAAAAGGATATAAATGAACCAGTGTAAATATAGAGTTTATTCCATAATGTTTTCAAATAAATATGTAAGTGTTGAAAATTAGTTATTGGTAGTGGTAGTATAGATAATTTGGTGTCTCAAGAAAGGGTTAAAAAACTTGGGCTAAAAAATTAGTGCATCAAACTCCATACAAGGTTTTGTTTTTATTCAAGATCATCAAGTGTTGGTGAATGAGTAGTGTTTGGAGAGTTTTAAAATTAGTTCATATAATCAATATGTTTTGTGTGATATTATGCCCATGGATGTGTGTCATGTTTTATTGGGAATGCCATGGTAGTTATATAAAAGAATCATGCATGATGGTAGAGTAACCACCTACACAATTATGAAAGATGGAAAGAGGTTCACTTTGAGACCATTGAAGGATAGAGGATAAGACATGGGAAATTTACTAAAGGTTATTATGGTTTTCATTAAATAATTTTTATTGGTGTAAAATACGAAAGAGACATGATTTTTATATTATTCCATATCCTATACATGTGACAACCACTAAGGTGAGTGATCTTCCTATTTAAGTTTATAGTTTTTTATAAGAATAGGTTGATATTGTGTCAAAATAATTTATATAAGGAATACCAACTATGTGGAGAATTAGACATCATATAGATCAAGTGACAATATAAAGATTTCAAAACAAGGCAACTTAGATATTAACTCCAACGGAGAAGAGCAGATAAAGAGGTAATTGTAGGAGTTGTTAGAAAAAGGGTTTAATCTGAGAAAGGTTGAGCCTATGCATAATCACATACATGTTAACATCTAATAAATATGTATAATTGATAATTTTCATAGATTCATGTGAAACAACCAAGATCACTAATAATTGAAATTTTCCATTTCCAATAACGGATGACTTAATGGACTATTTGAATGGAGCTAAGTACTTCAATAAGATAGATTTGAAGAGAAAATATCACCAAATTTGAATAATAGAAGGTGATTAGTGGGATATCACATTTAATGCTAATTATGGAATGTATGAGTGGCTGGTTATGCCATTTATTTTATTAATTTCCCCAAAAAAAATCATGAGACTCATGAATCAATGGTTAATATATTTATTTAGTAAGTTTGTGATTGTTTATTTAGATGATATTATATTTTTTAGTCATTCAAAAGAGAAGCATTTGAGATTTTTTTTTGGATAAGTTTAAAGAAGAAGGTTGTTGTTCAATTTGAATAAGTGTAGATTCCTACAAAAGGAGCTATTATATTTTGGATTTGTGATCTCAAAATATGAGTTAAAGATAGACCCCAAAAAGGTGAAATCAATTGTGGAGTGGCCTTCACCAAAAAATATGTCTGAGGTAATAATTTTCCATAGGTTAGCAATTTTTTATATAAATTTCATCAAAAATTTAAGTGGTATATGTGCACCCATTATAGAGGATATGAAAGGAGATAAAAATAAGCTTCCATGGATAACTGTAATAGAGGATAACTTTTAGTTTTTAAATAAAAAAGTGATAGAATAGTCAGTTTAGCTTTGGCAACTTTTTGAAAAGTGTTTCTAGTGGAAATTAATGTAAGTGAGATAACCATAGGAGTTGTACAAGGCCAATAAGGTAAACCAATTTATTATTTTTATGATAATTTTAATGAATAAAAAATAAATTATTTGGTCTATGACCAAGTCTTATACGAATTGGTGCAATATTTGAAGAAGTGGCACCATTATTTATTTCCAAAAGAATTCATTTTATACGTGGATCATTAGGCATTGAATTTTTTTAACAACCAAGGTAAATTGAATCATAAGCACATGAAATGATTAGAATTTATTCAAACCTATTCTTTTGTATTGAAACATAGACATGGGAAATCAAATAAAGTTGTAGATGCCTTGAGTTGGAGAGCTCTTATTATGAATGAGATCAGGATAGAGGTCATGGGTTTTAACTCAATTAAATATTTATATGAAGAATATTTAGATTTCAAAGGTTCATGGAAAATGTGCATGAATCCAACAAATGTGGACAAAGATTAATGGATGGAATATATCATTAAAGTTGGGTTGTTATTCAAATGAAAGAGGCTATGAATACCTCAAGGTTCCATGAGAGATAAACTATTGAAATTAAAACACAATAGAGACATTTCTAGTTACTTTTGTCATAATAAAAAAATGGATACATATGAGTATGAACATGAAGAAGTTTTTGCAAAGATGTAGAGTTTGTAAACATGCAAAAGGAAAAATTTAGAATAACTAACTATATCATCCATTACCTATTTTAGATAAACCACAAATACATTATGCATGGATTTTCTTCTTGGTTTTCGAATAACTCAATGAGGTAATGATTCTAATTTTTTATTGTGTATAGATTTTATAAAATGGCATGCCTTTGATTTTTTTTATTATAATTTTGAATTAATTGGTGTATTAAATCCAATGAAGATAAATTATTTAAAAGATAAAAAATGTTGTAAAATATATTACAACTAGTAGAATGGAAGTAAAGCACTAAAATAGATGAAGCACAAATAGATGAAATAAATCTAACCATGAAAAATACAAGAGGACTTATGAGACTTAGATTTTTTATGCCTGTGTGCATACTATGTGTGATTTATAGATGACTAGAACTAATCAACTTATATAGATTATGCATGTTCCATAGGAACTATGACTACAATTGTTAAGGGTAAATATTTACTAGTAGGGTGTAGGATAATGTGCGACTACTATCTTATATTGGTCCATTATGTCCTCTATGAAAAACCAAGGAAATGATGGTATACTCATCTAAACCTACTTAAAACACACATGTGTGTCAAAATTTAACCTTTTGGTGGATGTAGATGACCTAAAAATGACTTATTCAAAGTTAAAACCCTGGTAGGGCTTGTAGTCTATTTTATCTTGATGGGAAACATTTGAGATTTTAATATGTAGGATGTGTGTACAAATTGTTAGATAGGTTTTTAGTGATCAATAACATTTTTTTAGGTGTAAAATATTAAATTAGAAAGGGATAGGTCTATATAGATACTTAGGATATAATGAGGTGGAAAAATAGGTTTAGTTTAAGTGCTTAAGTCAATTAAATTAAGAGTGGGGGAAAATTGACATCATCAAGTATTCAAGTCTAAATTTTAGTTACTACAATTCCCTCCATTTAGTTTATAAATTAAATTACTAGAGTAAAAAGAAAGATAAACTTGAGTGTGAACAACACACTTTTCCTTTGAGGAAATACTTAAATCATGTAGGGCACTTTAACTTAGAGAACCTTGCAAAAGTTCATGAAGTAATCATTTTATTCATTTGAAATTTTAAAAGGATTAAACTTTGAAAATTTTAAAAACTGAAAATAAAAAAAGGGAGTTATATACCTACATGTGTAAAACCAATGTTGCTTTTGTAAGTTTACTTGAAGATGATGCTTCTTTAAAGCATTTGAGAATTTATGTTTCCCATAAAACACTTGGAGATATTTGGTTTCTTAGTTGAACAAATGGTGAATTGATGGTGATCAAGCCCCAATTTGAATTGGACATGTTTTTAAAATAGAAATCATTAAGAGATGCAAAACACTATTTTTGTGGTGTTGGACTTTGTAACCTCAAGACAAAAATGGGTTTTAATCCACAATGAATTAGCAGGAAATAATTCCAAAGGGTATTAAACTTCCAATTTGTGTATTATGCCCTTTAACTAAATCAACCACAATAAATGGATTTTAGATTCAATTTTCACTTTGATCCTTAGTCCCTATATGAATGATAAAAATATAATTGAGAAACCCCATGCTTCTACCATGACTGGAGATAGAAAATACTAGTGAAAACATGGCATGAATTTTCATCATGCCCCCATTGATAAATGTAAAACATGTAACTTTATGCAGATGCAAATTTGTAAATTTCATTTGAAACTTATGCATGAATTTATATTATGCATAATTTTTTTGAATAATTTGTTATTTTCCATTTGATGTGAGTGCATATGCATGGAATATTCCCCCATAATCTATGTCAATGCTTGGATTTTGAACCTTTTTTCATTATTAAAAACTATAATCTATACCCATAATTGATTTTTTGTTCATAGAGGCTTATTTTTGTATGAAAATTCTACTAAAATTCCCCACTTTTGAGGTAGGGATGCACCCTAAAATTCATTCATATCACAAGAAAAGTTAACTTTATCCTGTGTATCAATATGTAATCCTTGAATAATGTAACATTATGTCAACATAGTAATATATATATTATTCAAAGAATGTATGTAACATGTGAGGCAAGGCCTAAAGTATTAAATGTAGATAAATGTATGTATGAAGCTCATGGTAGTATTTTTTAATAGAATTATCTTACATAATAATTTTTCATGATATAGATCATGGCATTCATTAAAGTCAACAAGCTCAATAAGCACAATAACACAAAATTCATAATGTCATTTAATAAGGTCAATGTCCACACATAAGGGACGTGTTCAAATTTCTTATAAGAAAATTTTGGACACACTAAGATAAGGGCCATACTAAAAGGACATTTAAAATGTCACAAATAAATGATGTGTTCAAATTTCACACAAAAAGGGCCAAGGGCCACAAGTAATAGACATGTTAAAATGTCACACAAAAGAAGAAAATATCTCATATACATTCTCAATAAATCACACACAAGGGCCAAAGGCCATACATAATAGACAAGGAGAGTCTTATCTATTATATATAATTAATAATATCAATGGAGTATAGAACTAGAAGGATAGCCTACACCATGTATATGTAATGTAATCATATCCTATAAAATAGCATATCTATGTACACAATGTAAGTAAGAGATTTTTTCAAGATATTTAAAAAAAAAATGTAGCTCAGTTGTATAGGTTTTATAGAATGGTAACACTTGTAAATACTATAACCATTGGATAAGATGCCCCAAATTTGGCATGGCCACTAGGTAGGGGCAAGTCCAACATCTTAGTCCATGTGAAGCTGTATGTCCTTCATAACACTAATAAATATAAATTAAATGCTTGTGTGATAGAAAAAGATTATGTTATCTTCCAATCATTAGATAAATAACATATGAAAATGAACTAGATATCTAATCATTCTTAGGTCCTGATTTTGGATTTCTTAGAAAAAATTGAATGTTTTTGATTTTTTGAGATTTTTTTTTTTTTTTACTTTTTTTAAGTTTACAACAATAAAAAAAAATAGTAAATGAAACCATGGGTTATAAAGTGTAATAAATTTAAGTAATTTGAACAATACACAACATTTGTCAATATAAAGTATACATTAAATATGATGGCATGGTCATGTATGAGTAAGATTTCCCCACTATACGTGTATTATGGTTGAAAGGCATGGGGAGAGATGAAATATGAATGTGGATTAATTATTTTACATCCTTATCTCATCAAATGTACACCTATTATTGTATATAATACACATGTAAGAGTAATATAGTACACAAAATAAATATTTTACATTAATAAGTACAATTATGTATACTAAAATTGAGTGTAGTATTGAAAAATTGGATGTATTAAGGCTTTGTTTGATCATTTTATGATTTTACTATGTCAAAATTAATATAAGATAAAATCAACTAGATCAGGGCAATATATATAGTCGATCTTGACTATTATTAGTCAATATTATCTATGATGGAAAAATGTAGTTTACTTTATTTAGATTATGAAAACATGGTAAATGGAAAAAATTGGAAAGATATATCATTATCTTGGATTGTTCATATCTATAAAGTGAAAAAGAAGAGCCTAAATGCCAAAAAGTCACAAAAATACAAGGGCTATAAGATTAATCAAATCAAATTCATGTGTCTTAATTAGAATAATAACATGATGAAGCAAATAAGAATCTATGTAGATTTTTTTATTTTATTTTTTTTAATAATATTTTAAATTGCAACATGAAAACAAATGATCCCATCAAGATGAGATTCATAATAAGTATATGTAATAATCTAATAAGGATAAAATTTTATCAATGAAAACTTCTAGACATATATGACTTAGAATTAGAAAATGCATCAAGTGCCATAATAAAACTATTTAGATCATTACTCATATAATCTCATGTGGGAGGAGTAGCTCTAGGGGATGTACAATGGTTTAAAATTTGATGAGGACTAGTAGAACTTTATTCCAAATGTTGTGTTATTTGGAACATTTTGATATGTTTGTATCACTATTTTAGAATATGTTGCATGTGATGGTGTTTCTTTGTGAACTTGCACCTTTTCTCAATATTCTTGCTTTTGCATTACTTGATTTTGAGACTTTTACAAATTGTTAAGAATAGAAATATTTTACATACATAAAACAATTATAAATGTGTTTTTATTATTAAATATGTGTATCAATGTATCACGGTGGTGGATGGGAAGGATGAGGTACCATATATTTTAGAGGGTACTCATATATGATCCCTAAAACTATGACCACTTGTTGAAATGAATTCAATTTAAGCATATATGTACCCTAGAAGGTATATCATAGAGGTTTTATAACCAGGGCATCCTAATATCATGTCAAAGACCTAATTACATGGTATAACTATAAAATTAGTATATAGTATCATAGGATACACTTGAAAAGGCAACACAATATGTCCCAAATGTAGTTTTCTACTTCCTAATGAATGCCTTGACACTTTTATATGGTGCTTGCATGTTATGCCATGTGTAATCTAATAAGTGAAGTAATGTCATTCTACCTACATTATCACTTGATCCATTATAAAATAGTACACTATTAATGGGTTTTTTATCAGTATATGTTTGTATACATAGATCATGCAAATCAAAATCATCATCCATTATCTCACTATCATCAAAGGTGATCATAAGACGTGGCTATGGAGTTTGAACATATGTACCAATATGTCCATCTAATGGATTATCATGTGATTTATGATGTGGGTTGGAATTATAGGTATGATTCCCTATTTAATTATCCTTATTTATCTGATGATTTGGAAATGGCTCACTAAAAATATTTCACTTAGCATTTTCATTATGTTGAGGCTCGATTTATTTTATAGAAATGCCTAACTCAATGACATTGTTATTGATAAGATATTGAAAAAGTTGAGCTTGAAACATAGATTAGTAGAGTGACCATTGCATATATGGTAATCAAAATATGCATTGTTATCAAATGATTTTTTTTAGGTCTACGCATATCAATCTCTAATGGTGGAGATAGAGTAATGAGATTTCACTCAAGAAACCTTTGTAACAATTTATGAGGTAGTTGTGACAATATAAAATTTTCCTTCTTGGTTATTCTAATTAAAAAATATTATTGAAAGGCTGAGATATGAAATTAACCATGATATTTAAATAAGATTTAGTATCTATTAACTTATCTTTATATGATGGTTTGCTTTAAATCTTCATTGTGGAAGTTAAATTAGATGTGGGTACATATATGAGTTTATTCAAAGCAAGAAGTTTTTCTATTTTTATTATTGTATGAAAAAGTTCCTTAAATGATCTGAATTTATTGAAAATAATTAATGCATGCAAAAGTGTAAGTAAGCTTTGTTTGAAGATATATTGTAATTAATTGTCTACCAAGGTTTTAGTCATTCTTGAAAACATGGCCTTGTAATAAAGTACATAGTCACTTATAAGATCATTAGTTCCTTTCTTAAACTTATAAATTTGTACATAAGAAATATCTTCATAAATAGTAAAATTATTAAGAAGTTGATCTTCTTATGGGGTGAATGATTTACTTGATTGAATAGGTAAATAATAAAACCAATGAAAGGTATAACATTTTAGGCTTCTTGGAAATAATTTGGTTAGCAATTTATCATTAAAAACATCATCTAAATATAATACATGAAAATATTTAAGATGATTTTTTGGATCTCCTTTACCTTCATATAATGTAATTTTTATGAGCTATAAATACTATAGGTAAAGGATACACTAAAATATTAGGTGTTAATAGATTATGAAGTAAGGCCTGTTAATCCATTGATAAGCTAACTTTTGGTATACCTAACTCTAAGTGTAACACCTTGGCATCCAAAACTAAAATAGTTTTCATAAGGGATTGTGTATTAGGAAAGGTAGGACATGGAGTGTGTGTATCTATAAAGGTACTGTATGAGTGATTTGGTTAGGCATGGGTTTAGATATCTATTGGAAGCCATGTGTTGCCCTGAAACCCAAAGGTGTAAATGTGATAACAATATCAATAGTAGATGTATTAACAACTTTGGTAGGGTTTATAGAGAGTTGATAAATATTACCAATAGAATAATTTTATTATTTATAGGTGCTAACATTATTGTGTTTATTTTATTCTTGTTGAGATACAAATAATAAAGAGCAAATTTCATTTGGGTGGGCATCAAGGTATTTACAAAATTCTTTCACATCAACTGGCTAATATCTAATATTCTTAATAGAATTAAATTCATGGGATTTTTCATTTTATATGATCATTATAATCCCATTAAGAGGGTGTATAGTAAGCCTTACAACATCATGTATGTATGACTGCTCTTTTTCTCATGTCATACTCAATTTACAAAAAAAATCGTTAATGGTGTTGGTGTCTTCACACGTGATTTGATTTGTTTTATTACACGATTGTTAATGATATTCCTTATAAAGGGAAGACAACATGTAATGAAAACAAAGAAAGTTTGAAGAAAAATTTCTCATCCAATATAGCCATAGACTATTTTAAAATTGAAAATACAGTTAATAAAATTGAAACTTAGATCTATAAAAAGGAATTTTTTTGTGTATGGAGATTAGTAAATTCCCCTACAATCCAAGGTCAAAATAAATTGATTTTAGTGTCACATAATTGATCCAAAATAAAAAAGTGATTTTATTGTTAGTTATTGAATCTAAGGTCAAAATTAATTTATTTTGGTGTTAAATATTATATCCAAGGACAAAATAAAGTTATTTTGGTGTCAAATGCTCAAGAATTTATCTAAACCCTAAGACATTTTTTTAGCAATGCTCAAATAAAAGGCGCAGGTTCACCAATATGTTTATTATAACTAGGAATTAATTTTGTGTATTAACTCTAATTATTATAAAATGATTTTAGAAATAAAAAATTCTCTAAAATAGCTTGCAACTAGTATAATTGAAGTAAAGTACTAAAATTGATGAAGCACAAATGAAAGGAATAAATTTGACTATGAAAAACACAAGATGAATTATGAGACTTAGATATTTTCTATCTATATACACATTATGTATGACTGATATACAACTGGAATGATCATCTCAGATATATTCTGCATGTGGCACAAGAATTATGACTACAACTACATAAGGTCAAGATTGACTAGTAGTAGGTAGGATAAAATGCCACTACTATCCTCAAATAGTCAATTCCATCTCTATATAAAATTATGGAAAATAGGGCACAGTCACCAACATCTACTTAAAACATTCATGTGTGTGTAAATTTGACCTTTAGATGTGCATGGATGACCTACAAATGACTTTTTCAATGTTGAGACCTTAATATGGCTTACAATAACTATAAAGAGAAATGGGAGTGTAATGGGATGAGATAACACCAATCACCCTTGTGATGATTGATCATTGCCCATGTATCCAATATTTTGAAGAGAGAAATTAAGCTCACGTAGTTCTCCCACTTAGAGCGATTTACATAGTTTTACTTCTTTTGATAAATTTATAAATATAGATATGGATTGAATAATTGATAATACTTTTATTTAACTTGGATAAATATACTTTTGACTTGATAGGGACTTATTCAAATGATTATAATTAGATTTGGGAAGAATAGGAAAGTTTTGATCAATGTGGAATAGTGTAAGTGTGCATCAATATTGGAATTTACATCTAATTTACAAATAGAATATGTGACTTACATGTGCCTTTCTAGCAATACAAAATGGGAAAAACTAAAGCTACATATCCTAAAAATATAGACAAAACTATAAGAGAGGGTCTAAATTTGAAAATTAGTCATTACTAAGGTTAAAGATATAATTGACCCGTAGGAGTCGAAAATGATTACCACTATTGACTAATACTGGTTGATATTATGTTGAAGGGTAACAGTTGAAAAAATAAATTGAGATGTCTGTATAGATGATCAAAGAGTTTTTTAATTACTAATAACATTTCTTTAGCCATTATATATAACCTTATAAAGGGATAGGTCTGTATAGTTACTTAGAATAGAGTGAGGTAGAAATAGGTCCAATTTAAGTGCTAAAGTCAATTTTTAAAAAATGGGAAAAATATGACATTATCAAGTGTTTGTGACCAATTTTGGTGACTACATTATCTTTCAAGAAGATTAGTTATGACACAAATGTAATGATTATGTTTTTAAAAGAAGATGCAAGCCTACATAGGTTGTCAAAATCACTATATTAGATAGGGATAAAACATTTTTTGGATAATTTTGGAGGATGCTACAGTAGAATTTGGGCACAAGATTGGAATTCAATTTAGCCTATCATATTGAAATTAATGGGAAATTAGAGGTTGTGAATCATAGTCTCAAAATTTTGATAAGATGTCTGGTTGGAGACAATCCCAAATAGTGGGACTTGGTATTAACCCAAAGGTGAATTTGTATACAATGATTAAGTTAATAGAAGCAAATCTGTGATTAATTTTCAGATTTTGTATAAGAGTATCCCTAGAAGGGTTTATGAATTTTAAAGCACAACTAATATGAACAAAAAATGTGTGGAAGGTGAAAAGAACACATAGACTATGCACATTGTGCTTATGGAAGTGAAAATAATATTGGATGAAAATTATTAAAAATATAAAGAGCATGCTAATCAAAAAATAAGAGAGCATAATTTTGAAGTTGAGACCCTAGAATTAGTGATGTTTTTAAGGGGTGGGTTTCCAAAAGGTAAATATAACAAGCTCAAATGGAATAAAATTTGGCCTTTCAAAAGTTTAAACTATTATTAGATCATTATTATGAGATTTAGTTGCTATATGAAGTAGGTATTTCACCTATCTTAAATGTATGTGATTTATACCCATATATGGCAGGAGAAATAAATAAGGAGAAAACATTATTTTTTGAGCTATTGATTGGAAGAAACAATTTTTAGCTAAGGTAAATGAGGAGATAAAAGCATTATATACATATATATTAGTAAGATAACTAGAGGAGAATATAACTATGAGTACTTGGTGAAGTATAAGGATAAAATAGATGAAGATGCAACTTAATGAATGCATCTGAAGTTTCAAGATGTGGAAAAATAATTAAGTAGATTATAGTGGGTTCAAAAGTAGGAGATCATGGAAAAACTCATTACCTTGGGTGCCTAATGTAGGAGAATCCATAGTGAACATATTATCTTATATTTTTAGAAACTAAAATATGGTTTATATAGTACCTTAGTCTTGTACACTTGGAAAATACCTATCATGGTTATACCTTTCAGTTATAGACCTCCCTAGTACCAAAAAACTCACATTTGGTATATCTTTATGCCCAATTTCATATCTCTTCATATAATCATTATTATTTTCATGATTAAGAATTACATAATTTTAAAAAAATCTCTAAACTTGATTATTATCCTTCACTACCAATTCTAGACATGTACCTATTTTGTAGCTCCCTAGAAAATTGCATCACAGACATATACTTGCATCTATACAAATGCCCACTTTTATTACAAAGTGTCTAGTGCCCAAACATAATCTAATTTGAAAAATAAATGTATTTTAAAGGTCAGTCTAAGTGATTTAATGTGATATATTTGTATATATACAAGATCAACCCTCATTCATTCCTCACATGGAAATTACGTACAATTCATAAGGCAATATACCAAGAAGCACTCAATTAAGCATTCAAGTGCGTAAACCTTCCTTATTCATCCCTATTTATATATCTATCATAGGATAGGTATTTCCATAGGTTATATTTTCCAAGATACAAGCTAAGTTAATACATGTCTTTACTTATTATACATTGCATCCTTATGCACACATAATCTAAAACATATGGGAGAAGTACATAAGTATGAGGCCCTCTTCAGAGTATTAGCTATGTAGGTAGTGCACATTGATAGAGATGTCCTTAGGTAAATTTAACATTATGATCCCACTAACCCATTTTTTCCATAGTCAGTCCAAGGGTGAAGAATTAGGGTTTGATCATTTAGAAAATAACAAAAACTCATGCACATGATCTGAGGGCATAAAAATAAAGGTGATATAAAATATAGAAGTCTCTAGTTGTTTGCATCTAGATCTATTAAATATTATGTATATGACACCTATAGTAGGGTTAGACACCTACATAGATGCAACTATCCGTATCCAACACAAGCATTTGAGGCCATAGAAAGAATATTTATAGAATGTGGTGACTGTTAAAAGATCATATTCCAAACACTTCAATATTTTTATAGATAAAATATACATGTACACAATGAACTAATAATCATTTTTTTCCAATTCATTACAATATCTATCAATAGCTATACTTTTATATATTTAGCAATCTCAGTTATGTAAATTTTGAATACTATTTGTTCAATTTTTCTATTAATTGGCATGCTTATTATATCAGTTCACCATCCTTGTGTAAAATATAATCTAATACCCTTAACCCTATATAACCCCATTTATCTAAAATTTAGGGTTCAACATTTGGTGAACCTGATGTTTGGCCTCCAAACCTTAATAAACTTAGGGTTTCTTATTTTTCCTATGACTTAGGATTTATAAACTACAAATATTTAAAAACATATTTCCATTTCTTTTGAATTGATTTGTTAGGGATGTATATATCATTTCTTTACTATTCTAATATTTCATAGTAACCCTTGTTTTTTATACTTCCTACATGGTTAAATTACATAAAAAGATAACAAAGGATAAGAATCAAGTTTATTTTTATAACTCCTTTTACAATAATGTAAAGCCAACATCCAGATGACAACATGCATTCTCCCAGCCTTTTGTTCAACATATATCCTACTCTAGTGACAACTACCATATTAAATCCATTATTCACTCATGGATTATATTATATTCTTTGATCCACACGTCACTACTCAAAAAGGCAAGGGTGTCCAACCTATCCTACCACCTATTGCTATACAACAGGTTCCTCCCAAGCCTAAAATATTTATCAAATAAAAATGATATGATATTATTAACCAATTTATCAATACACATGCTAAAATTTCAATATTAAAACTCCTAAAGTAATATAATATCTACAAGGATATTTCATATGAAGCATTGCATGACACACAAGTAACATGTGATATTGAACTAACTTATTTTGTAGATATTATGCAAGATCTCAAAAATATGAAAATATTATTACCTTTGATCCAAAAGATTTACCATAAAAAAATATTATTCACCAATTTTTGCCTTTGTTCATATAGGTGAATATGCATAACAAGGGAATGAAAAAGGTGTTAGTTGATAATGGTTCAGACCTAAACATTCCTAACCACCATGGGTATTAACACAAATCATCTTTAAAAAATAGATATGAATATCAAAGGATTTGATAATTCATGTAGCCCTCCAATTGGCCAAATCACATATATGTGTCTTTGGGGCCAAAAATTATTCCAACTACATTCTAAGTAATGTTTCATTAATTACACTATAACTTACTTTTAGGTATACCATGGATACATACCATGGAATCCATCCCATATACATTACATTGATGTGTTAAATTTATACATGATGGGACTGTATTCATAATGCTTTTTGATGATGAACCTTTCAAATTTTTCAAAATGATACATTTATAAATATAAGGGATACCTAAAGTGATACCACCTTGATAATGTATTGCACTTGAAAATATATAAACCTATGAAATGGGTGAGTCCAGCACAATGACTCCTTTACCTAAAGAAAAAAATAAATCACTAAACACTAAGTTGTAAATGGATGTACACCAAGAGAAAAACCCATTTCCAAAAGAACCATTGAAATTAAAACCATAAGAAATTAAAACATTCAACGTTCCTTTATTGGTCAATATTGAACAACAAGATGACAAATTTTTAGATATTATGATAGTGATGATGAACTTTCTCATGATATGAATGATGAACAATTATAAAAACTTAGTTTTGATCCACTTGAGAATATTTTGCATAACTTATTAACATGTATAGGGAATGGTACATACAAGTTAAATTCATCACCATAGGATACAAAGCCACATTCTTATAAGGGTAAGTCAAACTAATCAAATGAACATGTAAACTATAGTTGTTCAATGAATCCCCCTTGGCTGAAATTATTATGACAACCTAATAAAGGACCAATGAAAAGACACCATGTGAATAATGTGGAGTATTCTAAAAAACTTCCACAATATATTATAGAGATATTAGTAAGCCTAGATGTTCCATATTTAATTTTTCCCAGGTTACTTGAGCATCACATGATATCTTTACCTCCTAATATATATAGATCGGGCATCAAACTCATTTATAAATAGGGATAAATATATTGTGCTCATAATAGAATCAAAAACCATAATACCAATCAATATGTGGCATTGAAAACCTATGTTCATTAGTACAAAGGTGAGGGACACATACAAATTATGCTTGAGAAGCAAAAATGACCAAATAATTCCAATCTTTCCACATAAAACCAATCTTCAAAGCGACAAAGTCATGAAACTCTAACCATTACTACAAATTTTGATGGAACTTATTATCAGCAATTAAGATTAATAAAAACACTTAAGAAACATTTTGTATTATTGCATATTTATGATAGTTGGGCCATGATGTACATGAGTTACAAATTTCCCAATTTTCCTTGATTCCCTTGGATACATCATTTTACCAATATCATGTAAACCAAAAGTGGTTGATATACCAATATGGTAATGAACTAGAGACCAAATTTAACTCTATAGTTTGGGAAAAAATGGTTGAAAGATATGAAGGTAATTTCAATCAAACAAATATGTGCCTTTTCTACAAGTTTGAAAATAAAGAAATCTACATTACACATGATGGATTTGATGATAAACCCATAACAATAATTTCCAATAATATATTAACATATAAAATTGAAATGTTAGAAATAAGAAAACATAAGAGGTTTTAGAAAAGAAAGAACCCACCTCCTAATGCCTTGGTCCATGACTTATAAGATTTACAAATCTAAATCAAATATTCCCAAAAATACAAATAATTTCAAAAATAACAAAAAAAATTAGCATGTTCCTAGTTGTACTATTTATTATGCATACATTATTTATTCCATGTTAGTAGATATCATATCATTCATTTATTATATACACATGTGTTTCAAACTTAATTTGGGTCTGATACACACATACTTAGATACATGATATTTATGCATATAAATATTGGGCCTTCCCTCTACTCACGTCATGAATACATTTGGGGAATCTACTTATTTGATCACAATACACCTAAGTTATATTATTAAATGATAACTTTCCATTATCATGTTTGAGATTATATACTTACACATGCCTATATTCATACTTATACCTTTCACAGTGTACTAGATATGTTATGTACTTAAAAATATTCAAACACATATGTTTAGGTACTAGTATGATATGTTCATGTTGGTTGCCTATATTCCATGATTTCTTATTATGTACTTCCTTGAGCTATTTCTTGTTTCCTATTATCTTGCATTTTATAACCTATTTGAAAATTTTAATATGCTCCATTGATTATGGCCCTCGTGCCTTTGCTTGCCTATTTTCACACTTAATTATGTCACTTTATGTGGTATGTGGAAATTTGAATTTGTCATTTATATGCACTTTGGACATTTTACTAGGTCATATCCCTTCGATTGTGCAACATTTGAACATGCCTACTGTATGGGGTCTCCTTGGAACATTTCTTTTTTATTTTCTTTTGAGCACTCTTGTGTGTGTGCTTGATTGCTTACTGATATTGTATTGTTAATCTCTATACATTTCCATGATCTATATCATGTATATTAGACTTGATTTGAACACATACTATGTGCCTCAATGTTATATCTACCTAGATATGTTACTCCTATATACTATATGATCCATACACAAATTATATAATTATCTTATATTTTTGAGGTAATGTTACCAAATTATATTTATTCTCATCTCAAAAGGGGGAATATTAGTTGGGCCATGCCATAGAGGCATGACTTCCATGATAAATAGGAATCTAAGAGGGGATAATAGTATTGTGTTAATATGATCAAAATCAATTAAAATCACACTAATGAAACTTACACCTCTAACATAGACACTCAAGGAGAAAGAGAACTATACAAGTAACTACTACATGAAGATAAAATTAACAATTTTACCTTCCTTGAGAGTAAGAGTTGTATTTTAGCAATGAATTGATGTGCTCAGTTGTGTGATCAAGAATTCTTTGGTAATGGAGTTCCTTGCACCACCTCTCCTTGTCACCTTGGTAATGTTGGGCTTGGCTTTGGCTTATAAAATTGGCATGATAACACTATATTAATGGGCTCCTTAAAGGTATTTTTACATGATAAATTTACACCAAAAGAGTTTATTCATCAATGGTTAAGGCTTTGTATTTATATCCTTCCAAACTAACTCTAACCCAAGTGTAGTTAGGTTAGATTTAATTATGGTTGGGTTTGGGAGGGGACAAACCATTAATATTTTCAACTAATAAGCATGGCTCACAAATCTAGATATTTGTTTGATATTTTATGAGTACATGACAACTCACAAAATATGATGTCATGATAGTGACATCATTTTAGATATTTTGTGATGTCATGATGATGTCATCAATCTAGATTTATGAAGTTCTAAAAATATAAATTCAACAAAAAACTAGCCATGGGATTTTCACCTATGCATTTAATTAGGTTTAAACAATTAAGCAATTTTGATCAAGTTAATTGTCATTTCTCAATTTTGACAATTTTTCCCTCGTACATGGTTAAAAAGGTCAATTTCTTATGTTTTAACTTGACTAAGGATGAATTAGAGGAAGGTGAAGATTGTGTATAGTGCATTGACCTAGATAGGGATACATTGATGCATATTAGAAGATGCACATGATATGCACTGATGAATCAAAGAATTTCAATGATTTATAGGTTTAACTTGCATTATTTTCAAGAAGTCACTCTGGTATCGATTTAGACACCAAAATAGAAAGAAAGGAGTGTTTATAGTTTTCTCCTATTTGATAAAGTTGCAAGAGATATGCATGGTAACGTATTTTCAAAGAATGAAAAATCCATTAATAATAAAAATAAGATAATGATTGAGGAATTATTCCCCAAAAAAAGTTTGGGAAGCATCCTATGATTTCCCCTCGAAGGATTAGCTGACACATATGATTGATGGATGATCCCTTGAAAATAAGCAAAAAAGGAATGAAATTAACCCACGAGTGAGACTAATACAATTGAGATAATGCTTACATGTACTAATTTTCCCAAAGGTGATTATCATCAGTAACGGAGGCTGAAACATTGATTTATGCAAAGGAGGCTATAATTAGTGGCATAAGCATGTGCCCCACTAGGGAAAATGGGTCAAAATAATGATTTTTATAAAGGCGGTTATAATCATTTTGATGACCTTGATTGAATAATGATTTTTCCCTAGTAGGGCAAATTTGATCGTGATAAACTATTTGTGCCCCAGTAGGGTGGATTGGTAAGTATAACTCAAGGATATAACCTATTACATAGATTAAATATGAGTGGGTACAAACATAGATGCAATATTCTAATGACTGAAGAAGCCACAAACAACCAAGCATATGAGGATGTGTAAAGTAATGAAAGAGATGATTGGAATAAAAAAGGTGGTTGAGCTGACTTTGAGATACATCATGTATCTAAGAACTACATACATAGTCAAAATAGACCTTAGGCCAATGTAGTTCACCCAAAATTAGGAGAAAAAGGAATGAGGAATAGAATAGAGAAATAAGAATTGATCAATGTGAATAATTCAGTTATACCTACCAATCTAGAGATACTCATCCTTATTAGTATTGATATAACTAGAATGTTTAATGAATTGATTAGATCAAGGAGTATGGGAGGATTTATGAAGGTCAATAAGGAGAAGTTTATACAGCACCATTGCTTGTAATCTCCATTGAATTGATTTTTTTTGTAGCACATGATGGTATGAATCATGATATAAAACACCATGATGACCTAGCTATAATATGTATAAGGTCTGACTCCTAATCTAATAAATAGTAGAAAATAATGAACCAATGATAAAACCATGATGAAACTATTAAAGCATGTAAATATATGGACTTAAGAATAATGTGCAAGGAATCACCCAGTGAATGCATATAGAATAAGTCAAGGCACAACAATGAAAACAAATAAATAGGCAAACAAACAACTAAGCAAACACACACACAAAAATATTGAAAGTAAAAGAAAAAAAAAGTATCATGTCATCATCCACATCAATATCTATGTGTGAAGGCTTAATGGAATGATAAATGGATGATGCCCCAAAGCAAGGTGATATGTAAGGGAGCAACATGTAGGAATAATATATCTTGGTATAATTTACACACTTTGGTGTTTCCCTAATAGGGAAAAAGCTATGATATTGGCTTAAAAGTGTAAATTAGACACCCACCATAAATTTTACCCTATAGATCGGATTGAGGATTGGTGACTAGGCTTAGACTGAATAAATGTTTTTAAATTTTGGGGCTTTATATCTCTCTAGGAGATTATAAGTTGATTTTCTAATTTTTAGTATTTTTGAAATATTTTGAATGTTTTTAGAATTTTTAGGGTATCTTAACTCATTAGATATTGACAAGATACCACTCAAAAAATGTTAAGAGCATGAGCTTATGGTTTCTCATAGAATGGTGAGAGCGTGAGCTTATGGTTTCTCATAAAATAATGAGAGATGGCCTAGGTTGCTCATAAAATGGCAAGAGTGTTGGAAAGGAGATACCAAACTAACCTTAATATAAATTGAGCACTGCCTACATAGTCCAAATGGACCTCAAGTCAATGTAGTTCAAATATATAAAAAATTACTAAAGGATGGTAAGGCGAGGCAAAGATCAAGGATAGGCACATGAAAGGGTATGAAATAATGTTAAGGTGAATTGCAAATGGAAAAGGCAAGGTAAATGACAAGAAAAGGTGGTTCTATTGTTCCTATTGATGTGGAGATGTTCATCCTGATCAACATATGATATAACTAAAATAGTCAATCATATAAATTTCTAGCCCATACCCCTTATGAATAGCTACTTTGTCAAGAACTTATTATTGATTTGGACTCTAATAATGTCATTGTGATCTTTTTTGGTCATTCATTTTATTTTCTTCAAACTTTGAGATAAGATGTCTTCATAGCCTCTATAAAGGAAAGTACAGCTAGGCATAGTAAATACAAATAAATAGTGGATAAAATGTTTAATTTGGTAATGTAATATAGGTCTAGAATGAATACATGGATCATAATGGAATGTTTAATGGTTGGGAAACAAATGAAGATTGGGATTTTTAGGCACACACAATGTTATTGATTTTAGATTTGACATAATTTTGGTTGTGATGGAGATGAAGACTTTTGAATATACTCTCTAAGGGACCACCATATTTTTTTGTTGTTTGGTCCTAAGAGTAGATTTCATTTTATTATTATATAGAATGAAATATGTATTGATATTATCTTTTATAATGTCTTCATTAATTGGTGAAGACCTATTATGCCCAACTATTGGCATCTCAAAGAGGTTTTTACCAATGAAGTTTTTTTTATTATCCCATAACACCTCTGAAAAGGTTTCACTAACATTGACTTTTGACTTTGATTATCTTCTAGCAACTCAAACAAGGTTTCACTAGAAGATGATGAGTTTGGACTTTTATTTCCCCCTAGCACCTCTAAAAAGGTTTCATTAGGATACTGTTCTTGTTCTGCATGAATGTGGCCTTGGTCTCCCTGATATTCTATAATTGATATGTCACCATGGATGTATTTAAACAAGGTGTGATTCTGTTGGTCCCAATCAATACTTATGGTAAGTTTAATGTCAATATAATGGCTATGTTGGTTGGTGTTAATGGCATATGGAATGGTAATGGAATGGAAAGTGGAAACATAATCCTCATAGAATATACTAGGATAACTTGTGTTAATGCTGAAGTAATCATCCTAAAAAATTGTGGAAGGATCATAGATGTATTCAAATTTATCTATAAGTAATGTGTAACCAATTTCATAATAATGATAAATGTATTTTGATTATGAAGTTGAGTCTAACTCAATGGACTCTAAATCCAATGTTGAGACTGATATTGATTTTACTTCTAATACTAAATCTAATATCAGTTCAAGGATAGAACCTAACTTTAATTCTAATTCTTCATTTGGTGTGGTGGTAAATATGTTATGTTGAATGCTTGGTATTAAATTAGTAATGTCCCAGGGTTGAATAATGGGCTCTTTAAAAATAGGCTCAGCTAAGAAGGACTCCATAGATAGGCTTGTCAAAATGAGGCTTCTCAACAAAAGGAAAATGCTCAACAAGTAACTCCATAGAGAATGGATTCTCAAAGTGAGGCTCTTTAAAAATATGGAAATGGTTGAGATAATTATTTTCCCAAAGATGGTTATAATCATTAGGGGGTGACTCATCAAATATTGGCTTGTCAAACTAAGACTCCTGAACCAAAGGGAAAGTATTAACAGGAAACTCCATAGAGACTGGTTCATCAAAGCGAGGTTCTTTAAAAGTATGGCAATGGTAAAAGGGTGATTAAACATAGGTTAACTCATAAATATAGGTGTTTCAACAAAAACATCATAGTTTGGCTAGTTGTCTTGGCCTTGGTTTACACTTGGTTTTAAAATATCAGTTTTGAACACATTTTGGTCCTAAAAAGATAGATTATGGAGAGATAATGATTGGATCTATTGTGGCTCAATGAATGGATTGAATTTTATAAAGTAGGGGAAGGTTGGAAATGGATGAAGAATGACATGCGGTTCAATAATGATCTCTTTTCAAATAGGCTCATGTAAGATAGGCTCAACAAAGATTGACTACAAGTATAGGATGGTAATTATGACCCATCTAGTCATTATTGTGCAACCTTATTGGGATAATAAGATAATGTATTTGGAATGGATTGGAATGGTAATGAATTGGAATTATGAATATTATCTATTAATGCAAGCCAAAAAAGAAGGCCTTCAAATGGTAATGAATGGGCATTGTAGAGCTTGATTGCTAATGCACGCCAAAGGATGAGGGACTGTAATGGTAATAATGGGCACTAAAAATCTTGGTTTCTTATGTAGGCCAAAGGAAGAGAGCTTGGAATGGTTATGAATGGGCACTATGAAGCTTGGTTGCTCACGTAGGCCAAAGGAGGGTTACTAGCATAAGTAGTGGATTGGGTACCATTATCATTGAAAGAGCAAACTTGGTATTTTAATTGGCCCAAAGAAGGATGATCTTGACATATGATAATTGGCATGGATGGGTTCAGAAATTAGCCCAAAGAGGGTGGTCTTCATCTATGAAAATGGTCTTGGTCTAGGTCTAGGTTTGAAAGTGGCATTGGTTTAGGCATAGGTCTTGGTTTGAAACACAATGGGACTTGGAATAGGCACTCAATCTATTGTTTAAAATGGTTTAATATTGGCCTATAATGGATATATTCTCCAAAATAATTAATGATAAGCTTAGTCTCAAATATTTTCAAGGTCTAATGTCTTGTGCACAAATGGACAAATGAATGGAAAAGTTTGAATCATGTTTTTGGCAAAGTGTTTTAAACAAAACCTAATTTAGGTCTAAGAAAAAAAAATGGTGCTAGGTATTTGGAAACAAGGCACAAAACTAGGCTCAAAATGGCATGAATGAAACCTAAAAACTAAGACAAAGCTAGGTATTTGGGAACAAGGAACAAAGCTAGACTTTGAAACAAACTAGGTCTAAAAATTGAAAGGTAAATGCTAGGTCTATGGAAATAAGGCACAAATATAGACTTGAAAACACACTTGGTCAAGGTAAAACTTGCAAGGCAATTAATCTAACTCTAAAAAAATTCAAAACACTTGGACTCAAATTAGGCACATGGATTCAAACACAAAATCAACCTTGGAATAAGACATTCAAACTAGGCACACGCCTAAAACTAATTGGGAAAATCAATCTCAAGTAGGCAAAAATAAGCACGATGAGTAAAACATTCAAGCCCAAGTGATACTCATGAATCAAATGTAACTAACAATACTTAAGGTTGTACTTGAAAAGAGAGTTTTGACCTTAGTTCAAGGTAATAAAATAGATGTGAGGCACATGGAAAATAGACCATTTCCTAAATCTAGGCAAAAAGATTTTCAAAGTAATCAATGAATTAGTCCAAGTTATACAATTCAAAAGTAAGAGGTAAATATTTAAGCCAAAATTAAGCAATACATAGGTATAAACCACTTGATGTTTAAATTTCAACTTCACAAGACAAATTTTTAACTTGGTTTAGAAGACTTGGGTTCTCAAATAGACAACATTCTAGACCCAAATGGATGGCATAACGACACCGATTGTAGACCAAAGGCATACATGGCTTCGAACTCGATTTGACACAAGGCATAGTTTTGAAATAATACAATTATCATAATGATATTATCTCACTCAAAATGTATGATAATGGTTTTTGTTTCAAAACTTCAAGGCAAAAACTTGGGATGAAATAGATAGTTTAATGATGCCCCTTTCAAACAAGTGACACACACAAATGTTTTGAAAATGTCTAAGGCAAAGTGTGGTATCAAATGGATATAATAGCACCTCTTAATTTAAAGGGGTGTAAAAACATGTGATTGGTTCATGACTTGTTTTTTATGTGTTTTTAACAAACAAAATAGTCTTATTCCCAAAATAATGCAAGTAAAATAAATAAACACAAAAAATACTTAAGTGTATCATCTTATCCTTAAAAAATGACAAGGTTGCTTCGTATTGTCAAATTTCATCGATATATTCCTTCTTGAGATGAAATAATTTGTGTATCAAATAAATTTAAATGCACATGAAAAAGTAGGTTTTTTAAGGCCCCTCTTCTCTCAAGAATTCATACAATGACATATAACTTCTGGCTACTCACTATACATTGACAATATTTGCATGATAATTAGAGTAAGATCAGAGAGGCTAGATGCTTAACCCCTGGCAATTGTAATATCATGTGCCTTGATTTATATACCCCACCATGGATCAGGATTGAAATGATGTTTGGAGATAAAATCCTATGTTAACGCTTCTTTAAAGAACTTATGAGGAGGTGATGAAATCCTACCCACAAGCCAAATGCAATAAAAGAAAAAAATCAAACTAGGAATTTAAAGGTCATTTTTTGAATCACCCAAATTACTCAAACTTAGGGAGAGCACAGACAAAATTCCTTCTAGATTTGGACTAAGTAAAAAGGCAATGAACAAAGTGATTTTGGTCACCCAAGTTCCTTAAAGGGGATGGGAGGAGAGCATACACATAAATCCCTATTTACCAAAGTAAAACAAAATAATACAAACAAAAAGTAATAAACAAAAACAAAGATCTTAGGAGCACTTAATCTAGGATTTTTATCCCTTTTAAATCACTAAACAAGATGTGAAATGAAATTTATCCCATTGGCTTTGTTTTTGGTATATTCAAACTTTGAAAAATAAAATCAAAGTCGTTAGATGATTTTATGCACCAAAATGTAAGTGTGAATGAAATTTTGAGGTGTTTAAACCTCTTTTATTTGCCTTGGTTATTACAGAAAAAGTTAAGGGGTTTTCTTATTTCTAGGCCAAAGAGCTAATCAGCAAGCAATCTTCCATTTTGATCTCTCAAGTTTTTATTGACATAGTGCAAAACCACCTTTTACAGTGCAAAATCACATCTCTCAATGCAAAACTACATCTACCAATGAAAAAATGCCTTTGTGCAAAATTACATCTATCAGTGCAAAACTGCATCTATTAGTGCAAAACTACATCTATTAGTGAAAAAATGCCTTTGTTAGTGAAAAATGCAAAAAAAGTGCAAAAACACATTTACTAGTGTAAAAATGCATTTGTCAGTGCAAAAATGTTGTAATAAACCATTGTACCAAAACCTTGAGGCATTAGTGAAATCTACCCATCAAGATCATAACATCCCACCACACTTCTGAAGCCTAGACTCTGGGCTATATTTACACCCGTATACCAGGCTTCCCTGCATGTACAAGCCTTGAATGAACACTGCTATGCCAGTGTAGCCACCCACTCCACAACTTAAACTCGATGGAGGCTCTGATACCAAATGTCTCCAATATGTGAAACTAGATGACCCAAATACTCAACCTCATAAGATCCAAAAGTACATTTGGAAGGTTTGGCATACAACTGATGTTGTTCCAAAATTAAGAGTACCTATTTCACATGATGCAAATGGTCTTCCCAATTTTTACTGTAAATGAGGATATCATCAAAAAATATCAAAACAAATTTTCTCAAAAATGGCTTAAAAATAGTATTCATCAAACTCTGAAATGGTGCATTTGTTTTCCCAAAAGGCATAACCAAAAACTCATAATGGCCCTCATGAGTCCTGAAAATAGTTTTGGGTATGTCTTCATCACGGATCCGGATTTGATGATACCTAGAACATAGATCTAACTTGGTAAAATAAAGAGCACCATTTAATTCATCTAGTAAATGATCAATGATAGGAATAGGAAACTTATCTTTGATAGTGTACTTGTTGAGTTCCCTATAGTTAGGGCACATCCTCCAAGTGTCATCTTTCTTTCACACCATGACAACTATTAAAGAATATTCACTTTGGCTATGGTGAATGATTCCTGCATCCAACATTTCTTGTACCATCTTTTTAATTTCACTTGTTTGAGAATAGAGATACTTGTATGGCCTGATATTGGGTGGTGTACTATCAAGAATAAGTTTGATAGCATGGTCATGCGTGCGGCTAGGTGGAAATCCTTTTGACATGTTATCAAAAACAACTAAATGGGAATCAATCACTTGTAGATCAGGAGGTGTAGATGGCTAAGTTGGATGAACTTCCATGGAAAACAAGTGAGCTATAAATCCTTCAACACCCTTTCAGAGAATCTTTGTCATTTGATGGGAGCTAACAAGTTGTGGAGATTTAACCCTTGATCCCCTTAGCTCAAATGTCCTTCCCTTAGAATGAAAATGCATGAATAATTCCTATAAATCCATCTCAATAGTGCCTAAAGTGGTGAGCCACTGTACTCCCAGAATAATTTCAGCTCCCCCCATGGGAATAGCAAACATAGAAGAATCCAACAAGTAGTTTCCCATGCCCAGCTTAATACTATGGCATTTTTCTGAGAAGCTGACAGTTCCACCATCTACAATCATAACCTAAAATTCTAGAGTGAGATAAATGAAACAGTTCAAGTAAGTAGCTAGCTTATTGTTGATAAAGTTGAGTGTCTTCCTAGAATCAATCAGAATAGTGACCTATTTTTTTAAGAAACCCACCACCTTAAGATTTTGGGGAGTATTAATACCTGAAAAGTCATGATAGGAATAGTAGGTTGAGAATCTTTAGATTCCTCCTCATGACCTTCTTTATCCTCACCAAGTGTCTCCTTGTCATCATCATCCTTATTGGCACCTTCTATGTAAAATAGCTTCTTTTCATCACAACGATGGTCTTTGCTCCATTTATTATCACAATCATAACACAACCCTTTGGCTCACTTCTCTTCAATTTATCAAGGTGTCAGTCTAATGGGTTGAGGATATGATGGTGTTGAAAAGGTGTGATCACGACCAATAGTGAAGGTTTTTTGTTTGAACATTTCTTTTTTCTCTACCATGCGTGCCTATGGGATAGCTTCTGATATAGATGTTGGGTTAAACATTCAAACCTCTAATTGGATTCTATCTTTGAGACCACCCAAAAATAGATCAGTAAAAATTTTCTCAGTGATGTCTTCCACCCATAAGGATAAATTCTAAAATTAATGAATATAATCCTTTATAGTTCCTATTTGCCACAGTTTGGCTAACTGGTTGAAGTAGTTCGCGGAGACATTACTTTGATAATGAGCCAATAACTCATTAGTGAAAATAGATGATGTAACAGGGCCACCATTTTTTTTCTTTTGAGCACATAACCAACAATACCAAATGAACTACTCAGGTTCCAGATATAGAGATGTCATGATCACCTTCTGAGAACTAGGAATTTGATGTAGATCAAATAAATTCTCAAGTTAGGTAATCCAAGTGAGAGGATCCTTACCATCAAACTTATGCATGTCCACTTTGGGAAACATCAGTTTCACACCAGAATTAGAGTTGTTAGTGTTAAGAGGACGAGGATCCAAATGTTGAAGTGGAGGGTTGTTTGACTGTAACTAAGATGAAAGAGCAGTCAATGAAGTAGTGATTTGATTCAATTGATTGTGAAACCCATTAATCTCTATGTGCATCCCTAAAATATCAGTTTGAAATGCAATAAATTCATCATGTCATACCAAGCTTTTTATGTTAGATTAAAGTTGAGAAATCAATGAATCTAAAGTTCCAAATTTCATGTCGTCAACAGAAAGAGTCTTAGGAGTTTCTTTCCCCCCTTTTCATCCCCGTGTAGAAGGACCGACCATATACAAACCCTAGAAGGGTTTTGTCCCCAAAAAAGTGTACCAAGGGATGTTACTATTATGATTATCTTACCAAGATGAATCCAATGACTACCTTTACACACTAGGGTAAAAAAATTTAGCACAAAAAAGTGTACCGACAGAATATACCATTAGGATCATCTCATTGAGATGAATCCAATGACAGCAATTGTGCAAGGCAAAAAAAATTTTATACTTTTTTTAATTATTTTTTTTAAATGTTTTGAACAATATTGTGCTAATAGAAAAAAATAATTCTTCCCAGATTGCAAGTTATATTTTTTCACTCCACCTCACAAAAGTCATGCCTCGCCAGATCCAAAAAAACAGTGTTGCAAGAAACTTGCCCAAATTGAAGCTTTGATACCACTTGTAATGAAATTACTTAGATATTCACACAAGATGATTTTATATCGCACAAAATAAAAAAATATGAGAGATCACACAATAATAATTAATAGCAAAGTAGAATATTAGGTAATATAGGAAAACCACTTTGAGGGGGAAACCTCCACAACAATGCACTAAGAGCAGAATACTTAACATGATGATCAAAGACTAACTACTACCTCATATATATAGTATACTTATCCATAGTTATTCCATAGGATAACCTAACTAAGAACTTAAAGAAATGTAACAAGAATATAAAAGAGATATGTAAGCCACAAGTCATCTACACATATCCCAAGACATGCCAAAGGTTAAGGGCATAGCAAATGCATTTACCAGTTCAATAATACATGTCACATGCAATAATGCATGTCACAGTGCAATAATACATGTATTAGTGCAATAATGCATGTCGCAGTACAATAACATATGTCACAATGTAAAATCATATTTCTCAGGTGTAATAATGCATCTGTTTATGTCTTCGCCAAGAGCTTAATTTATTCATTTTTTTGTTGTGAAATCAAAAATTTGGCATAAAAATTGTTAGAAAAATATTCTAAGAGGCCATATGAAGAGCTTTGTGGGGTGTAGGTCCCATCAGGCATGTCATTATGTGATTAATAGAAATCCAAGAAGAGAGATTAGTATTGTGTTAATATGATCAAAATTAATCAAAAACACACTAATAAAACTTACACCTCTAGACTAGACACTCAAGGAGCAAGAGAACTATATAAGTAACTACCAAATGAAGATAAAATAAACAATTTTACCTTCCTTGAGAGCAAGAGTTGTATTTTATCAATGAATTGATGTGCTCGATTGTGTGATCAAGAATTCTTTGGCAATGGAGCTCCTTACACCACCTTTCCTTGTCATCTTGGTAATGTTGGGCTTGGCTTTGGATTTGGCTTGGCTTGGCTTGGCTTAGCAAATAGACATGATAACACTATATTAATGGGCTCCCTAAAGGTATTTTTGCATGATAGATTTACACCAAAAGAGTTTGTTGATAAATGGGTGATGCCTTGTATTTTTATCCTTTCAAACTAACTCTAGCTCAAGTGTAGTTAGGTTAGAGTTAAATGTGGTTGGGTTTGGGAGGGGACAAGCCAATAATATTTTTAATTAATAAGCATGTCTCACAAATCCAGATATTATTTTGATATTTTGTGAGTGTTTGACAACTCACAAAAGATGATGTCATGATGGTGACATCATTTTAGATATTTTTGTGATGTTATAATGATGTCATCAATCTGGATTTATGAATTTCTAAAAATATAAATTCAATAATTAATTATCCATGGGATTTTCACCTATGCATTTAATTAGGTTTAACCAATTAAGCAATCCTAATCAAGATAATTGTCATTTCTAAATTTTGACAAGTTGTGCCTCACACATGGTCGAAAAGGTCGATTTTATAAGTCACAACTTGATCAGGGATGAATTAGAGTACGGTGATGATTGTGTATATAATGTATTACCCCAGTTAAGGATACATTAACATGGAATAGAAGATGCACATGATGTGCATTGATGAATTAGAACATTCCAGTGGTTTATAGGCTTAACTTGCATTATTTGCAAGAAGTTGCTCTGGTATCCATTTAGACACAAAAGTGACCAAAAAGGATTGTCTACAACTTTCACATTTTCATAGTTATATATTATATTGGGGGCATGTCAAAAAGACATGACGTCCACACTTATTAATACTCATCATCTCCAAATTATAGTGACAACATGCCATAGAAACATGTTCTCTACATTTACCTTAGTTATTATATTCTCTAAATTTAGTGGGGGCATGTCATAGAAACATGTCCTCCACACTTACACTGATTTCAAATTTACCAGATTTCATAGTCATATGATTCAAATATATATTTGTGGCAACATATATACATTTATACTATTATTATATCAATATTTCAGCTTACTACATATATGAGGTGCATATGCCATGCAAAGGGCACCTACAAATTATAAAATCAGGTCACTTTCAATATCTCAAATACTATTATGAACTGTTATTGAGTCAATATAATGTAGTAATTGGTTCACCTTTGGAAGGTTGAGTTGATCAAATCACTCAATCCTACCAAATATATAAGTTAGATTTGATCAAATTGTCTAACTTTACTAGAATTATAAGTTGGATTTAATTAAATCATCCACTCTCACCATATATATAGTGTGAGTTGGTTAAATTGCTCACACTCACCAGATCATGTACATATTTGGGTTGCACTATTGAGATGAAACAAGCTCAATAGACATGGTGAAACTCACCTTTACACCAAGTTTGAGGGCATGTGTCCTCCAATCTCTTTATATATATGCACTTGTAGATTTAGAATTATCCCAATCTAATATTTCATTCTTCATAATGCAAGATGTTTGCATTGACACACATGTGTACTCCTAACCTTGCTATTTATACTTTCAAGCATTTCAATTTTATATTTTATACATTGATTATATATTGTAGCATGCTCTTCATTGTAGGTAAGTCATCAATAAATCATTCAAGTTGGGCACACACAAAGGTAAGGTGTGTTATACACATCCAGACATGCATTTATTTCCTTTAAACTAACAATGTTATTACTAGATTAGAGGGTGGTGTGGGGGTGTAGGGCAAATGTAGATACTAAAATCTAATTTATATAGTACCTTAGTCTTGTACACTTGTCAAATACCTATAATGTTTGTACCTTTCATTTATAGACCTTCTCATAGTCGAAAGGCTTGCATTCATTGTCTATTTGTGCCTAATTTATTATCTCTTCATCTTAGCATTATTATTCTAATAACCAGGGCTTCTATACTATGCAAAAATATCTAAACCAAATTTTTATCCTTCACTATCAATTATAGACATGTACATGATTTTTCTATCCCTAGACACTTATTCTCAGACAGACACCCGCATCAAATCAAGTGTTCACTTTTCTTAAAAAGTGTCATGTGCCCAAAAGTCATCCAATTTGAAAAAAATATATTCTAAAGATCACCCTAAGTGATTTAATGTGATATATTTATAGCATGGATTGGTATATACATAATTTCAACCCTCATTCATTACCCACTTGAAACTCACATATAACTCACAAGGAAATATAGCAAGAAAAATTCAATCAAGCATTCAAGTGAGCAAACCTACCCTATCCAACCTTATTTGTATATCAGTCATAAGATAAATATTTTCATAGGTTTGAAGCATTCAAAGAGCAACCCATGAGCCATATTTAACAAGTTATAAGATATGTCATTGTATGTCTTTGCTTATCACACATTGCATCCTTGTGCATGCACAAGCCAACATGCAAGGGAGAAATACATAAGTCATACAATCTCTTCAAAGTATTGTATATGTAGGCAATGTTCATTGACAAAGGGATCATTGGGGCAACTTGACACTATGAGCCCACTAACCCCTTTTTCACATAGTCACTCTAAGGGTGAAGAGCTAGGGTTTGATCATTTGGCGAAGAGTGATAACCTATGTGCATGATCTAAAGACATCAAAATAAATATGATAGAAAATCCAAAAGGATCTAGTTGGCAACATATAGATCTAAAGTATTGGAATGTATTGGAATTTAGACAATGTTCAACCACTCATTAGGGTATGGTTGGGGTTGTCAACCTCGTCTCTTTATTTCCTTATTTTAGGTCAATCAAGTATCAAAATTAGAGTTAGGATTCAAGGCAAAGGAAGATAAATCAAAATCTATGCATAAAACCGAGGGTAGGAAATCACTCAAAAATATCACGATAGGTAGGTGCAATGATTTATGGTAGAACAAATTAAAAAACCCTTAGAGAATTTTGGCAGATAGTGGACACATCTGATCAATGTAGCTACAAGTGTTTGGGCCTTACCAAGAACATCCTAGCATATTTTGATACTCATTTTCCTTAGTTGAGTGATCACGTATCCATTTCAGAGCATTTATGACCACTAAGCACAAACAAAGAGCATAATGGAATAAAAATAAGCTAAGTACCTTATCCTTTTGTCATTTTTATATTAAGTACAATAAATCATATTTTTTTGCATTCAGACCTACATAGTTTATGTTATATCTTAGGCAATTTGAATATTCATAGCTTGGCTTATTTAGATTGCATAAATCCAAAATAAGTTAAAATGTGTATTATCAAATCATAATCAAATATGAGGATATTCATAAGATAGCATTTAGAATGCATGAGGGTGATTATGAATTCTTGGTGATGCTTTTTAACCTCAAAATTGCACTATCTACATTTCAAGGTTTGATTAACTTTGTCTTTAATCCATTTATGTGGAAGTTCATCCTAGTGTTCTTTGATGATATCTTAATCTACAACAAAACATGGGAAGAACCCCTAAATTATGTGAATATGGTTTTGAACACTCTCGAACAAAATCAGTTGTATGCTAAGCCTTGCAAATGTGCCTTTGGAGTCAAGGAAGTGGAATACTTAGGTCATATCCTTTCATGAAGGCATCAAGGTAGACCCTTACAAGATCAAGGCCATGGTAGAATGGAAAGTGCCTAGAACCCTCAAGAACCTATGTGGATTCTTAGGGGTTATGGATTACTAACAAATATTTTTAAAAAATGGAAACGTTGTAGCACCACTCACAACTTTATTAAAGGACTCTTTCCATTAGATTGAAGCAACCATCAATGCACTTGAGAAGTTGAAGGAGACCATGTGCACCACTCCAATTCTAGCCACTCCCAATTTTTTCATAACCTTCATTGTTGAATGTGATGCTTTGGGGTATGGTATGGGTGCAAGACTCATGCAAGATGAATGACCCATTACATTTGAGAGTGGCCAAGTTAAAGGTAAGAATATATTGAAACCCATTTATGAAAATAAAATGATTATATCCTTCATGCAGTAAAACACGGAGACTGTATTTAATGGGAAGACACTTCAAAGTGAAAACAGAGCATGACAAACTAAAATACTTCTTGGAACAACAATTATCATATGAAGAACAACAATGTTGGGTCACAAAGATGTTGGGATATAACTTTGAAATCATTTACAAGAAAGAGAAGGAAAATGTAGTGGTTGATGCACTACCCGAGAGGGATGAATCCATAGAGGCACTATTGTGTGTCATGTCCATATTATAGGCATATTGGGTGGTTGAGGAAAGATCGTGGAATAATGACATAGATACACAAAATCTCATTCAAAAGCTCCAACAAATCTGAGCATGTCAGAGAAAACTGTGTGGAAAGGAGACACTTTCTATTATAAGGACAAGTTATATCTATGCAAGAACTCAATCCTCAAATATAAGGTTCTTGCAGAGCTCCATGCTTCTCCAATAGGTAGGCACTCAAGGTTCTTTAAGACTATATCATATAATCAAGCAAGCTTTATTTTAGGAAGGTCTTAAAGGGGATGCTTATAATTTGTGGTAGAATTCACATTGTGTCAACAATACAAGGATGAGACAATTAAGACATGAAGTCTTTTGCAACCTCTTTATTCCTACCCAAAGGTGGAAGTAGGTGTCCATAAATTTCATCACAAGATTGCCCAAGTTTGTTGGGGGTGTCATCATGGTGGTTGTGTATAGACTTGTCAAATATACACATGTTGTGCCTTGTTACATTTGTTTGTAATAAGTATAATAGCAACAACTTTTATGGATACAATTTAGAAGTTACATGGGACCCCAATGATCATAGTAAGTGATCATGATCCTATATTTACCAATAATTTTTTAACTAAGTTATTCTCATGTTTCGGTACTCAATTGGATCGTAGTTCATCATATCCTTGACAATCTAATAGGGAAACTGAGGTGGTTAACAAGTGCTTGGGAGTTATCTCTATTGTTTTGCTTCGGATAAACAAATAGAAAATGGTTCAATGGATGACACCAATAGAGTGGTGGTATAACACTTTTTTACATACAACATTCAAATTGTCTCCATTTGTTACACTATATAGGTACCATCCATCACGTCATCTTTGAGGTTTGAGCCAAAAGTTTGAGTAGTCAAAGAACACATTCGACATTGGCAAAAGGTACTTTCTAGTCTAAGAGAGAACTTGGCAATGGCATCGCATGAAGTAGGACATTGACTAATACTATAGTGAAAGATATTTTTGAAGTCGGAGACTAAGGTTTTGTGCATTTACAATCATATAAACAAATTTTCTTGAAATGACAAAAAATGGATGACAAGCTTTCACTTAAGTATTATGGTCCCTTGTCAAGTCTTACATAATATTGGCAATGTAACATACAAACTGGAGTTATCTTAGTCAACAAAAATCCATTTGGTCTTCTATGTTTCCTATGAAGACATTGACTAATGCCATAGTGAAAGATAGTTTTGAAGTCAGAGACTAAGGTTTTGTGCATTTACAATGATATAAACAAATTTTCTTGAAATGACAAAAAATGGTGACAAGCTTTCACTTAAAATATTGGTCCTTTGTCAAGTCTTACATAATATTGGCAATGTAGCATACAAACTAGAGTTATCTTACTCAGCGAAAATCCATATGGTCTTCCATGTTTTCTACTTGAAGGTCATTGGACGAAGATTCAACCTAAACAAAGTTACTAGAGTTTGATGAGAAAGGTAAAATCATTTTGGAACCTAAGGAAATCTTCCACACACAAACTAAGAGGTTGCAAACGAAGCTAATTACAAAATACTTGATCAAGTAGAAGAATCGGTGTAATGAAAATATGACAGAATGATGAAGCATTCACGCAAAAGCATCCAATGATCTTCAATGTTAAGAATACTTAAGTCATAAAATCATTTATATAATCTTCATATTGATAGTAAAATTATATAGAAAATATTCGTAATATAAATAAGACATAAAAAAATGTGATTATTAAAACATCATATTACAAATTTTAGATTCTACTTTGATGATATCATAATTTCATTACATAATAAATTCTTCAAGCATAGTTTAATTTCATAGAAAATTTGTGTGGCCGCTTCAATTTTGTGCCAGCAAAGAAAACGATTGATAATATTCATCGCATATGTGTTTACACCATTCTGCGACAATGTTAAATGCATTCATTGGAATGTTTGTTCACCACTTGTACAAGTTAAATAAAAATTGGATTAAATACTCGTTTTAGATCGTATTACAAGATTCCATTCCAGAAACTCACGACGGAAAATGCCTTGAATCCAAGCCTACATACACCACACAAATCCATCCAATACACGTTTGTCTTTTAGTAGATGGCATCATTGTGTTATTTTTCTAATTCCCATTTGGAGACCACAAATCTGAGGGCTATTTTTAAATGCACCTTATTTCTTCACATCAAATGAGCAAGTACCTTATTTAAGCAAATAAGTTTGAAAGGGACGGTAATTGTGTCGGTCCTGCAGACGAGGGAGCATGTTGTAATACCGACAATTCCTCCCTCACAGAAAGGTAATTTGTTTGGCTTGAATAGCAATTGCAATGCATATGTGAAAATGAATTTTTGAACAACTTAGTAAGGACAACAGCAACTTCACAGACTATTCACTCCATAGAACAAAGGGGTGATTTATTTCAGTTTACCTTTACTCATTAAGTTATAACCACAACTTTAACTGGCCAACATTCTTTTCATTTTTTATACAAAAGACCAATTTTAAGGTTGCATGCAAAATCTCCCAATAAAAAATAAAATAAATGTATCAATTCATAAACATTGAGCATAGGTTTTCAAAAATATCACATACAAATAGCAGGACAAGCGTGTAGGAATAATCCTCAATTATTGGAAATTGTTGTACACAAGCCATTGTCAAAATGGAATATTGGAGATTGTAGTTCACATGCCATTGTCAAAATGGAATACGATGAATTTTTTATTTTGGACGCCAAGAGTAATGAACCAATTAAAATAGTACATCTTTGTTGTTCTACAAATGAATGACCACAAAAAATGTCCCCCAACCTAATCATGAAATGAATACACATTCTACATACAATGGATACAAAAATATCTCAAATTTATCTACATAAAGGAATTGCCGCATTAAGTTCTAAATTTATCTTTGACTTGTTCCTAACCTGACAATGAGAGACCACGAGCTCACCTCATCAGCTATCTTCTTGCCCCACAAGCTAAAAGCAAAACTTAAAAATATCAAATCAGATAACCCCAAAAACACTACTGATACTTGAAGTCCAAATTATTTCCTTTCATGAAATATGTCCGCAGCTTTGACGCCATACACCATACTGTGAGAGGCACAATCATCAGGTATTCAAGACTATCATACATGGCTCTCCTTTAACGATCAGTTATGAAACAGCTTACTGCACATGTTCGACAATTTCACCTCCAATTTCATCCGATGGAAAATGTTAGAGAGGAAACTAACATCCACTTTAAACATCAATAGTTACCCGAGTCTTGATAGGTTTTAACTTCAAGCCCAAACTTTCTGGAGAGAGCAAATCAGGTGAGATGCAAGATGGACTTATAGGGCTAGTAGGGCTTGATCCATAGCTAGATGCTAACTGAGGAGGCCTGTAAAAGCCATATCCCATCAGAAAATATTCAATTGGGATTAACATTGCATGAGGCTGTTCCTCTGTCACAAGTGATCCACAAGCTTGGACCTGTAATGCATTTACTTTAGACAATGTTATGCATCCACAAAAGGTGCTTTACAGAAACAAAACAAGTGAGATTTCAAAAAAATGTCATTGCACCTCAACCAGGGCATTGTATCTTTTGTCCATTTTTGCATTCATGTGCAGAGCTTCTGTATGAAAAGGAGAGTTCTCTCCAACAAATATCAGTGTCCTACACTGCAACTTTTTCAACATATCAGTTAGGTCATATCTCCTGCAGAAAACAACAATTCTCGTGTCAGAATGCCTCTTCTATTCCTAAGAGCATCTAGAATTGTATAAATGCATACTAAAATCTAACAATCTTTTCACACAAAGTGGAACTGCCTACAAGGTACTCGTATCTTTTCAGATTAGGCTTCCCCTCTTACTAATGGGAAAAACTGATTTCCTATTGAAGCATCAACTAAACATTCAAGGTGTACCAGAATACACAGTACCCATTCTTCAAGATGAGAGAATATAGTAATAATATCAGTGAAACAATCTGTGGCAGAATAGACCACTTGACTTTGAATACAATTAGATCCGAAAATGAGATTTTCCGAAACTCAGTAGGTCTCATACCCTAAATAAGTTGATTAAAACATCCTGAACTTCCAAAAGGCAACCCTCCAGAATTTATTAATAATCTCGGTGCATGTTTACTCAAAGATCCATAACTCATTTCAGTAAAACAAGCACATAAGTTCAAGGAGCTTCTGATTCACTTGAAATATCTTCATCAAGATTTAATAACCGTTCAAAAACAAATCTGGCAGAGAAACTCAGTAGATATTTAACCCATAAAAATACACAACAAAGAAAATGCCCGGGCCATTCTTTCTTACTGAGAGGAGAAATAATTTGAAAAATCCCCAAGAAACCAAGGTTTCAAAATGTCAAAAAAGAATCACAATAAGTTAGAACTTCCTGCTAATTTGCTTATAAACTAAATCTGGCTTTAAAACAATTTTATGAAAAAAGAAACTGCTTCATCTTAAATCCTCAAAGTTTAACCCTGACAGCTTTGAAAAACTTACCGACCAATCAATTGCATAAAGCACATAACATTATTGCTCTGCCTCTCATCCAGCAACTGCAGGTAGACATTGTTTGACTGTTTAGAAAGTAATTCGACAGAAAGAAAATGATCATGGAAATAACCTGATGTACAAATTTTGAGAACTTTCAATTAAAGATGAATTTTTGCTTGAAACTTACTCTTCTGCAAGCTTGCACAATGTCAGATTCTGAACCTTGTATGCTGCCACGCAATTCCTGTCAAACCCACAATGGCATCAAAATTGTCAATAAGAGCCAAAAGGTTTAAGGAAGTGCAAACCAAATGGAAAAAATAACAAAAATTTAAAAACCAATTAAATCAAGTAACAATGGATGATGTAAGACACCTGACTAAAGTACCGCTGAAGCAAACTTTCCTTTACAATTCCACACATTCCATAAAAGTAGAGCAAATTGGCCATTACCTGCAAAAGGATGCATTTCTTAAGTAAATGGATTAAACACAACAGACATTTAAAAACCAAAAATACAATTTAATGTAAGAATTGGTATAAATCTTAGGTTAACAGAAGAAACCTTATTGTAAAACCACTCAGTCCAAGAAGGTGCTTGACAAAGAGGAGAGATGAGGATAAGCCCCAGAACTCGCTGTCTGTATTTCAACTGCATAAAAGCAAATAATGTTCAACCCATAGAAAGCATATACCAATGTCAATGAAAACAAAACCATTGGATTGAGAAGCATGCAAGCAAAATAAAAAAATGAAGAAAGAGCAAGAGGCAAGGCCTGATCGCTTATTAGAAAGACAATTAGCTAGAACCATGTCAGCATCAAGGATTTGACTTACCGCAAAAAGTGTAAGAATGTAAGCCCCTGCAGTAACACCCATACATATTACCCCTTGAAGCCTGTCAAAAACAAAGTAAGGAAATAAGAATACCAAACAATTCACTTTTTCCCTAAAAAGACCATGATACAAAAAACATGACACGAGATTGATAAGAATTGAAAGCATACCCAAAGTAATCAAGCACTTCAGCAACCTGCTCAGCCAGATCATCCACAGTTGGTATAGCAACATCAGAAGAAATAGCAGCCGCTCCCAACTGCAAGAACTCTTGACAAAATGCATAAAATAACAAGATGTGAGCATACATTTAAGCTTTGATTGTTTAGTAAACACAATCAAAAAAAAAGTTTACAATGTTTTAACAATCGAAAGAAAATCATACAACTGACTGAATTACAACCATGGATGCAACTCATTCAGCATCTTAAACAGACAACAGCACATCCACCAATATAAAACAAAGAAAGCATCAATACGAACCTCATGTCCAGGTGCATCAATATGATAGATGCAGAAATTGTGGAAAAGTAGTGAAGCGGCCTCTGGGCAGAAGAAAAGTCCTTGAAAACATGACATGTCTGTTCATATAATTGGATAAAAAAGGCAGTCAGAAACATCAAAAAGCAAATATCATGTTGAAAGATGAGATCAATGTTTGAATGTCAATTCTTGGAGTGGGTCAGCAAGAAAATTAAAATTCAATAGACATGTTAAATTTTAGTCTTGTAATAAAAACTTCAATCCATCCAAGGGCATCTGCTAAACACTGGACTAATTCTTTTCACCTAATTTCAGTTAATCGTGACCAAGGAGCTGATCTGTTGAAAATTAACTAATTGGTGAGTACATTAAATAAGTACCTTACAGCCAAGATACCAGTTAAGGGAGTTAAGAGTTATCTTCTTTGTTATCCAAACCCATTAACAAGCAACAAGATTAATATTCATGAAACGTCGACCAAAAAAGGTGCAGCCTCTTTCATATAATCTTTACCTGAGATACTGCAAACAAGTCTAGGTGGTGGGGCTCTCAGGTGCAAGAGATTACTCCCTCATAAGGAGTGACAAAATAATTCTCGGGAGTTTGCTTTATGACATCAGAGTGTAAAAATATTTATACTACTTGTCACTTCAAAAGTGCCTCTCACTTCATCATGAAATGAGAGGCCAATTTCATCACTATTTAGAAAAGTCCTTCAATGCACAATGAAAATATGAATTGAGAGAAGTGGACAACCAGAAAAAATTTAAAATAGCTGCAAGTACAGTATAATTTCAGTTTTATTAATAATCACTGGTAATATCGTATCATCGCCCCCTGCATTCACAGGATCATAGTGTTTACAAAGAGATCTCTCGTGCAATACAAAGATACAATCAAATTAAACTATTACAACATAGAATGAAGTAAATATTTATACTAGGCTAAAGAACAGAGGGCAAACATGTCCCAAATATGTTGTGTATAAATAATCAGATTTTGGGTATCAGAAAATATTGAACAAAGCAGAGAAAAAACTCACAATTCAAGGCAACATCTGGATAAGTAATGAGAGCCGGCTTCTCCTGATCCCCACAGACAAAAACAGAGATTGGCCCGTAACTTGTCTTCACAATGTGCTCCTGACCACGAAGAAATACCCACCAATGTAAGCAAACACAAATTTCACCCTCAATTACCAAAAGAGCCCAACAGTTAGGACACCACAACACACCATACAGAACTCAAGCACATTAGCCTTCCTAAAACACCAACAAAAAACAAAATCTAACGACATTTTCTTTCATGTGAATTCAAAATGCAATATGTGGAGCAAAACACAACAACAACAAAATAAAATACATAGATTATCCGCCCATGTTAATTAAAACCTTAAAATGAACCCACAGGGGCATATAGATTACGCACTCATTTTATAAAAAGCTGGAAGGAACCCATCTCTAAACAGGGATACAAAATCTCAGATGGGCATAATACAGTATCTCCCGCATACATTTACACACGTAAAGAATCCGAAAAAACAGGGCACCGATAACATATTGACCAAAATTCAGATAAAATATCTGATTGTCTGATAAACCCACAAACCAATAACCGATTGTATCCGTCTGCTTTCAAACATATTCTGGAACACTAAATAGCCACAAAAATGAAAAATCGTATATACACATTAAGTACTTATTTTCTGGCATTGCACAATGTACGATCTCATTCTCTGCATTATTAAAATGCAGTAAAAGGGGAGAAGAAATTGGAAAAATAATACACCTTCTCCAAATCGCCAACACACAGACAGAACCCAAAAAGCGGGCACCCAAAACTCAGCAAGCAGAATTCAAATACAATATCCGATTCTCTGAAATAGCAATAAAACATTCCATCTATGTGGGTTTAAAAATGCACTGTCTGAAACACTAAATGTCGAAAGAATACAAATTAGTATAAACCCATTTTCATTAAAAAAACTGCAAAGGAACCCATTTCTCAATATAGACACACAATGTCAGTCAGATTTGCACAATGCAATAGTATCTAAGGAGAATTTAAAACGAAACCCCTTGTTTTACCTGTCCGCCCCAAGGGATCATTTCCACATCAACAGAAACAGAGCCACTGGAATCCCCCATTGCCTCAAGTTCTTCCGCCCTAAATTCCTCAATCAAAAAATTATATATATAACCTCAGAAATCCCTCACCACACTACCAACCAACCAGCTGCAGTATTAGCAATGAAGCAAAAAAATATGACAATCCGCTGTACCAACCACGACGTAACCACGGTTGGTTCGACAACTACAAAAGAACCTCCACACCCACCAAAAATATATATAGAGAGAGCCCTGATAGTGGCGGATTTTTATTAGGGTTTGGCAGTTTTTTTAAAGTTTGGTCATAAGTGAGAGTGGCAGAGACGATGCAGCAGCAGATGAGATGAGCAGGCAAGTTAAGTTCCGTAATGGAATGGAAGTGTCAATGCCCTTCTCTTTATTATTCTGCGAAAAAGCTGTTTATAAATATAAATATAAATGCTTCCCTTTCTTCTCACAAAACACCGCAGTTAACTGAGAATTTTTCAAAAAATACCCCTTCTCGTTACGATTCCGTCGGTTGTGGGGGAGAAAATAATATTATTATTATCTCCATATTTATTATAAGTATTTTTGTGATTAACAAAACCGGGCTGGAGAAGCCAAGCGTTCCGGCCAAGCCAAGACAGCAGGAATCGGGATGTATACTCAATGTGTATATACACAGCTCTTGCGGTTTTTTAAACAGAGGAATCCAAGGAGGCGGAAGGCATATTCCCATTTACATTATTTACCATTACCACCGAGGAGGAGGAGGAGGAGGAGGAGGGTGCCTACTCGCAGTGGGAAACCCGCGGGTGATGTCAGCTACCCGTCAAGTTAGGCATATAGCTTTTTGTCACGTGGCAGCGAAGTATTGGAGAGAGCACAACAAACGCGTTAAGAGCCCACGTGGTCCCATGGAGGAGAGATGGCTGAAATTTCTTTGCGACACCCACCTAGGGACGTATGGTGTCATCCAAAACACTTTTTTAAACTATACCTGAAATTTACGCCTATCTTGTTTTGGAAGGTCCATTTTCCTTTACATGCAAAGGCAAAGGTTCAATACTCTTTATCGCATGAAATGGTCTCCAGAATAAATTTTAGATTTTCTTAGTGGTTATCTAGAATAAATTGTAGATATTAAAATTTGATTTTATATAATAAATTAGTTTTATACATTTAACAATATTATTTATAATTCAATCTTCTAGTTTATGATATTTTTGTTGTCAAAAGATCCTATTCGCTATTTCACGGTGTTTAAATATTTATCTTATAGTTCGACCCTGATATTTTGACTACTCAGATCCCCTGTAGCCTAGAGTTTGTATAAACCTTGATTTATATATTACTCTAGGAATGATGAATCTTTAGCAACTTTATATCTTCTTAGACACTACCATCTAGACTATGACACTTGTGCCGACGTTGATGTCTAAGCCTTGTAAATGGTTTAATGTTTAAATCTTTCAACATGTATGGGTTGGATATGGCACTCTTTTAACCCTCCTGTGAGATCATTTCAAGGTATAAATACAAAACAAAATGTCGTCCATTATCATATGGAAATTACCAAGCAAACACCTATTATACTCACACTTAATCATTTGTACAACTAATTTGTATTGCCTTATTCTTTCATATTTTCAAATCATTCATAGGTGCAATCTTCTTACAGGTCTGGAGCATTCAAATAGCCGCCCATGAAGAGTATTTGTCAAGTTACAAGCTAGATCACTACATGCACTCGCATATAGCATATTGCACAGTTGTTCACACACAAGCCTGCATAAGGGAGAGAACTATATCGGTCTGAAACCCTCTTCAGATTATATGGCTATGTAAGCAACACTCATTGACAGAGGGGTCTTTGAGCTCAACTCAACTTTACTTAAGCCTGCTAACCCACATTTTGCAAGGTGACATGCCCAAATTAGAGGACCTAGGGTTTTGAGTAAAAGACTAATATCCAAACCCTATGTGCGTCATTCGAGTTGACAATCTACAAGGCAACAATGAACCCTAGAGGTAGAGTTAACATTCTAAAAAATAACCTATAGTGTACCAAACATAAGTTTTGAATTTAGGATAGAAGTGTGGACGGTAGTGCCCAAATCTTGACAATAATGTCCAAGCTGATAAAGAGCAGATATTTAAAAGTTGACAAATTATTGTGGAGGATCATAATGTCTTCTCTTGTGTCTATATCTTCCAAATATGCCTACACATCAATAAATAAACTAAGTATTGTTTCTTCTTCGTGTTGTTAAATTTAAATTACTATTTGGCATTGTACTTTCTATATTTAACATACTTTCATAATTCAACATTGTATCAAAATATTATGAATCTGAATTAATTAATAGGCCTACTTTTAAAATAAGTTAGTCATTTGTTTGATTAGGCTATTCTCCCCCTAACAATTACCAAAACCTAAAAGGGTTAAACATTTGGTGAACCCAACCTCTGAATCTTCTTACACAACCTTAGCTTGCTCTCGGGTTTTTAACCTTATAGGTTTTCAAATTGCAATAATTATTCAATTATGATTTTCCTATCATTTTAGATTATTTGCTAAAATTATATTTCTCTTTTATCATGTTCTCATCTTACTCTTTGGAACATTTAAAATGGATAAAAACGAGCCTCTTCCTCCTCGAACTAAGCAGGGTGATAACTACTTTCCCTCTAACCAAGTCCGCTATCACTACTTCAAGAGGTAAGGTAGTCCATCATATAGGGCTAAAAGAAAGTAACCAACATACCCTTCCTCAAACCACTCCACCTCCTACATCTCCTCTAAAAGGTATGTGTATGCATGTTCAAACTGAAGTAACTAGTGTTTGTACTTGTGAAGCCCTTAACGATCAAATCATCACTATGACAAGGTCAATATAAGAGCTACAAAAGTAAAATTAGTATTTCAATTCAAAGATCATATCATTAAAAAATTGGGTCACATATGCCAAGAATCCAAACTATGATAGTGTTTATCATGCATTTGTATCTTCATCTAGCAATGTGACCCAAACTGCCTTCTAGGCCTCTTCGTTCAATTAAGTCTCTTCAAGACAAATTAGATTATATGACCTTGATATTCATATGTAGACACATTTTCAGATCTTCATGAATGATCCTATACACTCCTTTGATGGTCTACGAGACTTCTTTCTGCTCAATAATGTGTTATATCTTTCATATGTCCTCTACACCTATAATAGACCTAAAATTACCTTGTAAATATACAAGCCTCTTGCTCATATACCTCTTGGTCAACCATATACACTTGCACACTTGGAATATCCTTAAAAAATGTCTTACAACACATTTTATACATGATTTAATCATTACAATAGGTTGTCCACAACTTGAAAGACCAAAACCTCTTTTAGGCCTTAAGGAGACCTAATTCAATTAGACCTTCATTAGCATATGTTACCATTTGATCTCCTTGGAACACTTTAAAATTATACACATGATAGGAACACTTAATATGCTACTCAAATATACCCTTACTAATTTCATCTTATATCCATGACACTTTTTATCTCCAACCACCACTTGAAGCACACCATTAGTATTGTTCACAATTAGGTTTGTGAACCTACAGAAAGTCTGCCAAACAATATTGAAGCATGTACACAATTTATTTACATAACCATGACAATAAATCATATTAACAAATACTACATGACCTCAGATACATCACCATATGCTTTATATTTCATGATTCAGGGCAAAAAGACTCAAACACTTCTCTACAAATAGCCAACTCAGAACTACTATAACACTCCAAAATCCAATCATGAATAAATTGATCTTAAACACATGAAATAACACTTCCCATGACCACTAATACTTTAAAAATATCCTTTGACATCTATATACCACTCTCAAATACAAAAATCACAAGGTTTAATGTCAAATATTAATCTTGCAGAGCAATCTTTTGATTTCACTATACACAGTCAAACCAGAACTAGACAAGCCATTTTGGCTTCAACATTTCAACCACTTTCACTGACTCTCAAACCTTATACAAAGCATAGATAGAACATACAAGTCTCAAAAAATAACATCATGTGCATTATATACTTCAACTTAGGACATAGAGCCTTAAACTCATCACTGCAACTTGCTTACCAAGAACTGTCAATTTACCTTAAAGCATAGTCATGGTGACAATGAACTTCAACACCTGTATGATCACTTTCAAAGAATTATTATTCAAGTAAATGATCTTATGATTTCATTAGATTATTATTAGATATAAATATAATATATTCAAATGGAAAATATTAGTTTTGTAGACCAATCTCATGACTTCACTAAGCTAGACAAGCCATTTTGGCTTCATCATTTTCACCACTGTACCTAACTTTCAAGATTTATACCAAACATGAATATGACATACTAGTCCTAAACAACATCTCAATTCACTTGGTTTCATCACTCAATCATGATAACACATTCCTAATCATCTTCTCATTATTTTTTGGGTTTTTTATTATTTTCAATATTAGGCCTATTAGAGACTGGCTAACTTGGATGACCAATTTAGCACACTTGAGAGATTGAAATTGTCCATAAAATTTTATAGACATGAAACATGAGCCTCAAGCTTCATCTTCCATCCATTTACTTTTCTTGACCAATGTAACTTTTGACTACTACAATAAATTCTTCCCAAACAAGCTTGTATCTGTGTATTTTCTCTCTCATCTGACTAACCACCACCACCTGGAGGTACCTGAGAGAGTTGAATACATGCTCTAATAGTATGTATAGTCATTGCGACCATTCTGGGCTGTTTTGAACAAGATATTTCACATCAAGTCTTTGTTAGGGTTTAAGAGAGGTTTAACATAGGTTTTGGTGATAACAATTATTCGTAAAGGATTGCCCTTTATATCCAAAACCAATGACTATAGTTCTTATCTAGGACCCTTCTCCATCTCTCCTCTCTCTTTGTTATCTAGATCTTGACCTACAAACCATGTTAGGTCTTAAAACTGACCTTCATGCCTCTTTCCATGTACTCTCCACCATACTCACATAATCAAGAAATCTCTCTCATGATTAAACAGTGTCATACATCCTTCATATATCTTGACAACAGATCATGATGCCTCATTATATCAGTTAGGGTCTATAAGTGGTCTAGTTACAAACTTGATCTGTAGGTCCTACCCCTATAGGCTCATCCTAAGACTCTCATGAGTGCTCCAATGCTTCACATACATGCTCAAGTAACCTCGTACAACCACTTATGCCTATGTGCACTTATCTCACCAAGCCATCATACTTATACCTTCTCACAAGGTCTCTTCATGTTATGACTAGTGTCATGACTAGGCTTCTTAAGCACTTAAAACTTGACAACTGAACTTGAAACACATTTGAAAGTATTTATACTTTACTTACATGATCACACAATGTCAAACAACCTCTCACAAGATTTTGGTCACCCACTTCACCAAAATTCACTATGCACACCTTCTCACAAGGTTTAGACTAGGCTTCCCAAGACACCTTGTACTTAAGAAGTAGTACTCAAATAAGAACACTTTTTAGACAACACTGATAACTTTAAGCTGATATGAACCTTGACATCAACAAATAGAAGAGACATTAGGTTGCCTTCAAATTCTCTCATGTCACATGGCTTCCTTGTTACATCAAGCACACAAGCTCATACCTCAAAGGCCACTCATCATGCATCTTCACCAGATACACCTTGACATCAATGACAACACTTCTCAACAAACTCCCCCTTTATCATTTATGGTAAAACATTCTTCAATTTGATCACTCTTATCTCCCCTAATCTGGTCAATCTTCTTTCTTGAACTTTCTCCCCCTTTGACATTAAGGACAAAGGGTCATACATACTAAAAATTTGAAAACTAGTCATTCTCCCTCTTTGGAAACTACACTCAAAAACTTGAAAAATAACTCAAAGCTACCAAGCTCCCCCTTTGACTTCACAACTTGAGCTCACCAAATGAATCAACAAAATTCCCAAACCATCTACAACACAAGTCATGCTCAACTACCAACTACTAGAAACATAGAACAACTTGAATAACTACCCCTCAAACCAAGCATCCATCATGTTTATGCTAACTGAAGAGTGTCTCCATGAAGCCTAATGGAGTCACCCCTATCCATAGGGCACTAAAATAACATAAACTCAGGAGATTTTTAGATCTCCATGTTCTCACAAGACTAAATATCCTTTAGGAACCTTTTAGACTTGATAAGTCTCTTTAGCTTGACCTCTTCATCATCTATGTGGTCAATAATCTGAGCTGATATTGAACATTCTTGACTTGATTTCTCATTTGAAGTACGCTCTACCATAGCAAATGGTCCACGTAGGATTTTAGACTAATATTGACTCACCTTTACTATCTTTGGTTTCCACACATTTAATTGCCTTCTCTCTTGCACTTTAGGGGCTTCAAACCTCTTATTTTGACTTGATGGCCTTCTACCTCTATTAGGACAAAATCTTGTAATGTGTTCCACATTATGACAGCTATAGAAAACAACATTATACATACCTCTTGACTGATGATTCCTTTTATAATCCCATGCATATTCATTTTTATAAGGTCTTCTACACTCTCTTACTCTATGACCAAATTGATTACATGTAAAATAAAAACCATTAAATGAATTATCATGCCTCATAGTATTAGGTTGTCTGATTGGTCTTTTCATGTAGACCTTCTTGTCTTCATTAGCCTTCTCCTTGACTTGAGCTTCCTCCTTTTTGTCTTCTTTGAAACCAAGATCTTATCACTTTCAGACTTTTGACTACTCAAGGTGTTATCTAGAGCATCAATACTCTTTTCAAACTTCATAAAGGTCTTCAACATGCTAGATACTTGATCCAACTTAGCTTTTAAGGATTCCAAAGTTCCAGACCTAGTACATTCTTCCTCTTTAGATTTTAGGCTAGCAGTGACTATCTCCATCTATGCTTCAATCTGATTAATGATCTCATCATATTCCTTTGATGAATTACTCAGTCTTTCATCAAACAAACCAATCTGCTCTTCATAGTCCTTAACTAGATTTTAGTTTGTGATTCTTCCTTCTTTGGAACTTCAACTCCTATAGAGCACTCATCAATTCTTCTTCAAGTTTCACTTTAGCCTCTTCTTCATCTGATTCTTCATCATCCATAAGGCCTTTCCCTTTTGATCAACCCTCATTATCTATTTCTATAACCATAAATAAGGTTTCAATGTTGTCATGTTCATGTTAATTATTGACATCATCATTATCAGATGTGCTTGTGTCACTTACATCATATGAGTTATTATATTTTTTGGTATATAAACTTCTATTGTTCTTAAATGACCCTTTCCTACCTTCATACTTCCTAAAATCTTTCTTGTTTTTATCAGAATTATAAACCTTTTTATCATCTCCATGATGTTCATCATGTTCTTCATCATGTTCAGCCATATCTTTGTTAGGATACTTAGATGCAAAGTGACTGATCTTACCATAGTTGAAATATTTGAAAGATAACTTACCCTTGTACTCACCAGATCTAAATCTCAATTTCTTAACAAACATGGCTATTAGTTCATCATCATCAACATCTGAATATACCTCATCCTTGTATTTCTTAGATTTTAACTTCTTCTCAGCTTTGAATGTTGCTTCTTTCTTGGGAGGTCTTCTATCTTTTGTTCTCATCTCATAGGTAGTCAAGATGATATGAATCTTGTTGTCATTCTAAATGTGCACCCATGGATGCTCTATGGCACTAGAGTGTTTTGTAGTGGCACGCTGAGCGTGAAAATCCTTGCATAAAGCACAAGAGTCTAAAGTGCTAAACATAGAAGTATTATTTTGTAGTTACATGCACAAGCACTGGTTATCTCATCACAATGATGGGAATGCCCCTAAGGCATGGGACCCTTGTGCTCCTTGGGACAAGTATTTTGAGTAGGCCAGATTGCTTCTATTCTAAATGCACTTAGTTTAAGACTAGCATACAGGCCTAAAGAGTAGAAAAGTAATCTACCACTAGTCTAAACTTAGGATCTTGAGGGAAAAGGGAGAGAGAAGGTAATAAATGTTGAAACATAAAAGGTGATACACCTAGAATAGAGTGAGTGCTCCTACTACCATAAATATAGTATAAACCGTTAAGAACAAGACAATATCACATAGTTTCTACCAAGTCACTCTATTTGCATGAATGTTTCACATAGAGGCATAAGAACACAATGCAACATTGAGAGCGATGAAGATTATCCACAGACAAAGCCTACACAGACCCTAGTGCACATAGGATACGACCTAAAATTGAGCCATGAGTTCAATGAGGTGCAGGGGATGAATGACAAATGAGAGGGATGAACATTATACATAAACAAGAATCAACAAACACAAGATAACACATAGATCATCATAATAATAGAAAGAGGTGAACTTAATTCTCATTAGCATGCAAGGTTTACCCAATATAAGTGCTCATGGAGGGAAAATTCCAACATCATGAGGCTACTAAAAATATGTCAACTCTTTTACAGTGAAAGAACCAAGCTTTTATAGTACATTAAGTCAATTTTATAATTAATGTACCACTTGTGGCATTATATATATCATTAAATTCTTTGCAGCACTACGACCATGCTTCTTAAAGTCTGCTTGTTGATTGGATTTAGGGTCGATGATAAGATCACTTCTAGATCTACGTACATCGAAGAATGAAAGATTTCCCTCCAAGGTCAGAGGGTGGCATGAATTCAAATCCTAAAGTGCAATAGCCACTTATGCATTTACTTCATTCTGATCATGCCTCGATCTTATCTTAACTACCCCTAATAATCTTCATTATATCTGGTAGCTACTCGGCATGTGGCACTTCCTAACTAGTCTCGAATGTGGCACTATGGGGACATGTATCACCTTGGTGGGCTCTATAAGGAGTCTCTTGGATTTTTAGGTAGGAACAACATGGATGTGACACATAGAAGACTGGCATTTATCATGGGCAATTGAGAATTTATTTATGTAGGACGAACGTCAGGCTACCACATGGAAATAATAAAAAGAAGGTTATATCCTACATAATGGAAGGGCACAGATGTAGGATCCTATGTCCAAGTGTGAAATTACATTGGATAGGCATAGGGAGGTCTTTAAATAAGATTGTGAATAAAAGTTGAAGGTCTTCGATGCATTCTTTATGACCTATAACTACTCCTCACATGTTTCCTTTGCTTTGGCCTTTTATAACTCGGGGGTCCTGCATCCTTAAACATGTACACCTTTTGAGTTGTGTACCATAAAATCCTATGCACAAGCATGCATCAGGGACCTTTAATGAGCACAAACCACCCTCTTACTCTTATGTAGACTCGCACCTCCATCTTGGGCTTGGGTATAGATGGGAAGCATCTGTGCACATTTTGCTTGAAGTGCATGGGAACTCACAAGGTACAATTCTTTTTGGAAGCCTTAGGAGGACTTATGCTAACCAGGGGGTGACTTAAAAATTCAACACTTCTAGTGACCTCTACGAGATGCTTACCTGATAAGTGGGAACCTAGTAGCCTTTGAGTGATCCATTGGGCATGGAGTTATTAAAGTTTTAACTTGCTTGGCCTTGCATTTGAATGAACTAAATTAAGTCCTGCCCTCAACAAAACAAAAGGGAAAAGAATAAGTGATGGATGTGCAAAATACACTTGGAAGAAACAAAACTACACTATAGAATGTGTACACAGGTACTTAGGGAAATAAAAATGCAAGATACTCTAATCTACTATATATAACCTACGAGCATGGACATTTGCCGTCCTAGATCAAAATAAAAATTCTTAGATCCTTTGCAATGTGCACCTCCTTATTATTGATATGTGATAGGTGGAGGCAAGGTTGCATCCATTCACTGTAAAGGAAGCATGCCCTGGGTACTTTCAAAGAGTGCTCATGGGAGTTTATTTGACCAAGATCCCTTTTGATGAATGAATCCACCATGCTACACATAAATCCTTTCCCTGGCTAGCTGATGTCCTCAATTTCAAACCAATCCTTCCTAGATCTCTCAGTGCCTAGCTGCACTCTTTGCTTAGACTGACTCTTCTAAAGCTCGATAAGCTTGTGCAAGATGCTCGGGTAGCTCACGAACTCAATGGTTTGTCCTTGTGAACCTATTATATCTTCTACAAACTCCCCTATAAGGTGCTTAGGATAATGGACTTGGAGTCCACTTACTACTATAGCCTCCCCCTCATCTTTGTGTTGCTTATTGGGGGGCTGAGGCGACAACCTACTTATGATGTCTTTGAGGGGCATGCAAGCATATGTAAGGTCATCTAAGAGTTAATAACCATCTTTGAGTACATTAAATAGATCAAAATTAAAATCCTAAGAAGGTTGACCTAATGGTATGCTTTCTTCTTGCCCCTAACCTATTTAATAAAGGCACAGTCCTTGACTTTGGCTAGATCACAGCCTGCTTGTAGAGGGGCATATCCTGCACACAAGATTTAGAACAAATCCTAAGTTTCCTTGTCACTTGTTAGCACCTATGCATTACTTTTAAAATGATTGGGGGGTTATTCCTAAAGAAACCATTCTCCTTGATGGCTTTATTCGCCCCTGAGGTCTTCCTACAACTACACTTCGATCTTTTACATGAGAGGGCTCATTATAACTTTTTTACTAGCTTCATCTTCTCCCATATTAAATGAAAGCTCATCAATCCAAGTGAGCACCTCATCATTTCAATCTTTCACACTTCCCTACTACACAAGTGATTTTATTCATCCCCTTCTTATAGTAGCTCTAAACTTTTTGACTTCATCATGCAAAGAGGGCTACCAATGATGATTTCTTCATCATACCCACTTAAAGTATCATCTTCTTTGTCTGAATGGTCTTCACTTGCCTTCTATACAACTAGTCCTCCTTTGAAAAGGGAGATGATGGGAGGGTAAGATGTTTCAATTGCTATGGAATAAGGGGTTTCTACAAGGTTGGGCATCGTGAAGTCAGGATGCATGGTTTAGGAAGGCTACCATGGTTGCGCTTGAGGCTCTTGAAGAAGGACAGGCTCTTGAGCTGGCATGGGTTTAGGATCTTGTATAGGAGGGGGCCTCTAAAGCATTCTTAATTTATAGTTAGGAGGCTTACTTGAAAGCATATGGGGCTTATATTTATTAAAGCTAGGCACCTTGGGTGCAGGAGCTTTTTGCCTCATAGGTTGGCTTGCAAGCACAAGGGAAGCCTACTTAAAGCTAGGAAAGGAAGGAGTAAAGGTAGTTGGCTATAATTAAATTTTTTGCATCTGTGTAAATAGTTGATGCATCTAATCTTCTTTAGAAATGATCTACCTGGCCAAGCATTCCTCTTCAAATCTACATTACTTTATCATCTCCTACTATCGAGCATGAGCTTGACAAGTAAGCTCCTCTTGTTTCCTACCATGACTTTGCTTTCTTTCAATCTCCCTTAGTTATCTTTGGAAATGAAGATGTATATCATTGATTCTCTTTTAAGATAGATTTAGAGGCTAGTAATGTTGATCAGGAGTGAGGTAGCTTATGCAACACTGATTAAAAGCATAAGTAGGTTGTCACAGGGGTTAAATCAGGGAAATGTTATAGGCACTCACATGACTTGATATGAAAAATGGGAAGGCACGAATGTAACATTTTCATGGAATGGGGGGTGAAAAGACATATCTTTAACCACTTGGACTAATTAAACCAATATATTTTAGTCATTTAGAGTCACCAAGTGCTTTGTGTAGTGTCTTAAACACTTAATAGCTAAGGGTAACACTAATTCCTTATCTTTTATTCAACTTTGGTCCTACTAAGCATGTTAGAAACTATTATCATTCAAAAAGTGCACTCGTGGATGCTATATATCACAAGAGTACTTTGTAGTAGGGTGCTAAGTATGAAAGGCCTTGTATGGGGTATAAGAGTCTAAGGCATTGGGCATGGAAGTATTATTGCATAGCTGCATGTACGAGCATCAACTATCTAATCACAATGATGGGAATGTCCTTAAGGCATGGGACCCTTTTTTCTCTTTGGGATGAGCCTCAAGAGTAGGTTAGATTCCTTATATTCTAAGCACACCTAGTTTAAGACAAGCACACAAGCCTAAAGAGTGAAACAATAATCTAACACTAGTCTAAACCTAGGATCTTGAGGGAAAAGGGAGGGAGAAGGTAAGAAATGTTGAAACATAAAAGTCGATGTACCCAAAATAGAGAGAGCACTCCTACTACCATAAACACAATGCAAACCCTTGAGAATAAGATAATATCACACAACTTCCACCTAGTCACTCTATTTGCATGAATGCTTCACATAAAGGCATGGGAACACAATGCATCATTTAGAGGGATAAAGATTATCCATAGATAAATCCTATGCAGACTTTGGTGTGCATAGGATATGACCTACAAGTGAGCCACAAGTTCAATGAGGAGGTATAGGGGATGAATGCAAAATGAGAGGGACAAACATTATCCACAAACAAGAATTAACAAACACAAGATATCACATAGATCAAGTGTCAACCCCCCCTTGGTCCCTTTCTAATTTTAACATGCCTAACGAACACTTTATTAATTTAAAATACTTATTTTAAATTAATCATCCCCTTTTGACACCTCACCATGGACACCTCACCATGGACACCTCGCCTTTAGACTATTTCCTACCCTATGACTCACCCCCAAGACTAAGTCCTTCAAAACATAACTACCTCAGACCAATTCCAACCTTCTAACTAATTTTCATGACAAATAACCCCGTCTTTTGACCATTCTCCAATGGAAAATGCACTTGGTAGAGGGAGAAATAGCAAAAGGCTATTTTTAGCCCTTTTACCCATTCTTCAGCCGCCGACGTCGGTCAAGTGTCAACTGACACCGGCGGAACCGCCGACGTCGATTACTTAAACTGGGTTTCTAACCTTCAATTGCCCCTGGCCTCTTTGCATAATAACACGCACGCTTTGAGACTTAACACCGAAATTCTATTATCACTCTCCCGGCTACAGAGACTTTGTAGAAATCACTCCAGGCATCGAATTGGAAATATTGTACGAGATCTTTGACATTGGCCGCAATAGGAACAAGCGTCCCAACACCTATGGTTCTCAATCAAGCAAAGCTAAGTATTCGTTTGTTTCATTTCAGTATTTAGAATCTATTAGTAATTAGCTTTCTATTTATTATTTTTGAATACAATCAACCCGACCCGACTTTCTTCCTGGAAAGGCTGAAAAGCCTTCCTCCTATTCTTATCCATTTACATACCATCCCTTTGCCTTTGCCCCATCTCAGACCCTATTTACTGTCTTGCAACCCTGCATAGACCCAAAGTCCCTCCAAACCCCTCTGTCGACTACAAACCCGTCTAAAACTTGTCCAAAGCCCATTGCCCTGACTGACATCGACCACTTCCCCTACCGACATCGGTAACATAATCGACGTCGGCATATTTACAAACTGATGCCGACAGAACTACCGACATCGGCGACTGAGACATACAAACTGCAAAGAAATAGGTACGCACTATCTATTTTCCTCTTTGTTAGTCATTTTTTATTTCTTTATTTACGACACTTTTACTCATAAACAGTGGACTATCATCCCTCACGGAGCTTTACGCTTCTGGGACCGAGCGTTGCTTGGCAGTCCACTTTATCTTTATCTAACATTTTTTTGTGTTTGAGTCTCTTTCTTTCTACAGGTGTCTTCCTCCACAGCCAAAGAGGAGTCCCTTCAATGTCTGGATACGGTGCGTAGCTTCATCCAGGTACGTACAAACCTCTGACCATTTAACTTCAGTTTCTTATTTCTTCTAAATATTAAAAGCAAAAAAATGAGTAGAAACATTCTGGCACGCCCAGTGAGACCCTGGAATTTTCCTTGGGTTCATTTCTTTTAAAAAGCAAACTTTTTCATATAGCTGCATTAGGGAAAAATTTCTCTTCTTACTTCCTTTTCTTCTATCTTTTTATTTTGAAAAGAAATCATAAGTACAAGTTAAAAAGAACTTCTTTATTTTTCTTCTTGTCACTCTTTCCTTGTATTCTAGAGTAGTGAAATTCATACTCTCAACCCTTTCCTCACTTGTTTGCATCTAAATAAAACATTTCTATTTTGGGTTTAAAACACTATTGCATTTCATTCCTTCTTGAATGCATATTTAGCCCTCTCACTTAGTGATTAAACACGCATTATGAATAAAGCGTAGAACACATATGTTACACAACCAAATCACAAGCACATAAAATTAAACATTTTAGCATACTTGAGACAAGGCCCGACTAGGATTTCATCACCTAGTGGATACCTTACCCTTCCTGGTAATCGTACTTGGACTTCACTACCAAGGGGAGAACCCACTCTGTTCTCTGGCAGAGTATAAACTCTAGGGGAAGTATATATTGGTTAAGCGACCCAGCTTGGCTCTGGGATCGTGAAGTGAGGGGAGCAAGCTCCTAGCACCAGGCCACGTACAGAACCTAATACAGATTTTGAGCACCGAAACTTAACCCGAAACCAACCTTAGACTGCTTCTTTTAGTACCTATTCTAAAAGCCAAATTCCCAAACATATTTTTCTAAGGCATAAGCCAACATGATTCTAAAATTTATTTTAGGAATTTAACGTTTAGTGGCTGCTTGTCTTCATCTATTTTTCTATTTTTATCTGGTTTTTTGAGCTGGAAAGGATGCATTATTTTGAGCTCCAAAAACAACTTAGAACTTTCTTCTTTCTTCCAAAAACTTTTAGTTTTTTGAGTTTCTGGAAATACACAGACACTGACATCGACTTTTATACCGACGTCGGCAACTTATCCTCACCGACATCAGTTATCTGACTGACATCGAAAACTCACTTTACCGACATCGGTTTTTCTACCGACGTCAGTCACTGTCAAAAATATTTCTTTCAAAACAACAAGTTAAAAACCCAACTTTTTTGCTGTCAAAAACACATTCTAGAATTCTAAGACTAAAATATACAGTTTTTAGAACCTGAACAAACTTTGCCTTGAATGGTTTTGACACGTATTCAAGCTAAAGCTCTTGTTGATCATGCAAGGCAACAACCACTTCCACCTTCACCTTTCATAATAAGTCCTCTAATGGAGTATCCTTCAGATACTGAACGTACTCCTACTTCAAACCAACCACCTATTGTTCCCATAGGGGATCAAGACTTCGAGAGATTCCTTGACCTTAACGTCAAGGCTCTTCATCACTACCTCGCGAGAAGCCAAACGCGAGATTCATCAGGTAATCCTGTTCTTGGGATGCCAACTTCATTAGTTGAAATGACAAATATATCAACAGCCTCTATCACTCAATCCATGGTCACTCAGGCCATTGCCTCAACTAATAACCAAACCATGGCCAATTCTCAAGAGTTGGCTTCTCCTTCTATTTTTGGACCTACATCCATCAGGGTTTCTGTACCCCCACAACCACAAATAATGCAAACAAGTTCAACACCATTTCAAAACTTGCTTGTTTCTATCCCACCCACTCTTGCACCCATAAATACAAGAGTGACTACCTATCCTATAACTAGTGTTGCCACCATCCAACCACCTTTGGCGGCACCAAGTCAAATTGTGCCTTCCAGCTTCATGGCACAACCTCCCTTGACCTCAACATCAATCCCCATGACGAATTATTCATATGTTGCGCCTATACAAACGCAACCTACCATGTCATATGTTCCTCCCAATCTCTTTCAGGTACCTTACAATCTAGGGGGTGCCCCACCTGCCAATCCATCAACCGATCTCATCAAGATGTTGATGGATAAGATGTCTAATCTGGAGACATCCGTTTCGGGTTCAAGAAATGTTCTCTCATATGAACAAATCTGTAATGAGCCTATTCATCCTTCGATCCCAATCTAACCATATCCAAACCAATGGGAACTCCCAAAATTCACTCATTTCCAGAGTAAGGAAGACCCACAACAACATTTACGAGTGTTTTGACACGCTTGTTACCTTATAACACACGATGATGCGTTACTACTGCGCACATTTCCCATGTCACTTTCTGGTGCTGCTCTTGATTGGTATAGTTCTATTACCAGTCACTCTCTATTTAATTTCACTCAACTAGCCCAACTATTTCTTGACCACTTTTCAATCAACATATCTAAAAAGGTTTCCATCACGGACCTATATTCTATCAGACAGTTTGACGATGAATCAATAGCTGATTTCGTTGCTCGATGGAGAGGCTTAATCAACCAACTCTCCTTTTCTTTACCTCAACTAGAGCTCATTGAGCTCTTCTCACGAGCATGTGCTAAACACATCTCATCTACCTTGCGAGTCCAAACATTTCGCACATTTGACGAAGCTTTCACCATGGCTAGAAAAATTGAACTTCACGTTGTTGAAGAAGATAAAGTCAAACTGCGTAGTAAAAACCCCAACTCAAAATCAAATGACCCTTCATCCAAATCTTCTTCTTCCAATTCCAAATCCAAGGGATCAGTAAATGCTGTGGTACTTAGATCATCATCATCAACCACAATTAACCAATCCGAACCTTCCACATCTCAAAGCATTACACGACAATTCCAACAACGATACGTACAGTGTCAATATACTCTAATAAGAGAATCATACGCGTCTGTGTTAGATAAACTAGTCAAACAGGGAGTCCTCAACCTCCTCCAAATTCGACCACCATGTTAATTTGATCCCTTGCGTGCTATCCCGGCATGGTATAGGGAGAATGACTTCTGTAATTATCACCGTGTCAAAGGCCATGACACAGACAATTGTAAAACCCTCAAGAATGTCATTCAGGACATGTTAGATAAAGGTGATCTTGTCTTGGATAACCCAAACGCGCCACCTAACCAAAACATAAACATCTTTAGACAACCTTTCCCTAACCATCCCCCTATTCAAAACAACATCTAGACCACAGTCGAAGACCCCCAAGAGAGTAATATACACACGGTCAATATGGTTACGCCTTTTATCCCTAACCAACCTCTTCCACAAACCGAAGAGGTTAGTCAACCTATCCCTCCACCACAGGAAGAAGAGCCTTCTTCTCCTAATAGTCCTCCATCTACCCCTCTTATACTTGAGGACACTTTAACCATACCAACGCCACTAGCCCCACCTTCATCCTTCCTACTACCAATGGAGGACCATACCTTTCCTACTCTTTAACCACAAGTAGAAGGCACGATTATCCCTATGCTCCTTCCTCTCGAAGAACCCCATTCTCCAATTCCTTCTCCACCGAGAGAAGAATTGGTCTCTTCACCTACTTCGACCGAAGATGATCCAGTAATGGGTTTCTCTCACCTTTGGCCTGAGATCACCGTATCTAACACTTTTCCAGTCTCACAACCATCCACATATTCTAAAAGACCAATCATAAAGCCTCATGTAACATCTTCCAAACCATTCTCTCGATTGGTTGAGAACTTAAAATTTCTCCATTTGAGGAACTTAGAGCATGAGGTATTTTGGGAGTGTCTTAAAACTCCTTATCTTACGCATCCCACATCATCTCGTACTGTCAAACCTTTTGCGGCAAATTATCCCAAAGTCTCCGACAAGGATCAGGCTTCTACTTCTAATAACTCAGAAGCTCAAACATCCACATCCGAACCTCAACCTTCATCAGTGACCATCACACCGAAGCAGGTTAAATCTCTTGGTGTTCACCACGTACCTAATCTCACTCACCCACAGGTGAAGGTAGACTTGAACCTCGCCTCCCAAAATAGTGGTCCTCACGCCGTATCGAAGAAGGCCACTAAACCCCATCGGAGAACTCCTCCCACCATCACCATTACCCTCAATTTTGGGTCCACACCCTTCTACCTTAATAGGAGTCCTTCCTATTCCAATATCTAATAAAAACAAATTGCCTCCCATACTACCTTTACCCAAAAAAAACATACTTCCACCCAAAAACCCGGCACCTCCCACCAAAAAAGTGCCATCTACATGAGTAACCACACCACCTACTAAAAAGGTGGTACAGAAAACTCCCTCAACCACGCCTACAAAACAAAAATTGACAATATCTACTACAACGACAAGCATAGATCCATTGGCAGGTTCATATGCTTTGTTGCTACATAGATTGTTACAATCTTCTAGCATAACTCTTCCACCTATTAAACCATTTCAACCTCTCAGACCAAAACCATTATGGTTCGATGACACCAAAATTTTCCTATATCATCGCACACCAGGACATGACACTGAAAATTGTTGTGCCCTCAAAGGTGTCATTCACCAATACATGGAAAAAGACAACCTTCTTGTTGAGGATACTGTCAACAAATCTCCAACACCTTCCCATATATCTCCAACTGCCGCACCTTTATCAAAATATCATCATCAAACTATAGCCCCTTCACCTCCTTCACCCCCTCTCTTCGAAATTAACACCATCAGTGTAGCCACTAGGTCACAAAAGGATAAGGCAAAACAAAAAGCTGTTATTCCTTGGACCTATCCATTTGTCAAACCTGCTCAACCACCCAAACCCAAGATTTCTATCTTGGGTACATCCCAACCTACATCTTCAAAGGTGATTCGTGACTCAATGGTGAAACAACTTCACCAAACTCCCATGAAGATGTCCTTATATGACCTTATTCAAAGCTCTCCAAACCATCGCCACGCTTTAATCAAAGCCCTACAAGTGGTGGAGGTCCAACCCGAAGATCCTCAACCATTGGCTGCCTTAGCCCAATCATTACCCACTATCGCTTCTATTACCTTTAGTGATTCTGAAATTCCCACCTCTAACTTGGAAGATCAGGATGCTGCCCTTTTCATCATAGCCTACATTGATCAAACTCATGTTAAGTGGGTTATGATTGATGGGGGCGCCAGCATCAATATCATTTCCACCCATGCCTATGACCAATTAGCCCTCCCAAAGAATTGTATGTCAAAGACTGACGCAATTCTTCGATCTTTTAATGACTCCACCACCACTACCATTGGTACCGTTGTCTTACATATTCATGTTGGCCCACGAACAATCCTAGAACTCTTCTACATCATTGAGGGGGAATTCCAATACAACATGTTATTAGGGCGACCTTGGATCCATGCCATGGCAGGTGTCCCTTCTACATTACACCTTTGTGTCAAATTTGAACATGACGGTCAAGTCCATGTCATTCCCGCAGACCCCTCCCCTTTCAAGACATGCAACACAACTTATCGACCCAACGATGTTCTCATTCCTTTCAAGACATCGACCCAAACACCACCTCCACCTGCGAAAGCTTCAACAAGTACGCAAACGGCGGTTACACCTACACCACCTCCTCAAGTGACAACAAAAGACCCTAGGGAAGATATCTTCCAACGTCTTTCACTTGGGGAGTATCGTTTACTCACCTTGGACATGTTCCACACTCTTCAAGATTATGGAAAACTTCATCACAATCCTAGCTATGACCATCATATCGAAATGGTCGTCCCTTATGGTCCTCCCAATCTTCAAACAAATCTCATCTATGGAGGGCTAGATCGAGCTCCCACTGATGGGAATCCTCTTTCATCACCCCAATTATTTACGTCTGACTTCTCTTTTCTTGGCAACCCAAACTTTGCTCATACCTATCTTTATAGGTGTGCATGGAAGGGCTTTAGCTTTGGGCGCTACGAACAAGGCTCCCACCAGCCTGTTGAACCACCAAATAACTAGGCCATAAAGAATGCCAAGAAGTGACATGGCCTGGGTTTTGAAGAACCTACTGAAACTTCTAAAAACCTTCGCCCCAAACCTATCATAGAACAATCACCTCCAAACTCACCTATTCCCCCATCTTCACCTATGGAGTCGGTGGTTTCCATCCCTCCTAGTTTTTTTTTGCATAAACGCCATTCGCTTGGAACCTCTAACCTATCAACTAGGTGGGGTATCCAAGTCTCTCCCTCTCATTTATCCAAACATGATAGATGATGAATCTGTTACCATCAACAATGTCCAATGTGTAGACGATGACGCCATTCTCACCTACATGGGTGCAGATGACTCTTTCTTTCAACGGTCACTTCCTTAAAAAATGCAAGTTATGTTAAATAAATCGACCATTGACATTAACTTACCATCTTCCGACGTTCATCACGTTTTAAAGATTGGTCAATCTTTGGATGCCCAGGAACAAATTGACTATACCAAATTCCTTTCAAACCATAACAAAGCTTTTGCTTGGTCTTATAGCGATATGCTTGGTATCGACCCTAACATCATCATCCATAACATCGTCACAAATCGTGAAGCTAAGCCTGTTAGGCAAAAGCTTCACAAGATGCATCCTCGAGTTGCATTCCTTGTCAAAGAGGAGCTTCAACATCTTCTCTCCGTCTCCTTTATTCAACCCATTGATTATTCGCAATGGGTGTCAAATATCGTCCCTGTCACCAAAGCAACCGGGGGGATCCGAATCTGTACTGACTATCGTGACCTTAACCTGGCTTGCCTAAAGGATGACTTTCCTCTACCCAACATCGACCAACTTGTTGATCTTATGGCCGGTCATGAGATGCTATCACTCATGGATGGGTTTTCAGGATATAACCAAATCTTGATTGCGCTAGAAGATCAACACAAAACTACCTTCATCACCCCATGGGGGACTTTTTGTTATAGGGTCATGCCTTTTGGCCTAAAGAACGCAGGTGCCACATATCAACACGCCATGACTTACATCTTTCACGATCTCCTCCACAAAATCATGAAGGACTATGTGGATGACCTACTAGGCAAATCCAAACTTCGTCGTGACCATTTAACCATCCTCAAAATAATCTTCACTCGCCTTTTACAGTATAACATTTGACTCAACCCCAAGAAATGCATCTTTGGGGTTCTCTCTAGAAAGCTTTTAGGCTTCATCATTTCCCTCCGTGGCATCGAGGTAGATCCTACTAAAATTTGAGCTATACTCAAGATGCCACCACCAACCAATCTAAAGCAACTTTGCAGCCTGCAAGGGAAGCTTCAATCCATCCATCGCTTCATCTCGCAGTTGTCTGACTGATGTCAACCCTTTCATCACCTCCTGAAAAAGGATTTCTCCTTCAATTGGGATAAGGATTGCCAAGAGGCTTTTGAAGCCCTTAAACACTATCTTGTCTCCCCACCAGTCCTTATTCCACCAAAAGATGACCAACCCTTCTACATTTACATCTCAACAACAAACCATTCCCTAGGTGCCATGATTGTGCATCGTGATGAACAACATCATGAGCAAGTGGTTTATTATATAAGCTGAATGCTCATTGATTATGAAACTCGGTATTCTCATACCAAAAAACTTTGCTTGGCATTAGTCTTTGCTACTACCAAACTCTGTCATTATCTCCTCAATCACAAAACTTATGTCATCACCCACACTGACCCTCTCAAGTACATGCATTCCAAGCCATACCAAAACCAACATAGGACTCGTTGGCTCATGCTTTTTGCTGAGTTCAACTTGGAATTCCTCCAACAAAAGTCTATAAAGGGGCAAACAATCACTGACCAACTAGTGGATGCCCCTCTACCTGACAACCAACCTTCTCACTGTAAATTCCCTGATGAATCCATTGCCGCATTATCCACCAATGACATTTTTTATCAAATGACAATGTTCTTTGACGGGTCTAAATGTCAACACGGTGGGGGTGCAGGGGTCATTCTCATCCCTCACGAGGGTGAGCCCATGCCCTTATCTTTCAAACTTGACTTTGAATGTACCAACAACATGGCTGAATATGAAGCCTTAATTTTGGGACTTTAAACCACCCTTTTCCTAGGCGTCAAGACCATCAACATCTTTGGCGACTCACAACTAGTCATCAATCAAATCAATGGTTCATATCTTTATAAAAATGAAGTTTTGCAAAGGTAAAAACATCGTGTTGACACCCTGCTAGAATCTTTCGACCATTACCTCTTGCAAACTATTCCTCGATCTATGAATAAATTTGCTGATACTATGGCTTCTCTAGCCTCACATATACCATCCTCATCTTCTTCTTCGAGAATTTATGTTAAGGTACACTATTTGGTGTTGCCTTCATATATCTCCACTAACATCAACCTTGTCAACACCATTGACTCTAGTCCACAGGATGCTTAGTATAAACAACTTGTGGACTACTTATTCTATTATCCCTCCTGATCTCTCTAGCAATGCACGACAGGCTTTTATCAAAAGTACTGCTAGGTATACCATGCTAGGGGCTCTTCTCTATAAAAGAGGTTTCAATGGCCTCCTTCTTTGATGTCTAACCTCCACTAAAACAACTCATGCCATTAAACAAGTCCATGATGGGATTTGTGGTGGACATTTCAGTGGTAACTCGGTTGCCAAGCGCATCCTTCGCCTTGGCTATTATTGGCCCACTCTTCACCAAGACTGCAGTGATTATGTTTGACGTTGCATCAAATGCCAACAACAAGCTAACTTGCTTCATGTCCCTAGCCACACTTTACAAGTCGCTAAGGATTTTTGGCCCTTTTCACAATGGGGGTTAGATCTAATCAATGAGATTAACCCTCATTCATCTCTCTGACATCAGTCCATTATCACCACAATTGAATACTTCACTAAATGGGTGGAAGCCATTCCCTTCATCTCTATTAAAGTTGACAAAATCATCGACTACATCAACACCCATATCATCTATCGTTTTGATGTAACTCACAAGATCATCATCGATAATGGCAAATCCTTCAAAAACAAAACTATCCAGAAACTTTGTGACTCATTTGGCATCAAGCTCAACTTCTCCTCGCCTTACTACCCACAAGAAAATGGGTAGGCCGAGGCTTCCAACAAAATTTTGACCAAAATCCTAATGAAAGTAGTCAACGACACTGGAAGGGATTGGCACATTCACATTCCCTTTGCTTTGTGGGCCTACTACACTAGCATTCAAACCCCTACAGGTGCTACACCTTTCTCTTTAGTGTACAGAACTGAGACAGTCTTGCCTCTCGAAGTAAAAATACCCTCTTTATGCATCTCTCTGCATGACATACTTTCTAATGATGAATTTCATCAAGATCAGTTAGCTCAACTTGAGTTATTCGACGAACGTCATCTCGCCACCCTTGACCATCTCCATATCTATCAAAATCGTATCAAACGTGCCTATAACAAAAATATGAGAGAATGAGATTTCAAAATCAGAGATCTCATCCTTAAAGAAAACCAACATGTGACCAATATGGAAAGAAGCAAACGAGGCAAGTTTGCTCTTAATTGGCTCAGACCTTATATCATAACGCATAAATATGGATCAGGGACTTATCGCCTGTCTTCTCTCGAAGGATGGCTAGAACCTGAGCCTCTTAATGCCTTACATCTACGACCATTCTACTGTTAATCAAGTACTCATTCACTTGATATTTAACTTGAGCTCATCCCTTGAGTAACCCCTGTCATCTTAATCCTCATTCCTTTCAACCATGTTTCCCTAAACAAACACTATGTAACCCTTTTACAAAGTATGACTACTTTGTCCTAATAAAAGGGAGACCCTTAAACCTCTATAGTCTTGTCCATGACTCAAAATTCTGTCAAAAATAAATTGGGATGCCAAACAAAGATATCAAAGGTCATAAACTCTAAATGCAGACTGCCCCCTCAAAGGACAATTGCATCATCATTGCTGTAATTAATAGACTACTCCCTTGAAGGACAGCTATTCAAAGCCCTCAAAACATAAAAAGTAAATGTATACCATTCCCTCGAAGGATGGCTATGCTTAAATTTTGCTACAAACAGCACCCTCTCAGAAGTTTCTTGCATAAATCAAGCTTCACATGACCATAAAATAAAGCAACATCCCCAAATAGACTCTTCGCATTGATTAGTCTACAAGCTATTAAAGTCATGGACTTGACTATAGACATTCTCACAGTCTCCTATAAAAAGGGGCAAAGTTATCCCTACTAATGAAAGGTTACCCTATCTTGACATATCACCTAAACACACTTATTACCCCAACATACTCAAGGGATTTTGAGCTCACTTAATGTTAAGTGATTCGACTACTTCTCTAACACAACCAATGGTCAATGACGTAATGCATGAACGGGGCTTTTGTTTCCAAAAACCCTCTACCTATGCTGTCGTTATAGTCCTTGTCAATGAAAGAGCAACACACCTTTCACTTCTAACCTAACTTCGTCACATGCCAATCACATAACAACCAATAACATATTTCCACAACCATTAACATTATCATAACCCAATCACATTAGTTTCTATGGAAAATAATACACATTGAAACTAACAACCAAACATAATTTATGTTAAGCATATATCATCACAAATATGAAAAAGTGTTGAAGCATAAATAAACTCAATTCATTTTAAAAATCCATCCATCACCAATATGGAAAATGATTAGGAATGAAAAACCATAAACAAATGTTACAGAATACACCATCACACAATATGGAAAAAGCTGTAACATCATCATAACATCATCATACATCTACATCATAACATCATTAAGCATCTATCATTAAACATATGGTGAATGCTAAAAACACTAACATCCATAACAAGTAACATCCATAACACGTCAATAAATCCAAAACATCTCATATATATATATATGTGTGTGTGTGTGTACATCAATGTTTACAACAGTATAATATATGTCTCTCTCTCAAAAACTATATACATCTCACATCAACGGCTCGTAGGCCGATATATATATCATGTCTAATAGCCTCAAGGCTATGGCTATGGAGGTGGTGGTGGTGGCTGTGACGATGGTGTATCATCCCCACCCTCTGACCATCACCATCTATGGGAATCTGAGGTAGTTGCACGTGACATCGATCTCTGGTAGCTTAGCTCAGCTCACATATTTGAGTATCGCTATATCTGAGGAAACCCCCTTATGGCCCCCTCATAATAAGCAATCTCATCCAATGCATTATTGTGCCTAGATATAGGTACAGTCTGCAGTGGACCCATCAATCTTGAAGCCATGCCCTGCAATGGGCTCTATGGCTGTGGCTACGCTGGTTGCTATGATGCCGACTGAGCTGGCTCCTGTAATGGCTGCTGTGGTGGTGGATGAATAGGGCCCTACCCTCCAACAACCTGCCCTGCTAATCCCTATGCCTGGGCTGCGGCCAACTGCCCCTGCAACATGGTAATCTACCCTATCAAGGCTACCACCTACACTGTCAAAACTATGACCTGTCCTTGCAAAATAGTCACCTGTCCTCGTGCTACATCCCTCTCTTGGATGACAACATCTCTCTCTTATCGGGCCACATCTCTATCTCTGATCACAGTCTGCAGATCAGGCTATGGTCCTCTCTACACACCTGTGTACTATCCTGCCCACCAAGCCGAGTAGGCCTCTATACATCTTGGATCTACTACACCAGGTCCTACAGGTATCTCCTCAAAATTGGGTTCCTCTATCTCCTCTAGCAGTGGGAGTGGCACCTCAATATCATCGTATCTATATCGAGGGAAGGTGGGAGGCACATCCTATAATAGCCCATATTAGCACCGTACTCTCTCTACTGGTACCCTCTCAAGCTCGCCAGCTCGTCTGCCCCTAACCCACCTCAAACTCTGAACTCCCACTAGCTGCTCTGCCTAGTCTCTGAACACCAGATACACAAGGTAGGGTCTCTAGACAATATCTATAGGAATTAGGGCCTCCATTACCCCTCTGTAGTAATCGATGTCTCGAATGACACCATCCATGTGAGTCTATGCCATGACCTCCCGCCATCACCTAAACTTGACTTTGAATCTGACCTAGATAGCTACTGGAAGGCTGAGAGGTCGTGTGATCACGATGTGCTCGTACACCCAACAGTGCAGGAGGTGGCCTACACACAAGCTATATCACCGCCACTGGTTGATCCCCCATAGCGCTCTGTATAACTGGGCTAAAAAGACTGGAGCCCATGCAAACACTGTCTGCTCCTCAATCATGTCCACCAAAACCTTGGTCATCGCAATTGGGAACCTCCCTCCCTCTGCATCAGGTAGCACATATATTGTGATGCTGATCATCATCAAGATGGCTAATCGATGCACATCCTTGTTAGCATCATACAATGGCTCATACGCAAAATTGGCTGAATGGTAAGTTGCCTCAGCAGCATGTTCACCAAACAACGTCACCATCTGGATGTCATGCACCTCTCTCAAGCATGCATATAAATATGCTCTGTGTATCGGTAACTACAAAATCTGGTACACATCCTCGATAGTCACTGTCAACTCTCTTGTGGGTAGGTGAAACATGTTAGTGGTATAATCCCACCACTCAATCAATGCCATCATCAAGCTCAAATCTATAGCCACTCGATAGTAGTGCCGCAGCCCGCCTAGTCCCACTACAACCATGTGTGCACATTCCTCTCTGGTGATGTCTCGATGCATCTGCATCAGTAATGGCGGGAGATGATCTCACAAAATTAATGTCTGCCTTGCCTGCATCCAACCAACACACACACACCAACATTAACAAATGACTAACAACCTCTATGACTACTCTTCCCTTTCGAGAGAACTACATCAGCTTGAAGCCCTTAAAATCGAGGCTATGTAGGCAGCACTCAGTTGACATGGGGTCTTCTGAGGTTAGCTCAGCCATTCGCCCTTTTTTCTACCTAATAGACCACCTAACCAACCTTATACACCTCTTCCTACACTTTAGAAGGCCTCAACATGACTTAGGCCCTCTAAATTTTCATTTTTAACACTTTTTCTAAGCCCTAGACATATTTAAAGCAACTGACATAGGTTATTGTGCTGATGATGGCACTTAACTAATCGACGTCAGCATTTACCTAACCAATATCTGTAGCTAAGTGACCGACATCAGTTTTTGGTCGGTCGATGACGACAGACCCACCAGCTTTGGCGACTGGTTCGGCTCTAGGGTCGAATGGGGTGAGCCCTAAAAATTAGGGCTTCCCCATTTTAGCCCTAAATCACTTGCAAACCCTTTTAAAAACTTCCTAATCTACCCTAATTACCCTTCCCACCCTTTCAATTAACCCTCCCCCTTGATCTATAGCCAAAAACACTAAAAAAAAATTTAAAAAATAAATCCAATTCAAATGCAATCCAACAAACTCAAATTAAACCTCCTACCTCATCTCTTCGCCGCCGCCGTGGTGGTATGATTGGTGCCACTAGTGGTGGTCCTCCCACGGGACCTCTTCTACCCTCTACCATCTCCTCTGTCTTGTCTACTCAAAGAAATCCCTGGTGGCCCACAACCATCTCTTCAACCTCTAATAACACTCAAAATCACTCACCTTCACAACCAATAGCAATCTACCACCTCACACTGATGCACTGGTCAACTAGACGTCTCAATCACTAAAATATGCCAGAGCTCACTTTTTTTACTTTGTCACAAATCACAAATGACTTTTGGTGGGCCGCCAATCCAATTTTGTCGAGTTTGGCAGGCCATCAACGTCAGCATAAACGTGCCCTAGTCCACCGACGTCGGCCTATTACCACCACCATTAGCCTTTTTTTTAGACCGACATCGATTTTGTCACCGACATCGATACATTCCACATAGTATTTTATTTAAAAATGACCAAAATCATGCCCAAAATAACCAACTCTCACAGTAGCAGTCATCTTAGACTCCTCATGGGGCACATTTGAGATCACTTCTATCTCCACCTGACTTAACACACGACTTTGGAGATCACGATTACCTCCTCAAACCACGACCACTTTTGAGACAACTCTGCCTTGGTTGTTTTGATTGCTTATGCTACCTCACAAATCGATAGCAAAATTATCGACAACCCTCACACCTATTGATGGATCTCGCCCAAAGTTGATCCCTACTACTTGTGACATTTTTGTGTTTTCCAAGAGCACTTCCTAAGCCCAGGATGCTTGGAACACGACGACCATTAGAGTTACAGCTTTGATCATTTAACCCAATCAGCTACGACTAAAATTTGGGGACCGATTACTTTGATTTTAACACTCCTTGAACTTGACCAACGACAATTTACCTACCTATCACGTGTAGTGGTATACGCGCAATCTCAACCATTGCAGCGTTCACACTCAAACTCACCTTATTCATCTACTTCCTATCAAATCGGCACTCGATATCAGTTTACCTTCCCTCGACTCCCACTTTGAGGGGGGATACCTCATCCCATACCTGGGGCAACTAACTTCTATTTTTGTCTTGCAGTTCATCAAGAACAACCAACAAGACAAAAAGGGGCAAATGTAGACACCAAAATAGTGTCAACCTCCCTTGGTCCCTTTCTAATTTTAACATGCCTAACCAACACTTTATTAATTTAAAATACTTATTTTAAATTAATCATCCCCTTTTGACACCTCACCATGGACACCTCACCATGGACACCTCGCCTTTAGACTATTTCCTACCTTATGACTCACCCCCAAGACTAAGTCCTTCAATACATAACTACCTAAGACCAATTCCAACCTTCTAACTAATTTTCATGACAAATATCCCCATCTTTTGACCATTTTCCAATGGCAAATGCACTTGGCAGAGGGAGAAATGGGCAAAAGGCTATTTTTAGCCATTTTACCCATTCTTCAGCCGTCGATGTTGGTCAAGTGTCGACTGACGCTGGTGGAACCGCCAACATCGGTTACTTAAACTGGGTTTCTAACCTTCAATTACCCCTGACCTCTTTGCATAACAATGCGCATGCTTTGAGACTTAACACCGAAATTATATTATCACTCTCCCGGCTACAGAGACTCTACAGAAATCACTATAGGCATCGAATTGGAAATATTGTATGAGATCTTTGACATCGGCCGCAACAGGAACAAGTGTCCCAACACCTCTGGTTCTCAATCAAGCAGAGCTAAGTATTCATTTATTTCATTTCAGTATTTAGAATCTATTATTAATTAGCTTTCTATTTATTATTTTTGAATACAATCAACTCGACCCAACTTTCTTTCTGGAAAGGCACAAAAGCCTTCCTCTTATTCTTATCCATTTACATACCATCCCTTTACCTTTGCCCCCTCTCAGACCTTATTTACTATCTTACAACCCTGCATAGACCCAGAGTCCCTCCAGACCCCTCTGTCAACTACAAACTCATCTAAAACTCGTCCAAAGCCCATTGCCCTGACCGACATTGACCACTTCCCCTACGGACATCGGTAACATAACCGACGTTGAAATATTTACAAAACGACACCGGCAGAACTACCAACATCAATGACTGAGACATACAGACTACAAAGAAACATGTATGCACTATCTATTTTCCTCTTTGTTAGTCATTTTTCATTTCTTTATTTATGACACTTTTACTCATAAACAGTGGACTGTCATCCCTCACAGAGCTTTACGCTTCCGGGACCGAGCATTGCTTGGCAGTCCACTTTATCTTTATCTAACATTTTTCTATGTTTGAGTCTCTTTCTTTCTACAGGTGTCTTCCTCCACAGCCAAAGAGGAGTCCCTTCAACGTCTGGATACGATGCGTAGCTTCATCCAGGTATGTACAAACCTCTGACCATTTAACTTCAGTTTCTTATTTCTTCTAAATATTAAAAGCAAAAAAATGAGTAGAAACAATGACCTACAAGTGAGCCACAAGTTCAATGAGGAGGTATAGGGGATGAATGAAAAATGAGAGGGACAAACATTATCCACAAACAAGAATTAACAAACACAAGATATCACATAGATCATTAGAATAACAAAAAGAGGTGAACTTAATTCTCATTAGCATGAAAGATTTAGCCAATACAAGTGCTCATGAAGGGCAAATTATAGCAGCGTGAGGATAATAAAAATATGTTGTCCCTTTCATAATGAAATAACTAGGATTTTATAGTAGATTAAGTTGGTTTTACAATTAATGTACCACTTTTGGTGGTGGATATTCATTAAATTCTTTGTGGTTTTGTGGCCATGCTTCTTAAAGACTACTTGGTTATTGGATCTAGGGTTAGTGGTAAGATCACTTCTAGATCCACATGCATCTAGGAATGAAATATTTCCCTAATAAAGTTAGAGGGTGGCATGAATTCAAATCCTAAAGTGTGATAGCCACTTATGCATTTATTTCATCCTGATTGTGCCTCGATCTTCTCTCAACTACCCCCAATAATATTCATTATATCTAACATCTACTTGACATGTGACACTTATTAACCGGTCTTGGATGTGGTACTATGGGGACACATGTTGCTTTGGTAGGCTCTCAGAGGAGTCTCTTGGATTTTTAGGTAGGAACAGTGTATATGTGACACATGGAAGACTGTCACTTGTCTTGGGCAACTGAGAATTTCTTTGTGTAGGATGAGCACCAGGCCACCACATGGAAATGGAAAAAATAAGGTTATATCCTACATAATGGAAGGGTATAGATGCAGGATCCTATGCATGAGCATGAAACTGTATTGGATAGGTGTAGAGAGGTCCTTGAATAAGAATGCACACAAAAGCTGAAGGTTTTCAGTGCATTCTTTGTGACCTATAACTGCTCCTCATGTATTTCCTCTACTTTAGCCTTTTTGAACCTGAGGGTCCTGCATCCTTAAACGTGTGCACCTTTTGACATGCACATCATATAATCTTGCATGTAAGTACACATCAAGAACCTTTAGTGAGTATGAACCATCTTCTTACTCCTGCACAAACTCATGCCTCCATCTCAAGATTAGGCATAGGTGGGAAGTGTCTGCACACATTTTGATTGGAGTGCATGGGACCTTGTAGGTGCACAATTATTTTTGTAATCCTTAGGAGGCCTTATGCTGACCATGGGGTGACTTAAAAAGTCAACAAAGCCCATCCATCTCTAGCTTGTCTAAATATTGCATCTTTTCTACTATAGATACCTTAAAATCAAAATTATAAGTTAGTGATCTCAATACCTTTTAGACAACTTTAGACTCTTTCACTTCTTTGCCTAATCCTCTAATGGCATTGACAATTTCATCAACATTCAATAGGTAATATGCAATGGTTTCATCTTCATTCATTTTTAGACTTTCAAATTATCTTTGGTGGGTCTGTAACTTGTCTATTTTCACCTTTATGTCTCCTTCATAGATAGTCTTCAATTTGTCCCATATCACCTTGGTGGACTCACACTACATCACCTTCACAAACTCTGCCTCTGATAGGCCACATAGAAAGGCATTCATTACCTTGGAATTGATCTCACTTTCCTTCTTTCCTGCTACATTAGTTGGTGGTGTAGGAGGTGGAGTATGTCCATCCACAATTGAATACCATATATCATGGCCCATTGACATTAGATATGTCCACATTATGATTCTCCAAAAATCATAATTAGTCCCATTGAAGAATTAAGCCTTACTAATAGAGAAACCACCTTGAGATTTCTAACTAGCCATCCTTGCTTTTAAGATCTCCTTTAGGATATTAAGCCTACTTCAAAGGACTTGATCTAATACCAAATATTGGAAGCACAAACATTGAGAGGGGGGTGAATCAGTGACTTAAAAATTTATTTCAATTCCTCCTTAGCATACATGAACCATCACATCAACATATAGAACAAGCAATACATAAGTAATCAACTACACAAGCATGAAACAATCTTACACAAGAAAACACATCATATATGTGGGAAACTATCAAGGGGAATAAAACCCACTAATCCCTAAAAATGGACTACAATCTTATGATTCAAAATATCATAATTTAGTGAAGCACAAACTTCACATGGAGCACCAACCCCAACTAGCTAAGCACCAACTCAACTAGGCTTTAGTAAGCACCAACTTGTAAGGAGGTGCCAACCCCCTAGATGAATCAACACCAACTCAACTACCTTAAACCTTTGATCACCTTAAAAACACCTTATTTTTCATACAATTAATGATGACCATTTTTTCATATCCTCACACTCTTATCCCTCTCAAACTACCTTCTAGATCTCTTCGCTCAATTAGGTCTCTTCAAGACAAATTAGGACATATGAATTTGATATCTATATGAAGACACAATTTTATATATTCATTACTGATAAGAGTGTCCATCCATAATTGAATACCATTTATCATGGCCCATTGACATTATATATGTCCACATTATGATTCTCCAAAAATCATAATTAGTCCCATTGAAGAATGAAGCCTTACTAGTAGATAAACCACCTTAAGCTTTCTGACTAGACATCCTTGCTTTTATGATATCATTTAGGAGATTAGGCCTACTTAAAAGGATTTGATCTAATACCAAATATTGGAAGCACAAACATTGAGAGGGGGGTGAATCAGTGACTTAAAACTTTCTTTCAATTCCTCCTTAGCATACATGAACCATCACATCAACATATAAAACAAGCAATGCATACGTAATCAACCACATAAGCATGAAACAATCTTACACAAAAAACAAATGATATATGTGGGAAACTATCAAGGGGAATAAAACCCACTAATCCCTACAAATTGAATACAATCTTATAATTCAAAATATCATAATTTAGTGAAGCACCAACTTCACATGGAGCATCAACCCCAACTAGCTAAGCACAAACTCAACTAGGCTTTAGTAAGCACCAACTTGTAAGGAGGCACCAAAACCCTAGATGAATCAACACCAAATCAACCACCTCAAACCTTTTATCACCTTCAAAACACCTTATTTCTCATACAATTGATGATGACCATTTCTTCAGTTCTTCACACTCTTATCCCTCTCAACCTACCTTCTAGACCTCTTCGCTCAATTAGGTCTCTTAAAGACAAATTATGACATATTACTTTGATATATATATATGAATACACACTTTTATATATTCATTAATGATCATATACACTCTTATGATGGTTTAAAACACTTACTTCTGCTCAATAATGTGCTATATCATTCGCATATCCTCTACACCTACAATAGGCCTAAAATTGCCTTCTATATATACAAGCCTCTTGATCATATAAATATTGGTTAAAAATATACACTTTAAAACTTGTATTATACTTAAAATATGTCTTATAACATATTTAATACATGAATCAATCATCACAATAGGGTTTCCACAACTTGAAAGACCAAAACCTCTTTTAGGCCTTAAGGATACCTAATTCAATTAGACCTTCATTAACACATGTTACCCTTTGATCTCCTTGGAACATTTTAAAACTAAACACATGGTAGGAAAAATTCATATTAAAATAAAATATACCCTTACTAATCTCATATTATATCCATGACACTTTTAGCTCCAACCACCACTTAAAACACACCATTAGTACTGTTCACAATTAGGCCTATGAACCTACAAAAAGTCTGCCAAACAATATTGAAGCATGTACACAATTTAGACACATAACCATGAAAATAAATAATATGAGAATAAAATAAATTACCTTATGGACATCACCATATTATTTATACTTCACAACTTAGGGTAAAATGACTCAAGCACTTCATTGGAAATAGCCAACTTAGAATTACCAAAACTCTCAAAAACCTAGTCATGAACAACTTGATCTTAAACACATGAAATAAAAATTTCCATGACCATTTATACTTAAAAAATATAATTTTACATATCTATACCACTCTTAAATACAAAAAATTACAAGGTCTAATGTTAAATATTAGTCTTGCAGACCAATCTTTTGATCTCACTATACACAGTCAAACCAAAACCAGACAAGCCATTTTGGATTCAACATTTAAACCAATTTAAATGAATATAAAACCTTATAAAATGCATTTATAGGACACAAAATTCCCAAATAAAAAAACCATGTTCATTATATACTTAAAATTAGGACATAGAGTCTCAAACTCATCACTATAACTTGCTTACCCAAAACTGCCAGTTTACCTTAAAGCACAATCATGGTGACAATGACATTCAACACATGTATGACCACTTTTAGATACTTATTATGAAATTATATTATATTATTAGTTAATTAGATAAATATTAGATAAAAATATAATGCAATCAAATGACAAATATTGGTCTTGCAAACCAATCTCATGACCTCACTATACACGGACCTCACAAAGCTAGACAAGACATTTTAGCTTCATCATTTTCACCACTGTACCTAAATTTAATGTTTTATACCAAGAATTAATAGGACATAAATTTCCTAAAAAACATCTCAATGCACTTGGTTTCATCACTCAATCATTATAACACATTCTTAATCATCTTCTAATTATTGCCTGGGTTTTTCATTATTTCCACTATTAGGATATTAACAACTGCCTAACTTGGACGACTAGTTTAGTACACTTGAGGGATTTAAATTGTCTATAAAAATTAATGGACATGAAACATGAGTATCAATATTCATCCTCCATCCATTTTCTTTTCTTGACCAATGTAACTTTTGACTGCTACAACAAATTCTTCACAAACAAGCATGTATCTGTGTATTTTCTCTCATTTGACTAACCACCACCACTTTGAAGTACATGAGAGAGTTTAATACATAATATAATAGTTTTTATATTCATTTTAGACCATTTTGGGCTATTTTTAAAAATATATTTCACATCGAATCCTTGTTAGGGTTTTTGACAGGTTTAACACAAGTTTTGGTGTTAACGATTTTTCATAAAGGATTGCCCCTTAAATCCAAAATAAATGACTCTAGTTATTATCTAAGAAACTTAACCATCTCTCATTAATATATCAGGCTCCTATGTATATGTTACATATTCCAATGAACATCTGAAAGTCCTTCTTGGGTTTGCATGCCTTCATTTTGTGTACTCGAGAGACCTCAAAACCACTTTTCATGACTTTTCTTACAAACCATGACCTAAAAATTTGTAAATATGATTAAAATAACATATCATACATATATCCATGCTAAAATATGCAAAATTTCCTTATAAAATAATCTTGATACCTCATTAGGCCATGCTCTCTCTCTCTTTGCTCTCTAGATCTTGACCTACAAACCATATTAGGTCTTAAAAATGACCTTCATGCCTCTTTTCATACACTTTACACCAAATTCACATACTCAAGAAACCTATCTCATGCTTAAATAGTGTCATACATACTTCATATGTCTTGACAATAGATCATGATGCCTCATTAGGCCAGGCAAGGTCTAGTTGCATACTTGATCTGTAGGTCCTACCCCTGTAGGCTCACCTTGAGACTCTCATGAGTGCTCCAATTCTTCACTTACATGATCAAAAAACATCATACAACCATTTATGCCTATGCATACTTATATCATCAAGCCATCATATTTGTACCTACTCATAAGGTCTCCTCATGCTATGACTAGTGCCATGACTAGGCTTCTTAAGCACTTGAAAATTGACAAATGACATTGAAAAACTTATGAAAGTATCTATACTTTACTTACATGATACCATAATTTCAAACAACATATCACCATATTGTGCTCACTCACTTCATCAAACTTCACTATGTACACCTTCTCACAGGGTTTAGATTAGGCTTCTCAAGACACCTTGTACTTAGTTAGAAATAAACTCAAAAAATCACTAATTGGTTCATCATACTAATTAGATGAAACTGGTCAATAGGTTTTTGGTTGGTACATCCAATAGAATTTTTAGATCAAATTCTTTTTTGGAGTGATAATACACTTGGCCAGCTTCAATTTCATGTTTGGAGTTCAAGGAATGGTGGCTTATACTTTATGAACCATCTCTAACAAGTTGTCTATGTTTTTTTCCTATTATTTCCCATACCCTATAGGTTTTTCTCTTGTTTGAGCTATTATGTGCAATTCAACAATTGAATTTTCTTCAAAAGGATGTTAAGTCTCTCCTTTCATACTTCCCATGCTTAGTTTCATGTTTGAAGATAATTTCATGAGCTAATTGGTTCAATTTTCAAGAAGGTGTCACCATGTGAGGTTGCAGTCAGTTTCACTACTTGCAGAAGGTTTGGTTGTTTGAAAGGGTTTCATGTGGATGTGGTATGATATTCTTCGTGTCTCTCATGTCATATCAACCATATTATTAATGCTTGGTATTATAAATTCATGCTTTGATTCAAACATATAATCATATGGAAATACAATCAATTTATGCTTATTCCCATCTGCTATCATGGTGTTCTAAAGTGTGAAAATGCTCATAGAGGTGTGATAAAGATTCTAAGAGGTGTTAAACATCTTTTTAAAGCATGAATAATCAAGTAAAAACCCTTCAATTAATAAAGGAGGGACTTTGATAGTCAACTCAGTCATCCACACAATCATACACCATGGATATGCATGTACAAGTGTCATGGAGAGAACATCATGTTTGAACAAAGATAACTGATCTTGTTTCAAGTCTTGTAGTGTTTTAGAATCCATTTGAAGATGTTAAGAGAATATAATACTTATTAAATATTCATAATATTAGAGGTAAAATCACTGAGTGGGGGTGAATCAATGATGCAAGATAATCTAATTTAATTCCCAACTCTTTAAACATTCAACATACATCAACTTGATCAATCAACATAAACATTAAAGCACATACATTCAAAGCATACATCACATAAACACATCATATATGTAGGAAACCCTCTTACAATATAAAACCCATTAAACCCTACAAGATGGACTACAAACCTATAAAAAAAGATCCAATATTTAGACCAGAACCAACTGATTAAAGAACACCCATACCTTAGTTTAGTGAAACACCAATCCCACAAAGAGCTACTGCCTCTCTCTAACTGAGCACCCACAATAATTAGACCTTTAGAAAGATTTACCTTGAAAAGAGGAAATAACACCCTAGGTAACTAAGAACCCACTCAACTACTTGAATATATCACTTTGAATAGCTATTTCTACTCTTCAACTAATGATGATCACCTTTGTCTGCACTCTTCACCTCTAATCTCTCTCAATCTACCTCTAGGGCTAACTCGCTTAAACTACCTCTTCTATGCTCATTAGGTCTAATGACCTACATGTATTCCTACATCAACATAATCAAACAAGCATGATTAATCCTCTTTAATCTCTAATGGTCCTCACTAACTTGTACCTTCTCTCTCAAAGGCTCTCTCCTTCACTTAAATCCACACACATATAACTAGCACAATTAGTCTAATTATGGCTTGTATTTATACCACTCTCTTCCTTTAACCCATATTGGTCAGCGAAGATGCTTTACATATTTGAACCACCTTTAAAATAGTCCCATACATACATTAAATGTGAGAACCACACTCTTCATAGGTTGGTCATTACCTCATTAGCCCCAAACCACCGATAGGTCTTGGTGAGACCTAAAACAATTAGGCCTTCATAATCACACGTTATATGTGAGACTACTTGGACCACCTTCATCCTTTACCAATGATTAAAACACATAAAAATTGTCTCCAATATCCCCTTTCTTACTCCCTCATGGGTCCATTCCATCTATAACACTAGCTCAACACTTAAAACTACCAATTAGGTCTCCTCACTCTTTAGGCCTTTAAACACATAAAACATAGTCTCAAACTTATGAAGCTATATCTCAAATATTTCACATAGAAATATTATATCACATGGGTGAACCCTTCAAGACCTCTATAACACCTCCATGTTCTTTAGACACTTCAACATAATCTCTAAGCACTTAAATCAACTCTCACAAAATGACCACTTAGACTAGTCACACAGTTAAAATATAGTTAAGCTATTTTGACTTTCCATATCTAATCAGGGGCATATCATGATAACCATTTCCTTATTATAACTATTATAGACTTATAAAACATCTCCATATTTATTTGTTTCCATAAATCTTCTTAAAACACCTTCAACACACTTCTGCAAAGTGGTCACTCTATTTGCTAGTGCAATCAATAGACATAATCAACTTCTAAGTAATTATTCACACTAAATATGGATTATTCAAACCTCAAAAATACAAAAAAATAGTCTTCATGGAGTCTAAAACTCTCTCCAATAGTTATATCATCATAAAAAATCAAAATACTATCAAGAACCACTCAATTATCCTTCTTAGGTTACTTACAGAACATGGTCAAACATAGTCAAATTTGGAGATCAATATCTTTGATTGTAAAAACATTCAAATATTATAAATCAATTTTATCGATTTTAATTTAATTCCTCTTCAAATTTTGTTTTTACATCACCTTCAAATTCATCCTAGATCAAAAGATATAAGCAAAATACTGAGCACTAGTTTTCCTTTGTTAAATTCAAATGCCAACAGTCACTGTGGAAACTTAAACTTCAGACATTTTGATCTCATCTTGTGCTTCCTATAAAATTTTAAAAAATATGAACCATCAATTTCCTTAAAATTATCCTAGATTTTACCTTGTAATTCTCACCATTGATCTTTGATTAGAGCTCTCACGATTGTGCCATTTGGCAGCTCTATGTGCCTTGTACACACCCTGTACCATTCAATAAATGTGTTTTGTGCCACTTGGTAGTTCCAAGTGCAATATAAACATCCTTTTACTTATTGACTTAACACATGACATTGATCTCTAACTACATGATCACACACTCACCATTGGATCTTCATATATCAGATTAGATGCTCATCATTAGATCTTTGTAAAATCATACACTCACCTTTGGATCCTTATATGGTCAGATTAAATGATCACCATTAGATCTGTGATCCAATTAAATTCTCATCGTATATATTTTCTTGCAAATTTGGCTATGGAAACTTAGTAAAGTTTTTCTTGGAAGGCCAACTTTGCACCTTAATAACTTTTGCTATGCTCAACTTCATGACCTAAAATTTGAGCCATATGATCTCCTCACAGGCAAATCTATAAATATATGAAGCTACTCTTAAAACCTTCACACATGTGAAATATAACATCATAAAACTACTTAGCTTTATCTATCATGATGACTACTTGAACCTAGACACTCAATTGACTACTCTAATGAATTCTTTTCACTTCCATAAGCACTCTAAGCACTCATAACACCCCATAGGGTCTCTACAACATGTCTATATCAAAAATATCATCCATCAATTGCCTCATTAAGTCAAACACTCTCTAAACCATCAACCTGATCACTTTTTCATTAATGCACTAGTACCACATGCTCTCTTTAACATCAATGACAACCAAACATCAATGATCATGCTCAATAATCTCCCCCTTTGTCATTGATGGAAAAACACCCTCAAAATGACTTTATTTGAACAATGACTTCTTTCTGATCTTTCACCCCTTTGACATTAGTGACAAAGGGTCTCTTCCTCAACATGCCAACAATCATTCCTTAACATCATGTATATATTCAAATACTATATAAGATGCTCAAGATACGTACAAATTTTCAAGAATATGAATCAATTTCTCCCCTTTTGACATGCACCAATCTGAAATTGGACTTCTCTGATCCTTAAACCTAACAAATTGATCACATAGATTAGAAATCTCCCCTAACATCATCCTCCATCTTATGTCATCTATTCTTTAACATACAACAATCTGAACTTGGGATTTTTTGATCCTTAAACATGTCTACCTATAGAACTCAAAAGCTCTCTTTGCTCATGGATGAAGATTCAATACCTTGTCAAAATACATGACTTGGTTTGATCAAGTCATTATGTCAATCTTCTTGAATTCACAACTATAGTAGACATATTCACATATATTCCCCCTTACATCATGCACATCTTCAATCCTTTCAAACTATTTGAGTTAGCTCCCCCTTAGCCAAACACATTTTCAAATGATATTCTTGTCCTGAAACATCAACCAAAGCTCAACTAGTATCCACCATGCTTCTTCTTGCTTGTCAAGTGTCTCCTTGAAGCCTAGATAGAGATAGCCTGACCCATAATGTCCTAAAACAATGTGAAACTAGGAGTTGTCCACAACTCCTCATATTCTTTCTCCTCCTTAGTCATTTGATACTAATATTTCTTCTTTTTCTTAGGCTTAAAAGAAACAAATTTCTCATCCATTACAAAATTCTCCTTTAATTTTAAGAATGAATTGATAATACATGAAGACAATAAATATTCATGACATACCTTTTCATCTGAATAAATAACCTCATCACTAGGCATTGACAACTGATGTTCTTTGCATGAAACATGCTCAACAATAGCATTGTCAGGATCTAGACAATAACAATTGATTACTTTTTCAAGCAACTAAATGTGGAATTAAACCTAAATTGAAAACAAATAGAAATCAAAATCAATAAAGAATAAGAGATACAAGAAACCACCCTGAAAACTTGTATTAAACTCTTGGAAATACAATTGAAGAAATCTCTCTTTCTTCCACACCTCTCTCAGATGTACAGATCTCTTTCTAGATCTCTTTCCCTTAAGAGTTCTCTCTCTCAATTACAATCAACTCCAACAACCTGGATTGATTCACACACACACACACACACACACACACACACACACACACACACACACACACACACACACACACACATATACTATACAATTCTTATACTGTTCTACGATAAGATATGAAGATTTATCCCTATTATATAACTTCAGGGATTCATGAGCATACAATCACAACCATTAGATGCACCTCCTAATCAAGGGCTCAAAACAGTCCTATTAAAGATAGAGATGCAGAATTAAGACTAACACTTAATCCTATCATTCAAACATTCTATTTTGTCATAAAAATAGATTCTAGACGCATAGGTGACCGACATCGGTCCCTACTTGTCTGCCTGTGACCGACGTCGACTGATCCATGATCAACGCCGGTAGCCTCTGGTCCATTCCTGACCGTTGTTGGTGACTGTGTGACTCCTATAACTTTTGCACTCGCTCATTTGGTGAAGCTTTTAGCTCCACACCTTAACAATCTCCCACTTGGAGATAAACATCTGTACTAGTACCTGTACAACAACATCTTCTAGCTTCTCCATCTTCAAACTCAATCATGAAGACCAACAAAAGTTGAATGAAGATTCAACTTCTCCTTTGTTATCGGCTTGGTTAACATATCCATAGGGTTCTTATCTGTATGGATCTTTTCCATCTTCAACTCACCATCCTCCAATACCTGTCTAATGAAGTGGTACCTTAGCTGTATATGTTTGGTTCTTGAATGAAAGGATGAATTCTTAGCCAAATGAATTGCACTCTGACTATCACTGTATAATCTACAACTCTCTTGCTCCTTTCCTAGCTCTTCCATGAACCGTGTCATCCATATCATCTCCTTGCTAGCCTCTGTGACTGCAATGTATTCTGCCTCTGTAGTAGACAAGGAAACAACCTTCTGCAACTTTGAAATCCAGCTAACCGCCGTTCCACTAATAGGGAAAACATATCCTGTGGTACTCCTTTTGCCATCCAAATCACCTACCAGATCTGAATCTACATATCCATGTAGAGAAGTGTTTGACCCACCATAGCACAAATGCCTACTGCTGGTCCCTCTCAGATATCTAAGGATCCACTGAATTGCTTTCCAGTGCTCCTTCCCTCGATTGGCCATATACTTACAACTCCCACTGCTTGGGCAATATCCAGTCTAGTACATACAATTGCATACATTAAGCTCCCAACTACGGAAGCATATGGAACTCTACTCATGTACTCTACCTCATCATGTGAATTAGGACACTGTTCTTTACTCAACTTGAAGTGTCCAGCCATAGGTGTGCTTACCGGTTTTGCATCCTGCATATTGAACCGTTTCAACACCTTATTCACATAATCCTCTTGAGACAAAATCAACCTGTGATTTTTCCTGTCTCTCTTAATACTCATGCCAAGGATTTTCTTTGCTGCTCCCAAATCCTTCATGGCAAATGTGTGAGCTAATTTCACCTTAAGCTCAGAGATATCCTGCATGTGTGATCTTGCAAGCAACATATCATCTACATACAACAACAGAATAATATATCTACCATTATCCAATCTCTTAAAATACACATAATGGTCAGATTGACACCTACTGTAGCCATGCTCAGTCATAAACCTGTCAAATCTCAAATAACACTGTCTAAGAGCTTGCTTGAGACCATACAAGCTTTTCTTCAATCTGCACACAAGTTTCTCCTTACCTTTGGCCTCAAATTCTTCTGGCTGATCCATATATATTTCTTCATCCAAATCTCCATGAAGAAACACTGTCTTAACATCAAGCTACTCAAGATGCAAATCCTCAATAGCAACTAAAGACAATACAGTCTGTATAGAAGTCATTTTAACTACAGGATAAAAAATCTCACCAAAATCAATACCTGGTTTTTGTGCAAATCCTTTCACTACCAACCTGGCCTTATATCTCATCTGTCCATTCTCACCTTCCTTCAATGATCCATCTATTCTTCAGTGTCTTCTTTCCCGCTGGCAACTCAACCAAATCCCACATTTGGTTCTCTTTCAAGGAATCAATTTCCTCATTCATGCCTAGCTCCCACTGATTCTTGGATTCCACCTATATTGCTTCATCAAAACTCTCTGGTTCTCTACCATCAGTAAGCAATAAATAGAATAATGAAGGGGAATATCGAATTAGAGGTTTACTTACCCTTTTTGACCTCCTGATGGGCATCTGAGACTCATTCACAACACACTGTCTGCCCAAATTCTCTGACAGTGACCGACCTCGATCACCTCCAGGCCTATAACTGATTGACATTGGTTCCACATGACTAACATCAGTTTTTGTCTTACTGACATCGGTCCCTGTCTGACCGACATCGGTTCCTGTATTGCCGATGTCGGTTCTTGCCTGACCGACATCGATCTTTGTGTTTTCCTGTCGGTGATTATTCTTTCCTGCAAGCTCATTTTGGACCGTCACCTCGTCCAAATCAACATTGCTCTATTCAGATTAATTCAACTTCTTGAGCTGATCACTATACATCACTTTTTCATTGAAAACAACATCACGGCTCCTAATTATTTTTTTAGTTCCTAGATTCCAAAACTTGAATCCTAAATCCCCAAAGCCATAACCAATAAATGTGCACCTCATAGACTTAGCATCCAGCTTCTTTCTATTTTTCTTATCAACGTGGACAAAAGCTTCACAACCAAAAACTTTAAGAAATGAAAGATCTACCTTTTTACCTATCCACGCCTCTTCTGGAATTCCACCATCCAGAGCTATAGAGGGTCCTCTGTTAATCAGGTACACTGCAATATCTACAGCTTCTACCCAAAACTCTAAGGGCAAACGAACATGTAATCTCATACACCGTGCACGCTCCATTATTATTCTGTTTATTCTTTCAACAACTCCATTTTGCTGAGGTGTCCTTGGAACCATCCTTTGCCTGCGTATTCTATGCATATAACAATACCAGTTGAACTTGTAGCTATAGAATTCACCACCATTGTCAGATCTAAGGCACTTCAATCTCCTACGTATTTCATTCTCAACCATAGCTTTCCAAATCTTAAAAGTGTCAAAAACATTAGATTTATTCTTTATACAATAGACCCATACCTTTCTTGTAGCATCATCAATGAAAGAAACATAGTACTGTGATCCTCCAATAGAAGCAACCTGAGCTGGTCCCCATACGTCTGTGTGAACAAGCTCAAACTTGTGCTTCTTCTTTGTTGACCTAGTCTTAAGAAAACTCACTCTGTTCTGCTTTCCAAGCACACAATACTCACAGAAATCTTGATCTATGCTTTTCAAATCTGAAAGCTTACCTTTTGACTTAAGAATAGACATTCCCTTCTCACTCATGTGGCCAAGCCTCTGGTGCCACAACTTTGCATCTACATTTGAAGTAGATAATACAAAAGGAGAATTATGAGTAATACAATTACATAAATAGAGAGTACCTACTCTCTTACCTCTGGCTAACACAAGTGCACTCTTGGAACCTTCCAAGATTCAGTTGTGAGAGTTACTGTACAACCCTCATCCCCTAACTTTCCTACAGAAATTAGATTCCTCTTCAGGCTGGGAACATGCATGACATCTCTCAACACCCATGTGTTGCCATTCTGCATTTTCAGCTGCACTTTTCCTTTGCCAACAATTTTACAAGGCTCATCATCCCCTAAATAAACTATTCCAAAATCTCCATGGACATAGTCACTAAAATATTCTTTATTAGGGGTAGCATGAAAAGAGGTACCAAAATCTAAAACCCAAGATTCTATATTATTATGAAAAGAGAATATAAGAGCATCTCGTGTAACTATACCTACAACTTTTGCTTCTTCTTTACCTTCATGTTGATTGTCCTCTTTAGGTTTTGACCAACAATCTTTGCTTATATGCCCTATCTTTCCACAATTTTAGCAGGCTATCCTCTTGCCATTTTTGGATTTGGATTTACCTCTCATCTTTGACTTAGACCTTGATCTCCTATGCTTGCCCTTCTTTTTTTGCCTTCCCCTACTTTCAAAACTTAAAGCATTCCCTGATGTTTCCTCTGTGCTTTTCCTGTGAATTTTTTCATTCAAGATTACACTAACAACATCATCTACTTTTAAAATATTTGAAGCAGATGCAGTATTACTAACTGCCATTACCAAGCTATGCCAACTTTCAGGCAAAGAGCATAATATTAAAAGAGCTTTAATTTCATCATCAAACACTATTTTGACTGAATTTAATTGATTTACAATTCCATGGAAATCATTTAGATGATTAGATACAGATCCACCTTCCTGCACTTGCAAATTAAATAACTACTTCATAAGATATACCTTATTTAAAGCTGAGGGTTTTTCATATAAATTTGCTAAAATAGTCATTAACTCTACCATTGACTTTGCCTGTGATAAATTAGATATCACAGTAGATGCCAGACTCAATCTTATGGATCTAAGAGCCTTTCTATCAAGAACTTCCCATTCTTCATCTTCCATGTCTATGGGCTTCTTTGCAACCCCACCTAACGATAAGTATAGATCTTTTTGATACAGATAATCTTCTATCTACATTCTCCATAATTGGTAATTCTTGTCATTAAACTTTTCCATTCTCAGTTTGCTTTCTTCTGCCATTGCTAACTCCCACTCAAACAGAAATTCCTGCAAAAACTCCTGAGTGTCCTATAATCAACACACACTAACCAGATCTGAAACACCTGTTAGTGAACCCAAGCTCTGATACCACTTGTCAGGATCTAGACAATAACAATTGAGTACTTTTGCAAGCAACTAAATGCAGAATTAAACCAGAATTGAAAACAACTAGAAATCAAAATCAACAAAGAATAAGAGATACAAGAAATCACCCTGAAAACTTGTATTAAACTCTTGGAAATACAATTAAAGAAATCTCTCTTTCTTCCACACCTCTCTCAGATGTACAGATCTCTTTCCCTCAAGAGTTCTCTCTCTCAATTACAATCAACTCCAACAACTTGGATTGATTCACACACACACACACACACATATACTGTACAATTCTTGTACTATTCTACGATAAGCTATGAATATCTATCCCTATTATATAACTTTAGGGATTCATGAGCATACAATCACAACCATTAGATGCACCTCCTAATCAAGGGCTCAAAATAGTCCTACTAAAGATAGAGATGCAGACTTAAGACTAACACTTAATCCTATCATGCAAACATTCTGTTCTATCCACGAAAATAGATTTTGGATGCACAGGTGATCGACGTCGGTCCCTGCCTATCTGCCTGTGACCGACATCAGCCGATCCATGACCGATGTTAGCAGCCTCTGGTCCATTCTTGATCGTTGTCAGTGACTGTGTGACTCCTACAACTTTTGCACTCACTCATTTGGTGAAGCTTTTAGCTCCACACCTTAACAAGCATAATGTTCACTTAGATGTATACCTACCTCATAACTAGTCTCATCTGACACCTTGTTCTTCTCTTTGAGCTCAACTTGAACTAAATTTTGATTCTCCTTTTCTATTTGGATAGATGACACATTCTCTTGGCTTTCTTGAACCTTCTTCATATCTGATTTCTCTTTTGCTTTAGCAGGTAGTCCACCTTGATCTTTCAGTTCAACTAAATTAGTTTTCTTGGTCTTCACTTCCTTAGGATTCCATACCAAGGATTGAAATTTCTTGAGCACACTAGGATATCCATGCTCGTTCTTATGATTTGAGAGCTTTCTTCTATAATATCTTGAAATATGATCAATTTGATGACAACTAAATTAAATAACATCATTAATACCTTCTGCTTGATGAATATTATGAATCTCAACAAACATACCATCTTGTCTCTTAGGTTCATTATGCTCAAGATTAACTATCTTTGGTGTGCATACATGGTTTACTCTTTTCCCATGCATTCTAGGGTATAATATAACAATATTTCCCATGTCATGATAATTATAGAAGGCTACATTATTCATACCTCTAGCTGACCAACTCCTCTTCCTTGTACAATTTTTTGCCTTATAACCAATATTGTGATAAGTAAATCAAGCACCATTAAAAGATCTTTCATACCTCATGTCACTTGGTTACCTAATGGATCTTTTCTTATTGATCTTGGTGCTTGCATCCTTCTCATCTTCAACTGACCTCTCTTGCTCTTTCTCAGTATTGTTTATCTTGACAACAGATTTCTCATGTTCATCCTTTAATGAATCTAGCTTGGTCTTCAATTAAATGCTCTCATCCTTTTTAGCTCTCATACTTGATCTTGCAACCTCTAATTAAATTCTAAGAACTTGGATAGTTTTCTTATCCCTCTTAGATTCTTTATCCATGTTATCCTTCAATTTACATGCTTGCTCCTCAATAATATTTATAGAATCAAGCTTGGACTTCAACTCATCATGCTCACCTTACCTTGAACTTAACTTGGCATTTATCTCTTCTAACTGAGTTTTGAGATGTTTGAATTCTTTCTCTTTTGAACTTAAATTAGTATTTATAACCCTTAATTAATCCTTAATATCTTGCATGTTCATCTTATTTTCTTTGACTATTTCACTTAATCTTTCAAACTTTGTTTGAATATGACTTATTGTTTCACTATGTTTCATGATTTATTCGTTAAGATCCTCATGCCTCATCTCATGTTCATCATCCTTGGAATTAAAATTAATCTTCTCATTCTCAATATGACTATTTTATTCTTCAAAACTTTTGACCATAGATCTCAACTCAAGATTTCCTTTCCTCAACTACTTAGCCATCTTTGTACCTTGGATCACCTTCAAGTGGTTAAACTTGCACATAATGTCCTTCTTTGATACCAATTATTAGAGTTACAATCACTGAGAGCATGGGGGGGGGAGGGGTGAATTAGTGATGCAAGATAATCCAATTGAATTCCTAACTCTTTAAACATTCAACATACATCAACTTGATCAAGCAACATAAACATGAAAGAATATATATTCAAAGCATACATAAGAGTATACATCACGTGAACACATCATATATGTGAGAAACCCTCTTGGGGGATGAAACCCACTAAACCATAAAAGATGTATTATAGTCCTATAAAATAATATCTAACATTTATACCAGCACCAACTGATCAAAGAACACCCATCCCTTAGTTTAGTGAGACACCAATCCCACAAGGGGCTACTGCCCCTGTCTAGTTGAGTACCCATAATAACTAGACCTTTAGCAAGCTTTAACTTACAAGGAGGAACCAAACCCATAGGAAAACAATCACCCACTCATCTACCTAAATATATCACCTTGAAAACCTACTACTACTCTTCAACTAAAGATGATCACCTTTGTCTGCACTCTTCACCTCCAATCTTTCTCAAGCTGCCTCTAGGGATAACTCACTCAAATTGCCTCTTTTAGGCTCATTAGGTCCAATGAACTATGTGTCCTCTTGCATAAACTTAATTAGAAAATCATGAATTATACTCTTCACTCTCTAATGGTCCTTATTGACATGTACCTTCTCTCTCAAAGGCTCTCTCCTTTGCTTAAATCCACACACATAACTAGTACAATTAGTCCAATTATGCCTTGTATTTATACCACTCTCTTCCTTTAACCCATTTTGGTTGGCCAAGATGATTTACATATTTGAACCAACTTTAACATAGGTCCATACATATTTTACATGTGATAACCACACTCTTCATATGTCGGTCATTACCTCATTAGCCCCAAACCACCAATAGGTCTTGGTGAGACCTAAAATAATTGGACCTTCATACTCACAAATTACATGTGAGACTACTTAGAACACCTTAATACTTTACCAATGATTTGAACACATAAAAAATATATCCAATATCCAATTTATTACTACATCATGGTTCCATACAACCTAGAACACTAACTCATCACTTGAACCTACTAATTAGGTATCTTCGCTCTCTAGGCCTTTAAACACATAAAACATAGGATCAAACTTATGAAGCTATAGATAAAATATTTCAAATATACATATGATTAGATAATATGGGTGAACCCTTCAAGAACTCTAAAACACATTTATATTCTTTAGACACTTTAACATAATCTCTAATCACTTAAATCAACTCTCACAAAATGACCACTCAGTCTGGTCACACACAGTCAAAATATAGTTAAGATATTTTAAATTTCCATATCTAATTAGGGGAATATCATGACAAAAATTTCCTTCTTATAAGTCTTAGAGACTTATAGAACATTTAAATATTTATTTTTTTCCACAAATTTTCTCAAGACACCTTCAACACACTTCTGCAAAGTTGTCTCTCAATTTGCCAGTACAATCAACAAACACAATCAACTTCTAAGCAATTGTTCACACTAAAGATGGATTTTTAAAACCAATAAAATACACATAGATAGTATTCACAGAGTCTAAAACACTTTATAATAGTTATGTAATCTTAAAACATCAAAATACTATCAAGAATAACTCAATTATCCTTCTTGGGTTACTTGCTGAACATGGTCAACATAGTCAAATTTTGATCTCAATATATTTGACTATACAAACACTCAAATATTCTAACTCACTTTTATAGATTTTCCTTGAATTCCTCTTTAACTTTAATTTTTACATCACCTTCAAATTCATCGTAGATCAAAATATATAAGCAAAATACTTAGCACTAGTTTTTCCTTTGTTAAATTCAAATGCCAACGATCACTATGTAAATGTTAAAATTCAAAATTTTTGACCTCATCTAATGCTTCCTAGAAAGTTTTAACAAATATGCACCATCAATCTCCTCATAAGTATCCTATAATTTACCTTGTAATGTTCACTACCGATCTTTGATCTAGGCTCCCACAATTATGCCTTTTGGCAGATCTATGTGCCTTCTACACACCCTGTACCGTTCAGTCAATGAGTTTACACCACTTGGTAGTTATGCATGAAATATAATCATCATTTGAATTATTGAATTAAAACTCACAATTTATCTATAACTAAACAATCACATGCTCACCATTAGATTTTTGTTTATCAGATTAGACGTTCACCACTAGATCTCTATACGATTATACACTTACCATTGGATCCTTATCTAGTCAGATTAAATGCTCACCATTATATATTTGATATAATTAAACACTCATCATATATATCTTTTTAAAAATTTGGATAAGTATGGGAACTTAGTAAACTTCTACCTAGAAGGCCAACTTTACACCTTAATAACTTTTGCTATGCTCAACTTCATGACCTAAAATTTGAACCATATGATCTCCTCAGATAAGGGAATCTATCCATATATCAAGAAACTATTGAAAACTTCACATGTGTGAAATATAACATCATAAAACTACTTACTTATCTTTATCTATTAAGATGAATACTTGAACTTAGAAACTCAATTGACTGTTCTGATGATTTCCTTTCACTTCCATAAGCACTCTAAGCACTCATAACACCCCATAGGGTCTCTATAACATGTCCATATCAATAATATCATCCATCAATTACCTCATTGAGTAAAACACTCTCCAAACCATCAATATGATCACTTTTTCCTTGATGCACTAGTACCACATGCTCTCTTTCACATCAATGACAACCAAACATCAATGACCATGCTCAACACATACACCATCTACATTCCTCATGTTTCCTTTCACTGCCTATATACCATAATTGAATCAACACCTATAGGAGGCTAAGGACATTGGAAGGGTAGTTTTTAAACTTGTATTAATCCTTAAAAGTTTTAAGGATGCATTGAGAGACTTTTAAATGATCCAAACTCTATTAAATGCTCACTTACCATGCTTACTACCCATAGTCTTACTCACTACCTGCATATATGTAAATACACACTTACAGGTGGCTTGCATAGGGGTCTAAGAGTGTGAGATGGAGGTGTATGACATGTATTGAGATCCACATGATGGTTGTAGAGGTTAAGAATAAAATAATAGCTCTATTTAAAACATTTAATTGGTAGACAAGAGTGGAAACCCAATCCAAGGGAAGAAATGTGAACTCAGGGATAAGTTTCCCTAAAACACAAAACATAACACTCCACACTTTTTGTGTTACTTAATGATGATTTCATATGGGGTATTGACCAATCCAAATGCACTTGTATTATATCCATATACTAGGGTAACAACTTGAGAAAGGAAGTGAGTAATGTGGTCAATTAGTTTTCTTACTAACAGAGTCCAAAGATGCACTTTTGTTCACTAAATTTAGATAGTGATATCTGCAGGATTTGAGTATCAAATGACCTTCATGCCCAAAATTGTAACACAAGAGTATGTCCCCATGTTTTAGTAGTCCTAAATAGTTGGAAGGATTTAAATTCTTCAAAGGGCACCAATAAAATTTGGAACACTAGGTTTTGGACCTAATAGGCATACCTACAAGTGTACTTGGGTTCCAAAAGACCACCTATAGCTAATTGTAGGTACCTACAGTATATGGCACTAAACTATGCATGAAAGACTAGTGGATAAAGGCAAATAAATGTTAAAAAATGCTTCTTAATACCTCATATGGATCCCAACAATATAATATATTATATGACATAGTTTCTAGGGAATATTCTCACCTACAAGACCCCTACACAGTCAACTGTAGCTGACTGTGGAAACACAATGAGAAAAATATGATATGATTGATGTTTGTATTACAATAATATCAATATGATAGATCAAAATGAATATAAAATGGTAATTAACACTCAAAGGATGTCTTTGAACACTAATACAAGACATGAATCATGTAAATGCACATATAGGTGCCTCTTCTAAACACACATACATAGTCAACAGTCTAATCAAGTTCAAAGGCAAGGCATGCGTGAGGAGTTTGGAAAGGTTTGTGAAGTAAAAAATTTGGGAATAAATTAATCATGATGTTATAAATCTCAATATATCCTCATAACATGGAAACAGATTTTATAAAGTATCCAACAAAGGCAACCTATAGTCACATGTCAGAACATGCACACAATCAACAGTTTACACATGTTTGTCTTAGGTTTTGATGTATTTAGAGGTGATAGGGGTATCATAAAGAGTTAAAAATTAAAAAATAACACACTAATTATTGGATAATCCTCTAAAATTTTCAATTTTGATGAGATAATAGGGGAAGTACCCTCTATTTTGTCTTAGATAGAGGGTACTCTCCTATGGTGAAAACCTACAAATTTTGAAGGAAGATGATAAATATGTGAGATAAGGGTTGGTTTAACCTTTAAAAAATATGTGGAGAGATGTGATAAGACATGGAAAAACATGTAAAATCATTCATAGGGGTAATAAAAAAATGAGGTGGTCCAAACAGACAAAAGTGCAAGCAGACCTACATGGTCTCAACTAAGCCTAAAGCCCAATTAGAGGGTCAATTTCATTTATAGCCTTAATTTAGATATTTAATGAATTTTAACATGTTGGAAATGAGTTATAAGGTGTTTTTAATCTTTTAATTTGTAAATAAAACATAAGAAATCCATTTTTGGGCTTAAAACCACATCACGCTTATGTAAAATGAAGAATGAAGCTCAATAAGGCAATTTAAAATGCTCACATCTTCTTGGAAAATTTTGATGGGAGATCACGGAGATTAGAAAAGTTTGAGAGGGTCATAATAAAACATTTTGTGAGATTGGTTCTTGAGTTCAATGTCACAACTCTCTGAACAAATGCTAAGGGTGAAAAGAGCTTAAAACCCTCCAAAACCCTGATTCATGACTTGATGGAGAAAATGAAGCAAGAGAGCTATCCAAATGACATGATATGGCTTGTAAAATGTTTGGAGGTTGTATAAGACTTCACATGGCTCCTTATCATCAACTTGAGGTGTTCCCTACTTGTACAGGTAGATAAGAAAATGGATTTATTTGACTATTTTTGGTGTTTTATAGGTATGGAAAGGTTTCAAGAGATACAAAAAAATCTAGGAGAGAAATTGGGATTTAATATAACTCATTATGATCATTTAATGCTTCAAAAAAAATACTAATTACTTATGTAAATATGTCCATCTCAACCAGTCAAAACTAACATAGTGAGCAAGATAGTGAGAAGGGTGAAAACTTCAAGTGGGAGGGCTTTTAATGTCTACTTGATAAATATAAGTATATTTGAGGTGTTTAAATGTTTCATTCACTCATATTTATGTATTTTAATGGAAAACTTAAGCCAAATTTGAGGCCAAGTGTGAGGGGTGAGTGGAAGAGGAGTTATTTGGACTAGAAGTAGTGATAGTTCATCTTTAGAAGAATGTTGATGATCAAGGATGCAACCAATGCATGGTAGAGAATGTATAAAACCCATACACATTATTGAAATCATTAATAATATCCCTAGTTAGTTATGGGACATTATAAAAGGGCTAAATTATGAAGGTTTTTTTTTTGAGCAAATAATGAGGAGTCCTACACCACATTTGAAAAGTTTCATGCATTTGAGGGCCATTTATCCTATCATACCTTGAATGGTATATATTACACTTAATTATCATAAATGTTTAACTCCTTTTATTAGTATTACACATGTCATAATTACTCTTGAACTTCATTCTCTTCTCCTCTCTCTCAAATTCTATAAGCAGAAGCCATTTTGGCTCTTGTAAGCTAATACCACATTATGTATGGCAAAGACCTACTAGAAGGAAATTGTATTTTTCCTTTGAATAATAAATATAAGTATAGTTTTGAGTTCATGAACATTTATCTAAGTGTGTAAGTGATGTATGATGAAGTTAGTGATAATCTTCTATCCTTACTTTCCTTATCCTTTCATTTTTATGCAAGAGTTCCTATTCTAATAGGTTATATAGAGTGTAGTCAAGTGTGTTATGCTCCTTTAAAGTGAAAAATTATTATTTTAGTGTGAAATATACCCTATATTTTATTTTCCTTGTGTTTCTTTCATGCATATCACCTCTATATTGAAACATTGATGTTATAACCCCTAAGGACTTTGAAGCTAGTTTGTATGCCTTGTTTCATTGTGACAGGAGTATGATGGTCATGTGGAAATAATATTGGTATATCACCCCCTTAAAATAATTTTATTTCATGAAAACTTATAACTCTTTTCCTATAAGCAAGCACTAGTTTAGGTGATAAGCATTTCAAGATACATGTAGGGAGCTAGCCCTTAAATGTATAGGCTTACTTCCACCATAGGTACACCCACATACCTAGAAGTATTCCAATGTTTCCCAATTATATAAGAGGATTAAACACCCTCTTTTAGGGTGAAATATTTGGAAACAATAATTCTGGTATGCTCGGTGGGACCCATCATCTTCGAGACAACTTGTCAAGGTAAATGCTAGTCTTGATAACATCAGTTATAAATTGGTGTGCTACTCAACATTTGGTGACTCCATTAAAGTTATAATATGGTTCAAGGCCATTATTTTTTCATATACTTTCTCTCATGCTTCATAGTTCTTACTAGGTCATCATCTAGTAGAGTGTTCAACTAATTGACCTTTTTAGCTTGAACTTCCTTTTGAAGTTTAATACCCTCATCTTAATTTGCCTTTTATAGACCAAGAAGTGAAGAGGTGGAAGAAATTGAAGATCTTGAAGAAAATATGGATAGGCCTCATGTCTTTCCTACCTTTAATACTAAAAATCCAATTCACCTTCAAGCATATGATGCCATTCCTCCTAATGCCATAAAGAGTGTGCCCACTTTCAATGACAAGAGTCATGCTACACCTAGTGAACATATCATGTATATCTCTAACTTTTGTAGTTTACACAATCTCACTCAAGAAAACATTACCATTAGGTTCATTACCATGTCCCTTTGAGGGAAAGCTCTTGATTGGAATATAAATTTTTCTTGATAGATGCATCACATCATGGAATGAATTTGGAGTGTTGTTGACTTATAGATTTGAAGATGAAAGTGACCATACCTCTCTCATCCGTAATCTCAATGTGATTAAAAGATGCCCTAAATAAACAATGCATGAATTCAATGAGAGGTTTCAAAAGGCTTGGTATATATTGCCTCCTTCCATGAGGCCACCTTCTAGTTTTGTGTTCCCTACTTACTTGAGAGCCATTGGTATTGAAATTACTATCATGCTTCAATCCATGGGTGGTTCCACTCTTCTTGAAGCATATGAACTTGTCATTAAAGATGAAAATGGCCTTATTCAAGCTAGGAAACTACCTACTAAAGTGTCTATGCCTCTATTGTCTTATACTTATGCTAATACTCCAAGTGTGTCATAAGTTCCCAATGTCAATGCCAAGCCTAGGACTACTCCTAAATAGGCAGATGAACTTGATCCATATGCAATAATTCAAGACTTAGAAGTTGAGATTAGGCAAGGGAGAATACAAAAAGGTGCCTATCAAAATCCTTACCACTATCAACAATAATATGGCCAATAATTTAGGAGAGGAAGAGGTCAAGGACAACGTAATGTAGACACTAAAAAATCATACATTACGTATCTAGATGTCGTACTGACCCTTAGACCACCCCTAAACTACCTTGGGACCATTTCCTAACCATTTATCCTGTCAAGCATTAATGTAAATGGATAACTTTAGCCATTTTTGACTATGACCCTAACCATCAATGATTGGCCCTTAACTACTGATGGTTAACTTTGACCACTGATGGTTTGCACTTAACCACCTCAAGAGTTAACTACAACTCAAACTCCAAATTGATTTTTTATTAATAACTATTTTAACCATCCACATAATCAATGCATGTTAGGTTAAACTAGACAATTTGTTAGACAACTTGTTGAACTTATTGTTTCACCACTCCCTTCCCTCTATATTGAGAGTGGAAGATGAGGTGAAAGAGAGGATCATCATAGCTTCTTGTGTAAGAGATCAAATCTTCTTATGTAGGTATCCTTCTTACTTCTAGTGACTAGGACAAAGATCAAAAGTGCTGTAAATCATCAGTCAAAAACCAAGGTACTATCACTCTACCAAAATTGCTTTAAAATCTACAACAAGCTTTCATCCAACCTCAACATTTTTTAGACTAGAAACAATAAAGCTAAGTATCTATTCCATATCAAGATTCAATAATTAGTTTCCTTGCGTTATTACTCATGTTACCTTCTCTTTCACCCCACTTTCTTATGTTGTAGCCCTATAACTCCAGACACTTCTTCTCTTCCCCAAGACCACCCACAACCTCTTTTAATCATCTGAGAACCCTCTACCTAAACCAGACACCCCTAAATGCTACCCTCTATCTTGAAATAAGTAGCCAACCCAAAATTACCTTTAATAACCCTCCTATAACTTTCCCAACCAAACTTATCTTGCTAAACCAAATCCCATAGTAATCACCAATGGTTTCCTAATCGTCGATGGTTTGACCCTAACCACTGATGGTCATTAAGTACCAATAGTTTGAGCCTAACCACCGATGGTCTCTATCTATAATTTTTCAATAACAAGTTTATTTAACCTATCAGACCCTAACCAAATCCCATTTTCTAAGTTTCTATCTTATCACAGAGGATCACTCAATCTTCTAAACCATGTTTGATTTATTTAGCATTAATATCTAGTCATTTATTTCTATAATTAGTCAAAAGAACTTATTTATTTTCAAGCATTTTTTATATTTCATTTTATTATCCTTTGTTATTTATGCAAGCAATTTATCTTTCATTTTTAGAACTTAATTGTTTAAAAGTGTGGATTGACAGCCTTCAAGGAAACTTGTGCTTCTTGGATCTAGCTCACACTAGGCAATCCACCCTACTATCCAAATAATCAACCATTTATTTAGTGATTTCTTATCTAAAGTTCATTCCTCCCTAGACAAATAAAAATCTCCACAATAATCTGGATCAATGCACATGTAACATATTAGGTTTTACTAACCTCACCCTTCTTTCAATTTTTACAACTTTATTTGTAAAGAAATAAGCAAAATTTTAGTGAAACATTCTGACACACCCAGTGGGACCCTTGAGATTTTTTTTGGGTTCATGGCTATAGGACATTAAGTTGAGTTAGAGAATAATCATCCATTTACATTTTTTTCTAAAAATTAAACATTCCTTATCTCCTTTCTTTCTTTCCAAAAAGCAAGTTCTAGTTTTATTTTATTTTCTTAAAAAAGGGTAAACATTGTCTTGTTTACTTTTACTTTTGAAAATCAAAAGTATTCATCCTAGGCTTAGGATTTACATTATCATCATCATATCTAGGTCTATCTTAGATGTTTTGTATTCATTTTAAAAGACACTAAAATTTCATTTTGGATTAAAATTAACCTTTCATTTATTATTTGCTTGTATTGATTAGCACACATAACTTAATTTGGTCAAGCAAATTAATTGTAGTCTCACTTCTCTCCACACACACAAAGACCAAACCACACATTCTATTAAACATAAAAAAATTGACATAAGGCCCAACTAGATTTCATCACCTATTGGTCACCTTTCCTTGGCTATCCTACTTGGATTTCACCACCAAGGGGATAACCAACTCAATATATTAGCTGAGTATAATCTCTAGCAACTTAATATATCTTGGCTAAGCACCTAAGACCCTTATCACTTCGGCATGTGAATTGAGGGGGTAAGACCCAATATTGACCATGTTCCAAGTTATACTATAGATATTGAGAGCCTTTAACTACCTAAAACCATCCTTGGATATCTTCTTCTAGTAGTCGCTCCACAAGCCCAAGTTGGTCTTCATAACTTCTTTAAATTTGAGGCATAAGCCTAAAGAGAGATAACAAAGTATCCTAAGATTTTTAATTCACATTACTATATGCATTGTTTTCCTTAAGATATTTTCTCTTTTGAGTTGTGAGATCACTTGTATCTTCCTTTTTACCCTATTTTCATGGTTTTAACTAGGCAACAACTAAGAAACCAAGCAAATCAGGATCCACCTCCTAATCACCTGACTTCCTTTTCATCTTCATCCATGGAGTACATCTTAGATGTAGAGAGTTATCCCCATCCTTATGGAAGTCCTAGTATCCCTTAGGTAATTGCCTAAGGTGATATGAATTTATCCACCTTTTTGGATAATAACCCATAGCCCTCCAACATTACCTTAACACCATATCCCACTCTATACCTTCTTTGGTTCTACCTATTGACCCACCCTATGGTATTCCATCCCACCTAATGGGTAACACCTCTATTAACACCATTTCTACCCAACCCTTAGTCACCCAAGCATCATCTTCTACCAATAATCCCAATAATACCACCATCTAAAACCAACCCACCCAACTAACCAACACCCAAACACCTTCTAACCTAACCAATAAGCCTTATAGTATAGGAACAACCCAGCCTTTGGACATTGGTACTCTTCTTACCATGGGATTACCCTCAACTAGTGTTACCACCCTTCCTCTTATTTCCAACCTATCTACCTCCACTCCATTTTAGAACTTGGTGGTTCCCATACCTTCTACCCTTCCACCCATTAGTATCAAGATTACTACCCATTCTCAAACCTATCAACCCAATCATTATTTTCCTTGAGATATTTTTATTTTGATTGCTTATCTTTTGAGTTATGAGATCACTTGTATCTTATTTTCCCCCCTATTTGCATGGTTTTAACTAGGAAACAACTCAAAAACCAAGAAAATGAGGATCCACCTCCTAATCACTTAACTTCCTCTTGATTTTCATCCATGAAGTACATCTCAGATGCAGAGAGTTCTCCCCATCCTTCTAAAAGTCCTAGTATCAATCAAAAAATTTCCCAAGGTGATACAAATTTTTCCACCTTTATGGATAACAACCCCATAACCCTCCAATATTACCTTAACACCATATCCCACCATACCCTTTCTTCGATTCTACTTATTGACCCACCTTATGGTATGCTTTCCTAACTTATGGGCATCACCTCTATTGCCACCATTTCCACCCAACCATTAGTCACCCAAGCATCATCTTCTACCAATAATCCCACCAATACCACCATCTAAAACCAACCCACCCAACCAACCAACACCCAAACACCTTCTACCCCAACCAATAACCCTTCTAGTATAAGAATAACCCAACCTTTAGACACCGGTTCTCCACTTACCATGGGAGTACCTTCTACTAGTGTTACCTCCCTTCCTCTTGTTTCTAACTAGCCTACCTCTACTCCATTTTAGAGATTGGTGGTTCCCATACCTTATAACCTTCCACCCATTAGAACCAAGATTACTACCCATCCTCAACCTATCAACCTGGCCATACCTCCAACCCAAACCATGTTAATTCCTCAATAGGTTCCTATTGCACCAAACCCCATTTACATCCCTAACCCATAGGGGTATATGTCTCCATCCTCTACCCATCCTCTTATGTCCACCAACCCTTTCATGACATTCTCCCAACCACCCATATCCACACATCAATATGTGACAACCTTCCAACCTTCCACTAGCCATCCTTTTACTATACCTACCCAAACCTAACATAATCTACCCTACAACTATGAGGGTGTACAACTACAAATAGATCTTGTTAAGATGTTAATGGACAAAATTACCACTTTGGAGTCATCTATTTTTGGTGCGCATAACCTCTTATAATATGACCAATCTATAATGAACCAATTCACCCATCTATCCCCATTCGATCTTATCCTCCTTAATGGGAACTTCCAAAATTTTCAAAATTTTAGAGCAAGGAATACCCTTCACAACATCTGAGAGCATTTAGACACTCTTTCTATTTAATTGCTTATGATGATGATCTCCTTCTTCACACCTTTCCCATGTCTCTATCAAGTCTGACACTAGATTGGTATAGTGATATTATGAAGCACTCCCTCTTTTCTTTTTCCCAACTAGTTCAAATCTTCTTGGATCACTTTTCCATAAACATCTCTAAGAAAGTTTCCATCACTAATCTTTACTGCATCTGGAAATTTGACAATGAGTCCATTGCTAACTTCATATTCCATTGGAGAAGCTTGATAAGCCAACTCTCTTTCTCTTTCCCTAACCCAAGCTGATTGATATTTTTGCTTGGGATTGTGACAAACACATTTTCTCCACTTTATGGGTTCATATTTTTAAGACCTTTGATGAATCTTTCACCATGGCATGAAAGTTAGAGAATAGAACCATTGATGAGGGGAAGTTAAAATTGAGAAACAATAATTACACCTTCAAATCAAATGAGGCTTCCTCCTTAAAACCTAATAATCAAACCAAATCTAACACCAAAAATAAGGGAACCACAAATGTGGTTATCCTTAAAACTGCTCCTCTACCGGTTGTTAACCAACCCAACTCTTCCAATTCCTCCAATCAAAACACTAGAAACCAAAATTGAAATAACCAAAAGAAATTTACTACACTAGGGGAGTCATATGCTTCAATCTTGGAAAATTTATTAAATGTAAAAATCATACAACTCCCACCAATCAAACCTCCACATTAATTCGATTCCTCTCATCCTGTACCTAGTTGGTATAAGGAAAATGAATTGTGTGCCTTCCACTGTGTCATTAGGCATGATGTTAGTAAGTGTGATACTTTCAAAAACATTATCCAATATCTAATTGATAAGGGGGAACTTATGTTGGATGACCCCATTGCACCCCCAAATCAATCATTTGACATATTTAGACATGTATTCCCCAATCATGCCCCTTCCATGAATAATGAAAATAATAGAGTGGAATCCTCTCACAATCATGAGGTCCATACTATTAATGTGGTTCTTAGTAATCTCATTTTTGAGGAAACCATTGCCCAAACCACCTTTCCTTCCCTTCCACTTATTGAGGTAGTGGAGTCACCTTCTATTCCTTTAGAAATTGAAACAAAGGAAACGATAATTCCCCTTTCTCCACTTGTCAAGGTAGTGGAACTACTAACCTCTCCTTTTGAAGAAATAACAGAAGAGGCAACCATTACCACCATATCCTTCTCTTCCATCATACAACAATCCACTCTTCCTTTGGAAAACATTCCTAAGGAAGAGGTCACTTTATCTACCTCTCCTATAGAAGACTCACCTTCCCAAACCTTGAAGCCTTTGATTAAGGAAAAGGACAAGGTAACCACTCCCCTCTCTCCATCTATGGGTTTGTAGTTTGATACCAATACAAAAGTGATCATACCCATCTATAATATTTTCTCTAGACTAGTTCAAAACTTGGACTACCTATCCCAACCCAATACAGATCATGCCACATTTTGGCATCATCTTGGGCTTCCTTACCCAACCAAATAATAACCCTCAACCATGCCATTATTAAACCAACCTTCCACTTCCACTATTTAACCCACCATCATCTCAACCAAACCATTAGAAACCTCTACCCCTCAAGCCATATTTGAACCAACCAAATAAACTCCACCCAAAGTAGCCCAAATACCTTTTCCTATTCCAACCAAGCCCTTTAAAAACCTAAGTGTACTAGCTATTCAGATCCTTACTCACCCTTTTTTAAGGTTGAATTTAACACCACTTATCCCACAAAAGTAACCCTAAATCAAGCCAACCAAGAAGAAGGAGCCACATAAGATCCCAAAATCTAGAACCTTGCCACTTATTTCTACCTTTCCTTCCATTTTGGGACCATATCGTTCTTCCATCCTAGGACCTCATCCTTTTGTTAAGAAAACATGTCTCCCAAATATAACCCAAACCCAACCTCTTCTTATAGCTATTCCCTTACCCATTCTTTTTGTGCCTTCTACCTCCAAACCCTCCACTACCAAACATCCTACTTTTAACCATTTTATTTTTAAATCACCCACTACCAAGCCTACTACTTCTAAAATTTTTGCCTCTAAACCACCAACCACCAAGAATAATCCACCACCCAATACTTTCACTACTACCCCTATCTTAAGAAGTCTTCCACCCCAAAATGCAAAACCAAAACTCCAACATCCCTGTGACCTTTTCCCAAGTCTTACTCAATCATCTTACAAAGATTATTGCAAGATTCTTGCTTGACTATGCCTCCCATCAAAACATTTGACCCCCATAATCTTAGGCCATCCTAGTTTGATGAAAATCTGATTTTCTCATACTATAGAACATCGTGACATGATACAAAGAACTATAAATCTCTCCAATTCTTAGTCCATCAGTTATATGTTGATGATGACCTATTATCAAAAGAGCCACCCATAACCCCACAACCACTCCAAGAACCCTAAATCCATACCATCCATGTGATCACATAATCACAAGACCAAGAAAAGGATAAGGGGAAGGCAAAGGTGTCCATTCTAAGGATATACCCTTCTACCACCCAATCACTTAACCAAACCCAAACACCCACACCTTCTCCCAAACCCAAGATATCTATCTTGGGTACCTCTCAATCCAACCCTTTTGAATAAATCCAAAGAGTGGTTCTAAAGAAACTTCACCAAACACTAATGAAGATGAGTTTATATGAGCTAATCAATACCTCACCCCATCACCACTAGGAAATGATAGAAGCTTTGCAATTTATAGAGGTCTAACTAGAAGATTCATAACCTCTAACATCCTTTGTTTGAGCCCTCCAACTTTCCACCCTTGTTACCTTTAAATTGTTAGAAATACCTTTCATTTATCCCCAGGATTTATATCTTCCTCTCTTCATTACCACATATATCAACCAAACCTGCATCAAAAGGGTTATGATTGAAGCTACCATAGAAAATTATGTTAGAAACCATAGTGATGATATATTTCTTTAATGACACTATGGAAACAATTCTAGGAACCATCATCCTCTAAATTCATTTAAGACCTTACATGCTTCTCAATATCTTCTACATAGTAGAAGGTGAGTTCTAGTACAATGTCCTACTTGGATGCCCTTGGATTTGTTTCATGAATTTTGTACCATCTACCCTATATTGATATATAAAATTTGAGCATGAACTTCAAGTATTTACCATACAAGATGACCCAAGTCCTTTTACATTATGCAACATGACATACTGCTCTAATGATGTTCTCCTCCTTCCCACCACCAAGTCTTCATCAACCAATGATGATTCCACTTCTACCAACCAAGCCTCAATTATCTCATCCTTACATCTACCCAAATCCCTATAGAAGACCCCTTAGAATCCACATTCCAACATCTCTCACTTAGAGAGTATCTCCTCTTGGCCTTGGATGCCTTCCCTACTCCCTATGAGTATGAGAACCTTGACCATAACCTTGGTTATGACCCTAACATTATAAATAATATTTATTTTAGGCCTCCTAATCTCTAAAAAAATATTATATATGGGGGACTTGATCAACCACTTGCCACTTCCTCAATCTCCTCTTCTCCTCAACCATTCACCTCTAATTTTTCCTACCTGGATAAACTAGAGTTCACTAAGACATACTTACATAGGTGTGCTTGGAAGGGATTTGGTCTAGGATTTTGTGAGCATGAACCACATGAGTTGCCTCCATGTAAGACTCAAAATCATCACAAAATATTTGGTCTCAATTTTTCTCCACCCAAAGAGCCAACAGACTCGCCTCCCATTACCATCATTGACAAGGAAATCCCATCCTCACCATCCAATCCACTATCAACATATGATGATTTTGACATCATCCCCCCAAAAATTTTCATCAACATGATCATCTTTAGACCCCTAACTTATCATAAGGATGGGGAGATCATAACCATTCTTTTAACCCATCCAGAGATGGTAGGAGGTGACTCTCCTACCATTAATAGCATTCAATGTTAGGATGATGATTCTATTCTTGCCTATCTTGGTGTAGAATATTCTTCTATCAAAAAATACATTCCTTTTGAGACTTCAACCATGTTGAATGAATCCACCATAGATATCAACTTGGGAACTATGGATAACCCACACATTATCAAAATTAGCCAATCACTAAATTTCATGGAGCTTCAGGGTTTCCCCTCCTTCCTGCAAGACCACAACATAGTATTTGTTTGGTCTTACAATGACATGATAGGAAATAACCCCTCCATTTACACCCATAATATAGTCACCAATCACTATGCCAATCTAGTTATGCAAAAACTTTGTTGAATGTACCCTCGCATAGCCCTTCTCATCAAATAACTTTAATGCTTCCTATCTATAAATTTCATTCAACCCATTGATTATCCCCAATGGGTCTCAAACATCATCCCTATCACCAAATACATAGGAGGACTTCAAATTTGTGTAGACTTTCATGAACTTAACCTTGCTTGCCCAAAGGATGACTTTCTTTTCCAAGCATTAACCAACTTGTTAATCTTACAACCAACCATGAGATACTATCTCTTATAGATGGGTTTTTGAGTTACAATCAGATCTTAATTGCCTATGAATATCAACACAAAATCACCTTTATCACCCCTTGGGGAACTTTTTTCTATAGGGTCATGCCTTTTGGTTTGAAGAATGCTAATGTAACCTATCAGTGTGTTATGACCTAAATCTTCCATGACCTTATTCAAAAAATTATAGAAGAGTATGTTGATTACCTTCTTGGGAAATCCAAATGTTGTAAAGATCATTTGGCCATTCTCAATATTATATTTTAATGCCTTATCCATTACCATGTCCACCTTAACCCCAAGAAGTGTATTTTTAGGGTCTTGTTGGGAAATCTCCTTGGCTTTATTGTCTCCCTTTGAAGAATTGAATTTGATCCCACTAAAATCAAAGCAATCCTCAACATGCCTCCTCTCACCCACCTCAAGCAACTCCATAGCTTGTAGGGGAAGCTCCAATCCATTTGTCACTTTATCTCTCAGCTCTTTGATTGATGCCAAACTTTTCACTACCTTCTATAAAAAGATATATCTTTTAAGTGGAACAAAGACTATTAAAATTCATTTGATTCACTTAAAGAATACCTTCTTTCTCCACCCATCCTCATTCCTCCCAAAGAATATCAACATTTTTACCTTTATATTTATTCCACCGACCACTCCTTAGGGCAATGCCATCCCATTGAGACAAGTAGCATAAAAAACAAGCCATATACTATATAAGTTGAATGGTTATAGAATACAAGACTCAGTACACCCATATTGAAAAACTTTTCCTCACACTAGTCTTGATCACCTTTAAACTTCACCACTACCTTCTCAGCCATAAAACCTATGTCATAAACAATACCAACCCACTCAAGTATATGCACTCCAAGACATACCAAAACCAATGTATGATTAAGTACCTTATGATCTTGGTTGAGTTTGACCTTGAATTCCTTCAATAGAAGTCAATAAAAGGGCAAGTCATCATTGACCAATTGGATAAATCACCTTTAGCAGATAACCAACCGCCCACCCTAGAGTTTCTCGATGAGTCCATTGCCACCCTTTCTCAATAAGATATCACCTATGAAATGACCATGTTCTTTGATGGATCAAAATGTCAACATGGTGGGGGAGTTAGTATCATCCTTGTTTCTCTTGATGTTAAACCTCTTACTTTATCCTTCTAACTTAAATTTTATTATACTAATAATATGGCCAAGTATGAAACCCTAGTGATAGGTCTCCATACCGATTTAGCCTTGAGAGTTAAGACAATCAACATCTTTGGTGACTCCCAACTCATGGTCAATAAAATCAATGGATCTTACCAATGTAAGAATGATATCTTACAATAGTATAAACAACTAGCTAATATACTCTTAGCATCATTTAAACATTACCTCATCTAAGCCACTCCATGGTCTACACACAAGTTTACCGATATGATGGCTTCTCTCACTTCCTAAATCCCATTTGTACCTTCTAATTCTAAGTTATTTGTCATTATCCATCATCTTATCAAGCCTTATTATATCCAATTAGACTCTCCAACCATCTTTAATGTAGAGGAGACCCAACCTGACCTTTGGTATGAGCAGACCTTTGATTATATCAACCTTGCCATCATCCCTTCTAATCTTTCTAGGAATGGTTGAAGGGTGTTCATTCAGGGTACCTCTCATTACTCCATATTATGGGGAATCCTTTATAATCATGGATTTTATGACCTTATTTTCCACTACTTATGTAGTCATGAGGCTGCTCATGCTATCAGGGAAATGCATGATGGGGTTTGTGGGATATACTTTAGTGGCCTAGCTATCATTAAACGTATCCTTCACCTTAGATAATATTGGCCCACCCTTAACCAAGATTGTTGTGATTATGTGGAAAAGTGTGTTAAATGTCAACAACACATCAATTGACATCATGTACCTAGCCATAGTCTCTGAGTATCCAAAGACTTTTATCCCTTTTCATAATGGGGTCTGGATCTTATTGGTGAAATTAACCCCCATTATTTGTAGTGACATCATTATAACCTCACTACAACAAAATATTTCACCAAATGGGTAGAGTCTCTTCCTCTCATCTCAACCAAAGCTAAAAAGATCATTGAATTTATCAACCATCACATTACATATTATTTAAGTTTTCCACATAAAATAATCATTGACAATGGTAAATATTTTAAGAACAAACAATTCCATGTCCTTTGTGATGCATTTGGTATCAAGTTAAGTTTCTCATCACCTTATCACCCATAAGCTAATGGATACCCCAAAGCTTCTAACAAAATTATCAATAACATGCTAACTAAAATGGTTAATGCATCTAGCTAGAATTGGCATTTACACATCCCCTTTGCCTTATGGGCATATCATACTATCATTCAAACCCTTACGGGTGCTACCCTTTTACCTCTTGTGTTTGGAACAAAGGCTATCTTTCCTCTCGAAGTCCAAATCCCCTCTCTTCACATATCCCTACAAGATATAATTTTGAAGGTGATTATCATCAAGAATATTTATCCCAACTTGAGCTAATTGATGAATGTCATTTAGCCATGCTTACCCATCTTCATATCTATCAAGAATGAACCAAGACTGCTTATAACAAGCACCTCAAAGTACAAGAATTTAATATCAGAGATCTCATCTTAAAGGAAAATAAACATGTAACCAATATGGAAAAAATCAAGTGGGGTAAATTTGATTTTAATTGGCTTGGAGCTTATATCATAATGCACAAGTATGCATCAGGAGTTTACTGATTGTCATCTCTTGAAGGAAAACCAAAACTTGAGCCCCTTAATGCTTTGAATCTATATCCTTTCTTTTATTAAATGAGATCAAACTCACCTTTTGTCTAACTTAAGCTCATCCCTTATTTTCATCAACATTCATGTCCTTAATTTAGAGACAATCGATTAAAGATAGATCATGTGATTATCTATCATAGCCTTAGCCTAATATTAAACATGGGTACCAAAGCTCTACCCATGGCATGATTCTCATGGTAATTTTTGACCTTTTACAAGGATGGGTTTTCATGGTCATTATCTCTTAAAACTCCTTTACCCATTATCAACCTTATTGTACTTTAGTCCTGCCTTCATGAAGGTGAAACTTTTAAGCCTAAATAAATTAATCCATGTCAATAGTAAAAAAAATAAAAAAAATCACAAAAAATAAAAAAATCATATATTATATGGGTCATTCCAAGCATTCATAGATTTCTCCTTTGAAGGACAGCTACCAAAACAAATCAAAATTACTCAATGTAAGCTTCTCACATCGACCAACTTCCCACTTAAAATCAAAATCAAAAGAATTTGTCAATGCATAGTAATTTCTTGGAATCTTTTTGCATTGATCAGCTTCCCTAGCTTCCCACTCAAAAGCAAAATCTCAAAAGACCCATTATAAAAATTAGAAAGCAAAAATAATTGAGAAGCTCTAATCGGATTTCATAAGTATACTTCTTGCATCGATCAATCTACACCTTATATGACATGGACTTGTTTATTTTGGCGTTTTGGTAACTTGCTGGAGAGGCATGTTAGTCTCATAAGAAGATTCCATTATCATCCATCTTCCCTCTATCAACAAGGTATTTTTGTGCTTATTTGACATTATGTGATCAAGAAACTATTTAACTAACTAATGAATACTAATGTGAAACCTTTGAAGGGTTTATGTTCATAAGTCAATCCAACTTCAATTTATTTTAGTCCTTACTAAAGAAGAAGCATTGTGCCTTCTTCTTATTCTCTCATACTTACTTGTTGATACATTTATTCAGACACTTGTCATTTTGATTGTCTCATCTTTCCTTACATTTAGTTTTGTTATCCAACTTACACTATGTAGTTTAAGATTCATTCACCTTCATCTAATGTAATCCATTAAAAACATTTAAATACCAATTTTATGTTTTATTATGTGTTTGACATCTTATCTTATTTATTTAAGTGTTTTTAATCAAAACAAAACATTTTAATGAATTAACCATATCAAACATTATCATATCATAACATCATAACCATAATAATAATCATCATATAATCATTACAACATCATAATCATATCCAATCCTATCTATCACATCATCACCATTTATCACATCATAAATCCATGAGTCATCCACATATGTTATCCTAGTGAGGTAGGGAAACATAGATTCATTAATTTATAAATATCCACATTTATAATGAGTCAAACATAAACCATGAACATCATTACATCATTATCATATTCATACACAACATCTACATAAGCAATCACATCAAATAATCATAAACCATCTATCATTTCATTAAAATTTAATCATCCATCATAAATAAATGACTCATCACACATGTCTATCTAGATATCAGGGAACATAGATTCATTAATAAAACTACTCAAACAAAAATGCTAATTCATAAGAAAACATCACAACATCATGAACATAAATTAAATAATAACATCCATAAGCCATTTACACAACCATAACCATATCATGAGTTCATAATCAAAATAATCACACACACACACACACACACACACACACACACACACACACACACACACACACACACACACACACACACACACACACACACACACACACACACACACACACACACACACAAGTAATGTTTACATTTCTCAAAGACATATACATCTCGCTACATTAGCTTGTAGGATGGTATCAAAATCATATAATACATCAAAAACTAGAGTCTCATGAGAATCTAAGGTACTGGAGCACTACTAATCCCTATATCCTATACACTTGTACGACCTCTTTATGTACCTGTAGATACTACCCACTGACCTAGTGTAGTAATACTAGCTCCCCCATCCCCTCACTATGTCACATACTCATAAAATCATGGCTCATTTGGAAGGTGGGTAAATATAAGTGACTCATAATAGTGGAGCTCCTTTATTGTAGTAATGTATCTAGACATAAAAATGGTCCTTAGTGGTCCTACAAGTGCTGTCAACCATGCTATTCCCCATCTCAAGGTGCCCCTCTCCTATGTGACCAAGGCTAGCTATGCTCATGCCTAATTTCTCTCCTGTGTGAGGATATCCACCTATCCCTATGTCATGTTTCTCTCTAATGTCACTACTACTAATGCTGCATGTGATACTGCTAATAATACCCTGGCCTAATCCCTCTCGCTAATGAGTGCCTACTTGTTTGGGGTATCCACTTCCATTTGGACCCAACCACCTCCTCCATATCAACATCTATGGCCTGATGCCTAACCTGTACATCATCTCCTCCAAACACTATTGCATCATAGTGTGCCTATAACCACACATGGTAGTCTTATGTGACCCCTTCATCATCAATCTCTAGTCTCATTGGTAGCTCTTCCTAATCAAACTCAAACTCCTCTAGCTATGGTTTAGGTAGTGGAAACTCTGTGTCCTCCCTCTAGTACCAAAAGAAAGCACCTAGGATATCTTGAACTAGCCCAAACTACCTCCTCACCCTGTTAAAAGGAATCAAATCTACCTTAGGGTCTCATCTACCCTCAATCCACCTATAACTCTATAATGATAATATTTACCTCATAAGACCTACCCATGCCAAAAATTAATGTATGGTCTCTAGATGACATCACCCTTGACCAGTGAATCTAGCCTATCTTAGTGCCATTCCAAGTCTCATGCCCCTCCCCCTAGTCTTATAAGCACGTAATCATGCCTCCATCACATAAACTCAAATCTATAGTCCATCTAAACAAATCCATGCCATGGAAACCCACTTGGTCAAAGTACCCTAATGTGCTCATATGCCTAATAGTGTAGCATAAACCTAACATTAATACCATACCTCTTGTGTAACTTGTAACTCCATAGCTCATAGTAGATCTATACTTATAGGATAGGTGCCCAATCAAATACTATCTGATCCATCATCATGCCTATCAAAACTCTTTGCAACATCAATGGAAATCTACCATTGCTTGAGTTTGGTAGCACATAACAAGTCATGACCATCATCATCATTATGATGACCCATATCGATCCCCTATCCCTATGATATAGGGGTGCATAATAGATGCCTATCACATTCTACCTTATGTGCATCAAGTCTTCCCTTTGCAACACATCCATGAGCTCATCCTACACCTCACCATTGATGTGCTCTATCAACTCACCTTGTATCAGTAGCCTCATGATTTTATGAATATCCTCCTATAAGATCATCATATCTTTGGTCAGTAGTAAGAGTGTATTAGTGGCTAGGTCCCATCTCTCGATGAGGGCCACCAACATAGCCACATATTTGGGCATGCACTGATAATATCCAATATCTCCCAAGCCCACTACTATTATATAATCTCACTCTTAGTCTATCATCACTTGATATACCTCATCTAGGAGTTATGGTACTTGATCTTGCACTTGCAGATACTCCCTCACCTACAAGGATAAATATGTTCTTTAGTACCTATCAAAATTCCACCTATGACTAATACCCTAAACCTAACCTTAACCTTCACCTCATCTATGTATACCCTCACTTGATTCACCCTCAACCACCTACATTCACCTTACCCTTCACCCATTCTTACCCTTCACCCATCCTTCCACTATATTTCTAACTTATTATAAATTACTGATAGTCAAGTATCAATTGGTGATGATTCTTTGTGGAATCATCATCGATCACCCTTAACTACTGATAGTTTGGTGGTGAAACATTAATGACCTACACATTGACCACTTTGATGGTCACCTATCGACTGTTGATTGAAAATGGTCGATAATGACCACTGATGGTCACTATGTGGTGATCTTTGATGACACACCAAGCCCTAAGGCTTACTTAACTACCCAAAAAATTAAAAAAACTTATAAATTTTAAACTACCTTTACTCTATTCATCACCCTTACTAGTTCCCACATAACCCCTACCCTCCCCATACCCAATTTCATACCCAAATCTTTAAAACCCTTAATTTTAAACTACCTACCCCTACCCACCCGTAGTAACTATATAAACAACAAATTTAAGCACAACCAACAAACTAAAAGACAACACCTACCTCATTCCATGACCACCATCATAGTGGTACTCTTACAACCACTATCACTCACTCTCATGCTTTGCCTCTACCTCTCTGTATCCTCACTAGATCAAATTTACTCTAGCCCATAAGATCATTTAATCACCTTTTAGTCAATCTCACCTAATCTTCAACTCACTCAGCTCACACAAATCTCCAGTTGTCACCATTTTTTCTCACACATGAAGAGTTGAATCACCATTACTTAATTAATAAATGAAGAAGTATAAATCCTCATTTAACTTTTAACCCTCACCATTTTAGGGATGATGTCTAATAATTGATGGTCATTATGTGACCACTGATGGTTGAACCTAACCATCAACGATCGAACCATCTACATTTTTGGCATAAAAACTACACTTTTTACCAACTCTTCACCATAATTAACCATACCTATTCAATATCACCTTCTCCACCAACCTACCAACCAACCAAACCACCTAGATTTAGTCATTTTAGCTTGATTTTCACACTTTTTGTGATAACTTTACCTTGGTCATTTTTAAATGCTAAGACTCTTTTTCCATATTTGAACAACGTAAACCTATGCTACTTTTATGTACCAACCATTTAGGTACCTTAGAACATGACCCTTTATGATCTTGACACTTGTGACCCTTTTGTGTCTTCTCAAGATCACATCCTACCTTAGATACCTGAGAACACATTGACCTTGCCTAGGATACTTGCATTTATGAGTGTAACCGTAACCATCATACCTAAATGTAGTCACTTAGTCTACTTGTCACTTGTCTTTTTAGTACCAACCATGATTTACAAACCAATTAAACTATGGTAACCTAGTCTATGTGTGATCTATACTATCGTACTTAGTTACATTTTGTATACATGTTTACACTTCAATGCTGAATGTATCACTAAATTTAACACCCACTTATCCACTTGTAAAACCCAAACCTAATTTTATTTTACCTCATCAGTTCTCAGTTTGAGGGGGAACACCTCCTCCCATACTCAAGGCATTTGACCTTTTACCAACCTTATATTTTTTGTTTTGTAGCTTGTCAATACAAATTTCATAACAAAAAAGGGCAAAATGTAGACACTATAAAATCACACACTATGGTTCTAGATGTTTTACTAACCCTTAAACCACTTTTGGACTCACTTGGGACCATTTACTAACCATTTACCACACCAAGCATTAATGAAAATGGCTAACTTTGGCCATTTTTGACTATGACCCTAACTGTCAACAATCGACCCTTAACTGCCAATGGTTAACCTTGACCACTGATAGTTTGCCCTTAACTACCTTAAGAGTTAATTACAGCTCAAATTAAATCTTGATTTTTTTATTAATAGTTGTTTTAACCATCTGTACAATTAGTGCATGTTAGGTTAAAATTTGATAGCTTGTTGAACTTAATGTTTCACCACTCCCTTCTCTTTATATTGAGAAAGGAAGAGGAGGTGAAGGAAAGAATCATCAAAACTTCTTATGTAAGAGATCAAAGATTCTTGTGTAGGTATCCTTTTTACTTTTAATGACTAGGATAGAGAATAAAAGTGCTATAATTCATCAGTCAATAGCCAAGGTACTATCACTCTATTGAAATCACTTCAAAATCTATAACAAGCTTTCATCCGACCTCAACATTCTTCAGACCAAAAATAGTAAAGCTAAGTATCTGTTCCTTATCAAGATTCAATAATTATTTCCTTTTGTCATTCTTCATGTTACCTTTTATTTCACCTCACTTTCCTATGTTGGAGTTATATAACTCTAGACACTTCTTATCTTCCCCAAGGCCACCCACAACCTCTTTTAATCATCTAATCACCCTCTACCTGAACTAGACACCCCTGAATGCTACCCTCTATCTTTCAAATAGTAGCCAACCCAAACTTATCTTCCATAACACTCCTACAACCTTCCCAGCCAAACTTTTCTTCCTAAACTAGATCCCATAATAACCTCTGACAATTTTCTAACCATGGATAGTTTGATGCTAACCACTGATGGTCATTAACAACTGATGGTTACCCAACCACCAATAGTTTGACCCTAACCATTGATGGTATGTATTTATCATTTTTCAACAACAAGCTTATTTGACCTATTAGACCTTGACCAAATCCCATTTTCTAAGTTTCTATCTTATCATAGAGGATCAATCAATCTTCTGAACCACATTTGATTTATTTATCATTGATATCTAATCATTTATTACTATAATTAGTCAAAATCACTTATTTCTTCTCAAGCATTTATTGTATTTCATTTCTGTATCCTTTGTTATTTATGCAAGCAATTTATCTTTAGTTTTCAAAACTTAATTATTTAAAAGTGTGGGTTGACAACCTCCAAGGAAGCTTGTGCTTCTTGGATCTATCTCATGCTAAGAAATCCACCCTACTATCCAACCAACTAACCTTTTATTTAGTGCTTTCTTATCTATAGGTCATTCCTCCCCAAACAAAGAGGAGTCTCCACAATCATTTGGATCAATGTGAATGAAACATATTAGGTTCTACTTAACTCACCCTTATTTCAAGTTTTAAAACTTTTTTTCTATATAAATAAGCAAAGTTTTAGTGAAACACCTAACTTCAAAAGGCCTGATAATGTCTACAATCTAAACTCCACCACCAATGTAAGAGAGATGGTACCAGTGCATAGTAACTTGGTTTAAGGAGAATATTGAAAAAAGTCCAATTTATGGATGCTAATTAAGGTGGATATAAATCTCTTTTTAGTCAAGGAGGAGTCATTCCTCTCCTATTAGTTAAATATGAAGTCATGATACAAGCAAATTAAAGTTGGTAACCTCATGGAGACAGCTTCACCAACTTCTTGGTGGAAGACACTTTTGTACTCAATCAAGGAGTCTATATTATAGAAAAAACAAGGGCCAAGAGGAAGGATATAGGAGGTGAAAATAACATGCCTATAATTTCATATAATATTCCTTGAAGGAAACAAAGCATGGTTGCAAGCATGGTAACTTCAAACACACCTACACCTCCTTCAGGTTAAAACATTGGAAAGTCTGCTCAAGGTGTCTCTATTCCTCAAGTTTCAAGAAATAATTTGCCTTAAAGGACTCAAGATAAGGTGAATAATACTACCATAAACATAGTGGATTATTTGAAATGTGCTAAAGCATCTATCTTCTTGTGGGATGTCCTTCACATGCCCGACCAAAAAAAGCTATTACAAAAGCATTTGTCTACTATCCTTATTAGTCCTTGACCTTCAAGTCAAATTCATAACCATTTTGTACTTGTAAATGTACCTAATACCATTATTTAACCATCTATTAAAAGCAATAAACCTCAACCATTATACATCATTCTCATAGTGGGTGACAAATTAGTGCATAATTGCATAGTTAATAGTGAAGCTTCTACTTTAGTCATGCCCAAAGTTGTAACTGATAAGTTGGGCCTAACATATGAGCCTAATAGATAATGAGTGATCCAAATATATGGTACAAATGATAATATAATAGGGATGATAAATTTTTTTAAGGTATTCTTGCATGATTATCCTAGTTTTCCCATCCTTCAAGACAGTTGTTGTGGAACTCCCAACTCACTTTGCAATCTACCTTTCAAGAGACTTTACAACTAAGATAAGTGGCTATCTCTCAGATAATTGGTCCTTATTGGAATTTAGGACAAGATATATATCCAAAGTGACCATAATAACTCAACCTCTATCAAGGTTTCACATTGAGCCTTACATTGAAATAATCTCTAACTTGAATTATGTTTTCCATGAGAAGGAGGAATCTAATGTGGATGATGGAACCTCTAATATTGAAGGAATTTTTGATTTGTTATTAGATGAATATGGTGTAGATGAAAATCAACATGATAATTATGCATACTTTAAGCAAACTGACCTTGGTACTTATATCATGCATGAAGACCCATTTGAAGCAACTGAGGTAAGTGTCAAACATTCACAAGTTATTGAAGATAACTATATGATTCATGAGTATGATGATAATAGGTTGATGAATCTAATTCAAAACCATAGTGGGAGGAATGATGTATTTATAGTTACCATTAATGAATATTATCTTTATTATGACACTCATGAGGTAGATGAGAATGACTTATGGCAAAGGTTTGATGTCATATGTCAAGAGTTTGATCAGCTTGGTAATGCTACTTCTCCTCTCAAGGAGTCTATATATAATTTGGTTAATGCATTTAAAAAATATGATTTGGTTTGTCTCAAAAAACATGGAGAATATTTTCATGTTGTGAATGAAGAGGAACTATGGCAAAGGCTCAATGCCATATATAAAGAATTTGACAAGTTGGTCATGAAAGAGATTGATGTAGTTTTTACCCAAGGAGTTGTAAACATAGAGAATGAGGTCAAGGCAAAAGTTGTTATGCCTAAAGGATAGTAAAGATCTATATTAGGTGTTTATCCATATTCAAAAGTTTTGGATCATGAAAATTAGGAGCTTGATACTTCAAAACATCAACTACATGCTGTCCTAGAAGAGCACAGAGATGAGACAACTTCCATACACTCCAATCTAAATATTTTTGTAGAGCATCCAATGGATATTATAGAGATCATAATAGTATTATATATAATAAAGGATCTTATAGAGCATAAAATATCACTCATGAATGTTTAAAATAATCCACTTTCAAGCATAAGAAGATCTAAAGGTGATAGGCTTCTTGATCACCTATATATGCAAGTGATTGGTGATGAACATGCTTCTCATGCTAGGCTACCCTTATGGAGTGACAAAGATGCAAGGGGGACTATTTTTGATCATAGTTGAGGTATGATCAGATTTTTCACCTTAAGAGTGATTTTTTAAAATAGTAGAATAGGTGTGTGTGTTTTTCTTTTAGTTGTGTTGTGTTCCATAAGTATTCTAGTTGAACACATGTGTGTTTCTTTTGAGTGTGTCATATTTTTGTGTATCTTCCCTTTATGTTTGGTTTGATTTAAAATAAAATTTGTGTGTAAATATGGTGTATAGGTGACTCCATATCTCAATGGATTTGATTAGGCTGCTAGTCATGACATAGAAAACATACCACCCTTGGGATATTATTAAGAATGTTGACCATTTTGACCACAAGTTAAAATGGGTCAACTCCCTATAATAAAAAACTTATATATGGGTATAATATAATGTCATATGGTGTGTCATAGGTAATTTTATGTCATGTAATGTAATTTTTTCCTTGGTCATGGTCTAATTAGTCTTCATGTCATTTTATGTCACTTAGGGGGTCATAAATGAGCATTAAATGCAAGTGGTATGGTTTTGAGTTGTGTGCATGTGTTAAAAATCCTCATAAATGTCCAATATGTTAATACCTATCACAAATATCAGTTTATAATTGAAAATTTGTATATGATAACTAAAAACCAAGAAAATAGGTCCAAAAGAAGGAGTTTCAAAGGTGTATAGTCTATGAGAGAGAATGTCACATGGGAGAAGGTTATGGGATGGATATTCAACTTAATTAGACTCATTATCATGATTTAAATACTCTATAAGTGACAAAATTGAGCTAAAAACATTCTAATCTTCCATCGCTCCACCATGCACATGAAACTGGTCAACAAGTTTTTAGTTGGTATGGCCAGAAAGAGAAGTTTCAAATCAAATGCCTTTAGGGGGTGATAGTAAACTTTTTAATATTTAATTTCATGTTTGTATTTCAAATAATTTTGGCTTAAATATATGAACCATCTCTAACAAGTTGACTATGTTTTTCTACCTATTGTTTCCCACACCCTATAGGTTTTGCTCTTGTTTGAGCTGGTCCATACAACTCAACTATTGAATTTTATTAAAAATGATATTTACTCTCTCCTATCATGCTTCCCATGCTTAGTTTCATGTTTAAAGATGATTTCATGATCTAATTGGTTTAGTTTGTGAGAAGGTGTCACCATGTGAGGTCCCAGTCAGTTTCACTACTTGTAAAAGGTTTGGTTCTCTGAAAGGGTTTTATGTGGATGTGATATTATTTTCTCCATTTATCTCATGTAATATCAACCAAATTATTCATGCTTATTCGTACAAGTTCATGCTTTGATTCAAACATACGATCATATAGAAACATAGTTAGCTTTCTGCTTATTCCCATCTGCTATCATGGTGTCATCAAGTGTGAAAATGCTCATGGAGGTGTGATAAATATTATAATAAGTTTTGAACATATTTTTGAAGCATGAACAATAAAGTAAAAACTCTTCAATTAAAAAAAGAGGGACCGTGATAGTCAACTTAGTCATCCACATAGTCATACACCATGAAAATGCACCTATAGGTGTCATGGAGAGAACATCACATTTTAACAAAGTTAAATGATCTTGTTTAAAGTATTTTAGTGTTGTAGAATCCATTTGAATATGTTAAGAGAATATAATACTTGTTAGATATTCACACACCATGTGCATTCCTCATGTTTCCATTCACTGCCTATATACCATAATTAAATCAACACCTATAGGGGGTTGACGACATTAGCAGGGTAGTTTTCAAAATTATCTCAATCCTTAAAATTTTTAAGGATGCATTGAGATACTTTTAAATGATACAAACTCCATTGAATGTTCACTTACCATGCTCACTTCCCACAGTCTTACTCACTACCTGCATACATGTAAATGCACTCCTATAGGTAGCTTACATAGGGGTTTAAGAGTGTGAGATGAAGGTGTATGACATGTATTTAGATCCCCATGAGTTTTTTATAGGTTAATAATATCATAAAAACTCTATTTAGAACATTGGATTGATAGACAAGAGTGAAAACCCTCTCCAAGGGAAGAAATGTGAACTTAGGGACAAGTTTCCCTAAAACACAAAATAAAGCACTCCACACTTTTGGTGTTAATGAATGATGATGTAATATAGGGTATTAACCAATCTAAATGCACTCATATTATAACCCTATCTTAGGGAAACAACTTACAAAAGGAAGTGAGCAATGTGGTCAATTAGTTTTCTTACTAAGAGAGTCCAAAGATGCACTTTTATTCACTAAATTTAGATAGTGATATCTATAGGTTTTGAGTATCAAATGACCTTCATGCCCAAAATTTTAACACAAGAGTATATCCCCATGTTTGAGTGGTCATAAACAGTTGGAAAACACTTCAATGCTTCAAAGGGCACCAATGAAAGTTGGAACACTAGGTTTTGGGCCTAATAAGCATACCTACAAGTGTACTTAAGTTCCAAAAGACCACCTATAGCTGACTTTAGGTATCTACAGTATATGACACTAACCTATACATGAAAGCCTAGTGGATAAAGGCACATACATGTTCAAAAATGCTTTTTAAGACCTCAGATGATCTTGAAAGGATAATAGATTGTATGAAATAGTTTCTAAGGAATATTCTCACTTATAAGACCCTTACACAGTCAACTATAGCTGACTATGGAAGGATAATGAGCAAAATATGGTGTTCTTGATGTTTATATTAAAGGAATAGGATTTGGATATATCCAAATGAATTTTAAATGGTCAAGAACACTCTAAATAGGTCTTTAAACACTAACAGACCCAAATCAAGTAAATTAATGCAAGGGCATCACTACCCCTTTTGTAAATAATAGTCTAATTGTCATATTTAGAGTCTTGGTAGGTTGTTAATGTTTTTAGGAATCAAATTTTGATGTAAATTCTTAGTCAAATTTAAATTTGGTGTCACTAGAGTTATTAATAATAATTAGTGTTGGTTTAGGTAGTTTAGATCTTTCCCTCAACTTACAAGTGGGAAGTTATAAAGTTAGTTATGGATCCTTTTGCATAAATAGTGGGTTCTAGTAAGTATAAGGTAGGTCATTCATGGTGTTAGAAAATGGGGGTCTAAATCCAAAGATGTAATTGAAAAGGCAACCCCAAAATTGAACATGTAGTTCCTTATTTGAAAAGAATGGTATTGGCAGATTTTGTTGTCTCTGTTTGCAATCATCTTGAAAAGATAAATAATGTTTATGTAAAAATAATTATGAGTGGGGCATGCCTTTTATTGCTAGAATGGGGGTAAGAATATTTTGTGTTTAAAAGATTCATTGCATTATATAAATTACCTTTTGAATGGATGAAATATTAATTAGTTGCAGACCCATAACCTTGTTAGTAAATAATTTATATTTGGATTCCAAGAATCATTGTGGATAAGGAATTGAGAGGGAAGAATTGTGTGTTTAATGCTTATTGAGATTCAAACCTGGTCATGTGATTAAAATGTAACCAGTGGATTAGTTCAAAACAATTTGTTGTTATTGATTGAGAGTTTATAAATTAATAATCTGACCTTGTTTTTCTATTTGGAAAGAGATGTGCAAATTTTGCATTTAAGGATAAAGTCGAGAGGAACACCAATGTGGTGGAAATGTTGAGCTGTTGAATGTTTTCCATGATTTTTTGAGATTATAATTGTTTGTTAAATTTTTTTACAAGAATGAAATCATGTGTATTCTATTATGGATTATGACTAACCTATAGAAGTACAAAGACTGTGAATGAAGGTGTGAGACATAGATAATCGTAGACATAGATATTAAATCCAAATGGTGAATGGAATCTTTATATTAACATTGACTTAAGTGTGGAAAACCCTGTGAGGTTATATGTGAATAAATAAGAGACAAAGTAAGTGTATTCTACAAACAATATTCCTATAGCAAGCATATGGAAGCACTGTCATGCCCGATAAGTCTCAATTTCACATTTTTAGAGGTTTTTGAACAAGCTTCATTTGTTTTGAAAAGGAATTACTAAGGCAAGGTTCTCAATTGTGGTTAAACCCATTGAATGCATGAACAATCCAATGAAATGACACATAATATAACCTATAAAGGCTTCTAGGAGGCAAATTAATGTTTATAAAAGGTGGATATTATTTGAATAGGTCTCAAAGATTGATCACAAACTGCTAATCTTTGTGGAAAACATGAAATAGAGGTGTCTCAAGGTGTAATCTAATGTTTGGATGAGGTAGTCGATGGAGGGACTTTTAAACATTTAATAATCCCATTTTGGGAGTCCTCAAGTGCATGGAAAAGGGGTTTGCATGTTATAATCGAGTCACAATCAATTCAAAGTGATAGTTAATAATCATTAATTTTTTTTAATTCATTTGATATTGCTAGCCTATCTAAGTGTGAATGGAACAAGAATATTTGAATGGTCAAATACAAGGTCTCTATATGGGCATGAGGGAGATAGGAACATGATATAAAATTGAGTTTGAGAACATACGGGCTTCGATGGAGATTATGAAAAGCACAATTGTCATACATAAGTTTAAATTTCATATATTTGAAGCTTCCTATGTAATGTCATATCCATATTGGAGAGTATTTCATTAAATAAAATATGTAGACCCATAAAAATAAAGGAATTTCATATAGTCTAATTACATTAAGTGGGTTGTTAAAGGAACCCAAACACACACACACACACACACACACACACACACACACACACACACACACACACACACACACACACACACACACACACACACACACACATGTACATTTACTAACCTTATACTAGATATATTCCATTTGATTATGTGTTAAAGTTAGAAATGATTGATAGAAAGGATACCTCAGATTATATCAAGTACACATGAAGAGTTGGATTTGAGAGGCTTATGAACTTAAGAAAGATAGGGTGTGTGATATGAAAGAAAGGGTGTATGAAAAATTAGAGAATAAAATAAACACGGTGAGGATAGATGTGTAGATAACTTTAAAGGACAAAGTTTAATTAGTATTTCAAATAAAATGAGACAAATTTGTTATTTTATAAAGGAGAATAAAAGACTAACAAGACAAACAAACAAGGTTATAAGATAAGTGAATAGAGTAGAGGTAAAATATAAATTTTATTTTATGTTTTATATATAAATATAAAGATTTGAAAGGACCTCTGCATCATAAATGCACTTACAGGTGCCTCTTCAAAACACACATACATAATTAACTGTCCAGTCAAGTTGAAAGGCAAGGCATGTGTGAGGAGTTTGGCAAGGTTTGTGAAGAAAAAAAGTTGGGAACACCTTAATAATGATTTTATAAATCTCAAGATATCCTCATATCATGGAAATATAGTTTAGAAATCCTACAACAAAGGCAACCTATAGTCACATGTCAAAACATACACACAATCAATAGTTTACACATGTTTGTCTTGGGTTTTGATGTATTTGGAGGTGCTAAGGGTATCATAAAGAGTTAAAAATTAAAACTAAACATATTTAAATCTTGGATAAGCCCCTAAAATGTTTACTTTTGATGAGACAATAGGGGAATTACCCTCTATTTTGTCTTAGATAGAGGGTACTCCTGAATGGTGCAAACCTAAAAAATTTGAAGGAAGAGGATAACTAAGTGAGATAAGGGTTGGTTTAACCTTTTAATATGGTGTGTATGGATGTGATAAGACATGAATAAACATGTAAAATCATTCACATGGGTCATAAACACAATGGGGTGGTCTAAACAAAAAAAGTGCAAGTAGACCTACATGGTCTCAGCTAGGCCTAAAGCCCAACTAGAGGGTCAATTTCATTTATAGCCTTAGGTGAGAACTAAAATGAATTTTAATGTTTTTATAGGGAGTTATAAGGTGTTATGAATCTTCTACCTTGCAGAAAAAACTTAATAAAGCCATTTCTAGGCTTAAAACTACATCAAGCCTATGCAAAATGAAGAAAGAAGCTCGATATGGCAATTTGAAATGCTCACATCTTCTTAGAAACTTCTCATGGGAGATAAAGGAGCTTGGAAAACTTGGAGAGATCCTAATCAAGCATTTTTTGAGATTGGTTCTTGAGTTCAACATCACAACTCTATAAACAAAGGCTAAGGGTGAAAAGAGCCTAAAACCCTCTAAAACCTTGATTCATGACCCGATGGAGAAAATGAAGTAAGAGAGCTATCCAAATGACATTATATGGCTTGAGAAATGTTTATAGGTTTCATAGGACTCTCTAGGGATCCTCCCCATCAACTTGAGGTGTTCCCTAATTGTACGAATAGATAGAAAAATGACTTTCTTTGACTTATTTTGGTGTTTTGTAGGTACAATAAGGTTTCAAGAGATGAAACCAAATTTCAGAGAGATATTTGGAATTAATATAACTTAATATGATCATTTCATGATTAAAAAAACTCTTAAGTGCTTTTGCAAGTACCTCCATCTCAGCCAGTCAAAACTGACATAGTGAGCAAGATAGTGAGAAGGATAAAAACTTTAAATGGGAGGAATTTTAATGTCTAACTAATGAATATAAGGATATGAGATATATTTAAATGTTTCATTAACTCCTATGTATATATTTAATGGAAAAATGAATCCATATTTGAGGACAAGTGTGAGGGGTGAGTGGAAAAGGAGTTACTTGGACTGCAGGTAGTAATAGCTCATCTTCAAAAGAATCTTGACGATTAGGGATGAAAAGAATACATGGTATATCATGTATAAAAACCCTCCCCCTTAGTGAAATCATTACTTATGTCCCTATTTAGTTTCAAGATGTTCTAAAAGGGCCAAATTATGAAGTTAGTTTTTTGAGCAAACAATGAGGAGTCCTACACCACATTTCAAGAGTTTCATGCATTTGAGGGCCATTTTTCCTATCAAATATTGAATGTTCCATCTCACACTTAATTATACTACATGTTTAACTCATTTTATAAGCATGACACATGTCTTAGTGACTCTTTAACTGCATTCTCTTCTCCTCTCTCTCAAATTCTATAAGTAGAAGCCATTTTAGCTCTTGTTAGCTAATACCACACCATGTATGGAAAATATATTATAGAATGACATTGTATTTTTAATTTGAAAAATAAATATAAGTATGGTTTTAATTTCATGAACATTTTTTTAAGTGTGCAAGTGATGTATGGTGAAGTTAGTGATAATCTTCTATCCTTTCTTTGCTTATCCTTTCATGTTTATGCAAGATTTCCTATTCTAACAGGTCATATAGAGTGTATTCAAGTGTGTTAGGATCCTTTAAAGTTTAAAAATATTCTTGGAATGTTAAATATACCCTCTAGTTCATTTACCTTGTGTTTCTTTCATGCATATCACCTCTATATTGAAACATTGATGTTAGAACCCTTAAGGACTTTAAAGCTAGTTTGTATGCCTTATTTCATTATGATAGGTGCGTGATGGTCATGTGGGAATAATATTGGTGTATCAACCCCTTCTAATAGGTTCATTTTATGCAAACTTATAACTCTTTCCCCACAATCAAGCACTAGTTTAGGTGATAAACATTTCAAGATACATTCAGGGAGCTAGCCCTTAAATATAGAGGCTCATTTCCACCATAGGTACACACACATACCTAGAAGTATTCCCATGTTGAAAAAATATAGAAAAGGATTGAACACCCTATTCTAGGGTGTAAGATTTAGTGACAACAATAAAATAAATGTAAGGAAAGTAATCACTTTGAAGTCCATCCATTGTTGGTACAATAATACAACTACTATTGTTGAATTATAAAAAATAATACAATTATATTTCCATTAGACATTTTATCTTAGTATAATAAATAGATTCTATGATCCATAGATCTTGAGTCATAAAACTAACTCATGTATCCCTGATAATCTTAAGTGTAGTCTCCAAGTATGTACTATAGTGGGGAAGGAGAGTATTATATGAATGCTTTTCTAAATCAACCACATACCATCGATCCCTCACACAATCCTCCATCAGGGAATGACCCTCCCTTCATGGATAGGTAGATAGTGATGTTGTGGGAATATAAAGAGACATACCAATACTCATGTGATATAAGATTTATACTACATGAAGTGTATCATAAATAAAATATGTTCTAACATGATATCACACAAACACATAAATCAAACATATGAAATGACAATGTCTACCTAACATTACTTTGGCCAAATTTTTTTAAATAATAATTGATATCTAGGATCAATCAATTTCATACACACCACTTTATAGGATTACCTTCATCTTGTATTCATGATGTTAACTAAGCTAGTGAAGTTTGTCTCATTGCTTATTTGGCTTTATCAATGTAAGACTGGTTAAATATATAACATAGTATATAAACTAATGATTTAAATAGATTATTCCTATTAAAAAATATGAAAACATGATAAGTATGGGAAATAATCATAACTATGTATTTAGTATGTCAAATGCATTAAATGAATCTAACACATAATGATATTTCAAATATAATGAATATAACCAATTACTATCCAAAGATCATACCAAGTTCATATTTACATAACATCACAAGAATTCATTGAAATCCTAATCACAAGTGTATTATCTTCATCTGACATTGATGAAGCTAACTAAGCTGATGAAATCCATCTCAATACCTAATTATTATCCTCAACACTATATTTGGTTAATAATTATTTTAACCAACATGTTCATGCAATTATTTATTCTAGAAAGTACAACACATGATAACTATGAAAACAATTACCATACATACATTTATTCTATCAAAAGTATGAATTTTCCTAATTTATTATTATTCATCATATATACATTATTCATGACAAACAAGTTTATTTACCAAATGGGTAAAATAGAATTCATTTCAAAGAATCTATTATCATCTTTAAGAAAATTTATGCATGAATTTATCATTTTCTTAAAATATAGGTCATACCACTCAATATAACCAACATTCATAATTTACTAAAACTCTTAACTAACACTTAAATATCCATTTAATTAGAATCTCTAGGCTATGTGTTTATAGTAATGGTTCCCTATCCTTCAGGATTTCATGAATTAAATTCTTAGTCACATACCAAAATATAAGCACACTTCCTATTCATACCATCTATATACAAATATGCTCACCTAAGTTCGCATATAGGTATATGCACATTATCATGACATGGTATTTTAACCCATACATATTCAAAACTATTAAATTCATATATTTCTAAAGTAAGAAAATAAAATAAAATTAGGGTGTCCATATTATCTACACCCCTATTTGGTTTACAAATATAACATAAGGGATATTATCTAATTTTTAATGAATAATATCCCCATGTATGAATATACACTTGACACCGTCATTGCCTTCTAGGAAGAAATTATAGATTTATAAAAGAATTCCATATTTATATAATTTTTTCTATAGTATATTACATTTTAACCAAACTTTTATTCAATGGGAAATGGTTATACATTTTAAATAAGACTTAAATAATCTATGCTATAATATCTAGAAAATACAAGCTATGATTTTTTTCCTCTAGTTCGTAGACCAAAATTATAACAAAATGCTGTGCAAAAGTCTAAAGTATTTAAGTCTTGCACCCTTAGATATTATTTCAAGGTTTCCTTATATGTTTAAATGAACTAAATCTAAATGTAATTTTATATTTAAATCACCTGTATATTGAGTATATGAGTCCAAAATGACTTAGAATACATTTTTTTTAATCTTGCATTTCAAATTACATAGGCTTTTTCACATGTGTATGTAGATCCTCATACAAATACACACACACACACATGCGCGCGCGCGCACACACACACACACACACACACACACACACACACACACACACACACACACACACACACACACACACACACACAGAGTCCATTTTTGTACACAGAGAATGTATAAATATATATTTTGACTGTATGGATTCATGCATATATATACATGTGCAAAGAAAGAGAGAATTCATTTTCTATAAATTTTTTGTCAAATCTATTAAGCTATTCTAATTACCCAGTCAATATCTAAATCAACTATCTTATTTTTACCCATATTTAATTTGTATGCCATTCTCTTTACATATATCTTTAATTTATAAAATTGAATGGCTTCAAATTAACAAATCAACCTAATTAGGAACTTAACTTAACTCATTTTCAAAAATGTTTCTAATGTTTTATTTTTAGCTCAGACTAGACCTATCCAATTTGATTGAATATTATACTATAATATATATTTATGAATATGTGTTTATGGCATGATTATCTATGGAAAAATATATCTAAAGTTTTAAATTATGTAACTCAAAAATTTATCTAAGATAATTTACATTTTCAAGCTAAGGAAATGATCAATGTATATGGTAAATTCTCTACAGAAGTTCTCTAGTATGCCACAATTTTAACCATAATACAACTTACACATGTTTGATTAATAACTCTAGGTTTAGAAAACATATATACAATCCATTCACAAAAATACATAGTTTTGAATACAAATAAAATACACACACAATTTGTTCATAGTGTTTTTCATGATATAACAACCATGAATGAAATTACACCTCCTACTTGGTAATTTCCTCCTAGTATGTCCACCTTCCTAAGAAATGGATTTTCCCAAGGCTTCTCTCTGATCTCATCTTTGTTCCTTCCCGTATCATCACCATACCTTCTTTTCCTCCATCACCATACTCTCTTATTTTCATCTTCACACTCTCCCTTTTCACTTATAATAATCTCCCCCTTCAAGATTATATTTCCATGAATCACTTCACCACTTTTCCATTTCAAAATAAGCTTAATTAACATAATTAACTAAAGTTTTCCTTATTTTTTAAATAGTGCATGTTTAATCTTTATGCCCAAAGTTGAGTTAATTTCTAACTTAAGTCTGCTTAAGTCATTTCAAAAATATAATTTTAGACCTTCAATACTCAACGTAGTCCATGTATTGTATTTAAATATTAAGTTAGTATTTTAAGGTTACTAAATTTCCTTAAAAAATAAAAGTAATTATCTCTTTAAAAAGATAAACTAAATAAATTAATAAATCCAATTATTACTAAATAACTATTTTAATTAAATATCAGTGTATATGGATGATATATATATATATATCATTATTTAATCATAGATTTTATAATAATGTCTTGACTATTTATTATACATAAATACATTAAATCAAGAAAATGATATTTACTAAATATCATTTAAAGAAATCATTGTGTTAGACAATCCAATTTCATGTAAGCATTGACAACATGATCATAAAACAATATTATATGATTAAATCTATGCACTACAATCATACATGTGATCAGACAATCAGATCATCATAAGCATTAATCAATAACATGAGAAAAGAAGAAGTATATTAGCACTCAAAAACAAATAAACTATCTAATTGAAATAGAGAGTTAAATAAGTTATTCTACTATGGTGTGTGTTAGGTTAATAACAGTTCCTCTATCATCCTCCAATTATCCCATCTACACCATCCTCTCAGATGATTCTCTCCTTATGTCATGCTCTAAGGGAAGAATTAATCCTGCATCCACCTTATGAAAAGTAGGTAGTTAATTTAGGTCATCATATATATAAAACTAATGATGTATAACTAAAAAATATACATCCATAATGTACAAAACAAGAAATTACAACTATCACATAATTAATCTATCATGTAAACTAACCAACATATAACTATCACATAACTAGTATATGTCATAAAGCTCAAATCAAAGAAATAATAATCAAATGATAATCATAATAATCCATGAATTCAAAGGTTATAAAACTTAGGGTGAAATCAGGATGTAACACTTTTTTAAAGAAGGAACATCTTTAGAGAAAAAGTAAAAGAAATAATGCACATCTTCAAATAATATACAAACAAATATAAATAATGGCATGTCAATAGAGACACATGACATAATAGACATTAAAAAATATCAATTAAAAATGCCAACACCATATTATGGGGAAATTCAAAATTCATATATAAATGCAAAAGAAAATATGAGTGGCATTCTACAAAATTGAGATGATGATACTATAGATTGGTAAGATCCTAACAGTATTGATTACACAAAGATGAATATGACACACATGATACAAGGTCTTCACAGAGGTATCTCCTTGATTATGTCCTTCACTTATAATAACATTTTTTCTTATACATAGCTTCTTTACATTCTACATTTGTTTCTTATTCTTCTACACTTAATCTAATTTTTCTTCTAGCCCTTTGGCTTTATGTTTTAAATTTGGGGCACTTGTTCCCTTGTCTTTTCCAACCCAATTCATATAATCTAAAAACATTATATTACTAATATTTCAATGCACACTCATTATGACACTTTAGTTTATTATTATTACACACTTATACATGATATAGCTCCTACTTGTACCTTCAAGATCACATTTATCTACTTTTACATGAGTCTACATGGTTGTACTTGCTATGCTATACTTTAATACTTATTGAGGGTTGTTTGAATATCACCCTCATTATATTTTAAAATAATTGATTATTACCTTGTTTTCAATATTTTTCAATTTCACTTGTGTAAATTTTACTTTTCAAATAATCAATAAAATACAGAAACATTCAAAGAAATCAAAAATACAAAAAAAAACTTAACATACACATATTTACTAGCTTTTTCATACACGTTTCTTACTTTATGTTAGTATATAGAATATAATTTCATTTTTTATACACATATATTTCATGGGTACTTGAGTGTGATAAGGCATACACTAGATCTATGCCACATGAGCATGTAGATGTTAGACATTTCCTCTACTTGTGTGACACGCTATGTTGGGGGCATCTATTTCTATTTATCATGATTACTATGGGTACTATTGTTTATGATAAATTGACATTATTGAATTTTTTAATTAATTTTTGGAGTGAAAATTAACTTTGTTTCACTTTAAAATTAAAACTATGTATCAATAAAACTGTCCCATAATTATTAGTTATCAAACTAGATGTGTTGTGAGTGGAATTGCTTGATAAAAAAGTATATTGAATAATTTCAAACTTGAAAATATATGATTGTTGATATAACTTAATATATACCTAAAATAATTTTAGAGATAAAACTTAAAAAAATATTATTAATTCAAATTAATGCACCACATTTCTATTGTGTGCAATTTTATTAAATAAATAAGGTTTAAAATAAGCCTTTTACAAGATAACTTGCATGACAAGTTATTTTAAAAAAACCATAAAGTAATTAGGAAAATCATAAATTAAAAAATAAATAGATAAATTTAATTTAAAATTAATTAATATATAATTATACTTATGAAAGTACACTCTAAGATAACTTAAAGTAACTCAAGATAAATTCAAGAAACAACTAAGAGTGCCACTAACAATAACTGATAGTTTTTTATCATTATATAAGAAGCCACTATCAATTGACTACAAAAAGATATAATTAAAAAAAATGGCATATAAAATTCCATATAAGATAGGAATTTACTTAAATAAAATTTAATTTCATTTAAATAACACTAAAAGTGTGGCTTGCCACTTGGGAACTCATTTAGGTGTTTATATATAATGAAATTGAGTTAACTAACAATTCTAGTTATTTTTTATAAAATCATTAGAAAATTTACAAAAGTGACCAAAAAATAAACTAAGGTCATAAATAAATTGAATAAACTTAAAAAAAAACCTAAAAAACTAAAATATACCAAGTCTAAAAATAGAACTCAAATGCCCATATTGCATCATACTCAACATTCCCCCCTTTAATGTAAAGAGGTGAGATTCCTATCATCTCTTTGAGTTTTTCATGAATATTATGTAGAAATGTAAATCATATTATTTATTTTAAATCTTATTTAATGATTGTATATTAAATTTTAGTATAGGATAATACAACTGTAACATGTTTCTTTGAAGACCAAGAAACCAACCCGCTTCCCAATGTGAAGCAATAACCTGAAGTTGAATTCCTATCATCAAATGATTCTCCCCAATTTAAATATATGTATCCAATTATAAATAATAAATTTTTTAGTATAAAATTAATTCCATGATTATAAATTCATATTACATATCTAAAAATTCTCTTTACTGCTTGTAAATGCTTGAGTGGTTATTTGCTCATAAATCTAGAAGTCTTGCCACAGTGAGATACATCAAATATACCACCATGGTTATAAAATTATTTTAATAAAATAAATGACTTCCTTATTCCCCCATAATATTTTCTCTACTTGTAATTAGAGTGTCTATAGGCTTCAAATATTGAAGATTGTACTTCTTTATCATGTCATGGGCATACTCAGTTTGATAAATGAATACTTTCTCTTTATTTTGATGGTCTTCCATGCAAAGAAAGTAATTCATAAGTCCAATATTATTAATTTAAAACTATTATTTCATATCTTAATTTAATATATTCAAAATATCCATAGAAATACTTATAAAGATCAAGTCATCTGCATAGAGACATACATATAAAACATTAGAACTAGATGTTTGTATGTAAAGAGTTGGTTCATTTTGACTTATTACAAAGCCTTGATAGAATAATCAGATATCAATTATTGATTAATAATATCTTGGAGATTGATTCAAACCATAAATATATTTATTCAATCTATATACCTAAAATTCCTTACCCTTTACCTCAAAACCTTATCGTTGCCACACATTTATTTCTTCTTCAATCATTTTATTTAGGAATGCACTTTTCACCTTAGTATTGTAGATTCAATTTGTACCAATTAAATATTTATTCAAAGGAGGATCAAAAAAATTCCATGTATAATTTATCTCAATTTTATCTATCTTTAATTTCATAGCATCAACTCACTCTTTTTTGACTAGCTTTTGTATAACTTCTAGGTTCACTAGTCATTGATGATAATGTAAATATAGTATTTTCATCATAAGCATAATAAAATAAGTTTAATTTATGATATTTTATAATTATGATCAGAATATCATAATTATAATCTAAAATATTATTATCTATATGAATATTCAACAAATGTTTGTTTTTGCTTGGTATTAATGTATATGGATGACTAGTCTCTTGCAAAGAGCTAGTATTGTTTCATGTTGAACTAGAAACATGTGTAGGACATTATAATCCATAAAAATAAAATTAAAGAAGATAACCCATTAAATTATCTATTATATATCTACATGATTAACATCAACATATACCTCATTTAAAAAAAATTACAATTCCTATAAACAATTATGGATTTATTAGTAGGATTATAAAACTTGTATGTTTTGATTCATCACTATAACCTATGAAATTTTGCTCAACACTCTTATGATCAGTTATATCACCTTACCTTTGATTATGGTTATTTTAATGCTACTATTTACTTCAAATTATATGGAATTTATATCTCCTAATTACACATGGATTTTGAATGAATTATCCAACTTGCCAAAATCATCTTGGTGACTTATTATCTGATTTGAGAAACCTAAATTAAGAGACAACAAATTATTTTATTCCTCTATTCCCAAAAAACATGTGAGACAATCATATAATCCGTAAAAATAAATGTTTTCAACTTGAAAATTCTTCTCTTCCCTTTCTTGATTGGCTTGATTCTCAGCTGTTAGTATCTCATAATCTTTAATCATGTGTTTTTATTTTTTTGCAATAATGACAAGTACAATATTTATTTCTCTTACCTGTGAAGTTTATTTCAGATTTTTCCTATTAATTTGAATTTTTTGAACCCTTTTTATTATTAATTTCATTTTTATATTTTTTATTTTAAACCTTTTCCTTTGTTTCAAGTGATTATTTTAGACCATGTTTTATACCTCCTACATATAATCTCATCTTATCCTCACAAGACAAGATAGAAACCATTAACTCATCAACACTTATAGTGTTCGTGTATTTACACTCTTCGAGAGAGATCATAATATGAAACCATATTTGGCTTATATATCTAAAAAAAAAATATTACTATAACACTATCTTGTATGGTTTCTCCATAAACCCTCATTTTATGTACTAAATCATTTACCCTTATGCAATAATCTCCAACTCTTTTAGAATTTGACATTTTCAAATTCTTAAAATTAATTTCAAGGGTTTGGATTTTTTATTATCTTACCTTAATAAAGCCTTTATATGAATTCTCCAAGGTATTACATTTATCATGATCATTACTGAATCTTGAAATTTTTGGATAAATGTTTGGATTTATGACACTCTGAAGATAGAAGAAATATTGTGCATCTAAATTTTATTCATCGTGTTTTATTATTTTATGATCATATGTTAAGGTGTTATAATATTGAGGTGGTGTTTACCTATGAATAACATTCTTCCAAACTCCTTTCCACACAACAATTCCTTTCAATTTATCTCTCCAATATTCAAAGTTGTCACATTTGAAAACAAAAATATTCATGGAAGCATAGTTCACTGAAGCCATTGTATTTTATGAACATGGATTAAAAAACATTTTGAAAATTATTTGAATGTGGATATAATACAAAATTAATGTTTTGAATTAATTGGTAGAGTTTAAATTATCTTTGTTTCATTCTAAAATTGAAACTATGTATCAACAAAACAATCCCATAATTATTAGTTGTCAAACTAGATATGTTGTGAGTGAAATTGTTGATCAAAAAGTGTATTGAATAACTTCAAAATTAAAAAGATATTTTTGTTAGTTTAAATTATTGTATACCTATAATAATATCATATATAAAATAGATAAAAATCTTCTCAATTTTAATTAATGCACCACACTTATATTGTGTGTAATTTTATTAAATAAATAAGGCTTAAAATAAACCTTTTACAAAATAACTTTTGTAGTCATCTAAAATGTCATTTTAATTAAATGAGTGTCAAATTGAGACAACCCTATCCTTAGCTTAGCCATAGACCTATATTAGGGCCTCTTTTGATCTTTTTTAGCTTATGTGTGTACTTAGACCATGCCCATAAATACCAAAATCCACATTAGGCCATGTCCTTGGCATCCAAGATCTTTTCTCACTAGTTCCAACCACTTGGAAAATAACATGACCCTTGGATATGTAATGCACTATGATATTGGAAAAGGGGTAATGATATTGACCCTCAACATTTTTTAACCCTAACAAATATTTGTATGCTTCCCAAAACATTCTAGCATCGGCTTAGACTCATTTTGTGTCTTGATAAACACCATGACACTATAGAAAGACTACTCATCCATTTATTTGCTAGATGGAAAGTACATGAAAATCTCATGAACAAACTCAGAAACAATTATGAAAATCAAGGTCATTGATCCTTATTATTCCCTACTTATACATACATCCATCTACATCAACCTAGAGCTCAGATTACTTAGGTTTCTAGTCTCAATACACACTCAAAGCATTCAAACCAAAATTCATACTAGCATTCACTCATAATTTCACCAAAACTTAGATTGGGAAAACTACATTAGGCTTGATCCCCTTTCGAGGTATTGGTATGTAGGCAATGCTAACACATAGAGTTTTGAGTTCATGCCCAACCTACCCTAATAACACCACTCTACTTCTACTTGTGGTCCTCAAAACTTTAGTAAGCATGGAGGCTTAGGGTTTCACATCAAAAAAAAAAAGAAAGAATATACAATGATTCAAGACTCAGTCACACAAACATAGGAATATTAGAACAAGGTAGATATCCTCCCATAAATTCATTATTTTATCTATTCAAGGTCATTAGCATTGTATAAAAGGATAATAGCATAGTGCGTTATTAGCCGAGGAACCACACTACTATTTGAAGGAGACTCTAACAACTATTTCCTATTGATGACACCCTGTACTATTCTTTCACCAATTTCCATCCTACCACTTATCTATCTCACTCATTTTTCCAATTATCTCTTTTGTAATTCATTTTTATTTTTAGGCTAAGCAAAAAAATCAATTATTTTACAAATCAATAGTTGTTAATATTGCTATATTTATTCCATAATTTATATATAGCCCTTTATATACTTATGGTTGTACATACCATAATGTCTAAAATAGTTAAATCATTTGGTGAACCTTACTTTTAATAACATCCAAACCCTAGCCTTAGATTTTATTAGGGTTTGTATCATTTTATTTTCTATACTTAGTAATTAATTTTAAAATCTCAGATCTAATTAATTATTCTATTTTTTTAATCTTTCATATATTTAATTTATCAAAAGGTTTGAAATATATAAATTTTTGTTTTCCTACTTGCTAACCTACAATGGTAGAATTTAATAATTGATTTGATGAGAATGATAAGAGGCAATTGAAAAATTCATTTATAAACATTTAGATATGCAAGATGGCCTTATCCCTATTGTTCAAAAAGAGCTCTTAAAATCCATTAGAGGTCATCTTCTAACCCCAAAAATGTTAATATTATTACACCTATTATAGGGGAAACTCATATTTTACAACAACCCGCTATAACTAGCAAACTCTCACTAGTGTAAATGCCTCTTATGGCTAGTACACATCCCTCCTCTTTAGATGTACATTCCCTTGGGTAAGATATTCATTCTCTGCAGGCCAAGGTGTTACAATTTAATAGGTTATAACCAGAACATCACATGCCTTGGACTCTCATGTGCTCCTACATACACATTTGGCACAACATATAGTGGTAACTCCTTTGCCATCTAGATTTTTGGCACCTAAACTTACTTTGTATGATGGTAAGGGTGACCTAGAGCATCATATACATGTTTTTTACATAACATGTTTAGACTATGTGTCCAATGATTGGATCTTAACTAAGTCATTCCCTTATAGTTTAAATGACTATGCATTAAAATGGTTCTATGATCTCCTTAATCAATCTATCACACAATTTAATCTAGTTGTAGATATGTTTTTGGCATAAATTTCAATCAACATCAGTGACAAGGTTTTATACACTCAAATTGCACAACTTAATAAAAAATATAATGAACAAATAGTTGAATATGTCTTGTGATATAAAATCATATTATCAAAGATGAGTAGCCCCATGGCTGATAAATAACTCCAAGACATATTCAAGCAAAACTTATTATTAGCATTACATGAATATATATTACTCAAAATATTTGCATCATTTATAGATTTATACCATATAGTGAAGGAATGAGAAGTCAAACTTCTCTCCATAGGTACTTTAAAATACATATCCAGATCATATTCCACTAATAAGAGTTTAAATAAGCCTACATATAAGGTGATGCCCAATAAAAACAATAATGAGCACACTATGATAGTTAACACAACATCAAAGCCAACTCCTCATCTAGTTTTATCATTTCTTCCAAGGAGACCTTTTATAAATCTTCCTAAACTGCTAGCTCGCATTCTCTAGTGAATTTTGGAATGCAATGTCATATCTCTTCCTCCCATCAAAGGGGTTGATACAATTAGGCCTCTTTCAAAGAACTATGATTCCAATGCACTTTGTAATTATCATAGGTCCCCCAGCCATACTACAAAAAAATGCATCAACTTATGACATAAGATCCAAGATTTGATAGAGAATAATATCATTGATGTGAGCACTCCTAAAGAAATACCAAAAGCACAACCATCTAAAGTGAAAGTAATGAAAATATTTTATGATTCATTTCCCAAACATATGGATAATGAGATAATAGACACTTTAATTTTTCATTATACTTATCAGGCACATCCACCATTATAATCCTATCATACTCATATAATGGATATATACCCTCTACATAATATCATTGGTGTGTATCATATTACAATACTAGGTAGGTCTCTTATCACTTTCTTAGAATAGGAGATCATTGATGATAAATCAGATTTATATGCACTCTTTGTATAAGCTTACATTGATCATCATATTATTTAGAGTGTCATGGTTAACAATAGGTCAAACATTAATATGTGTACTATTACACTTCTACATCACTTGAGATATTTAGATTAGGGTATTTATCTGATAGATACAATTATTTCTGGATTAGTGGCCATGTCAAGAGCTACATAAATGAGATAGTACTTCCATTATAGGTTGGGCCTACATATATGGCTAATAGATTCATAGTGGTACTTAGTGTTGACACATTTGACATATTATTGGGTACATCTTGGATACAATATCTTTGAGCCATCCCCTTCACCATACATAGATGTATTAAGTATATACATGATAATTAGGTTGTTATAGTTGGGGGCCTTCTATATGAGTATCCTTTACCTACTCCAAAACCAAATACACAATAGTCACCAATGATAATTCTATCTATCACCACACCTCAAATATTAGTTAAGCCACTAGCATAGGTGATGTATACTTCTATAATATCACCACATATACATACTCTCCCATGGAGACATTTATTATAGATATCCATACATCATATACAAATTATGGATTTTATAGAGCTCTCTCTACCCAATTCACACACATATCAATGATATTGAATCCCCAAAACACTCCACATAGAGCATTTACACCAGTTATAGCTACTTCCACTAGATGGGCCCTCAAGAGCCCTATAGATCATAGGCTAGTTCAGTCAGCTTTGGGGATTCATGGCTAACTTCATAGTCAACTTAAACTATAGAATATTTAGTACATCTAGTTTTCATATCTTAGATACTTCCTTGCATATCACATGTGGTCATTCTCCCTTTACTTGATATAGGTCACCTTGATAGCGAGTCTCTCATGAGACTTATCAATTAGTATGTTCTCATATTTTACTTGTACATAGTTTCTCTTATCTTGATCCTTGTATATTGTTTAATTTTCATGTTATTTGTACATAACTTATACCTATTAAAAAAAAATAACATATTAAAAATATAAAAAAATTCAAATATTGCTAAAAAAATACAAATTTTAGATTATATGCATTGCCATGTTTACATTCTTTCTATTTACCAGGTACTACATATGATATATATGTTAGTTTAGTTGGTTTTATCATACATATATACTTCACTTTTTCCCTTCAAGTGTTCATAGATTACTATAGGACTTACATCCTCTACACAAATCCAGATTTACTACTATCTACCCATCGGGGGCTCATACACATATACACAGATTTAACATTGACATATTAGCCAAGCGGGGGCATCATACTACATGGCTTATAATTTAAAAAGTTATATATATATATATACTCCATATCATATATTTATCATTGATTATATCTTGATATTGATCATCCTATACTACACAATGTTTTTTACCAACTACTACTATAGACTCAACTTACGTACATATTTGATTTTATACATATTTGTACCACATGTATATGCATACTTTCAATTCTAGATTTAATAATTTATATTTAATTATATCCATTTGATTCTACATCTATTTGAGGGTATTTTAATCTACCATTGTTTTGGCTCTAAGCCAATTCCTTTCATTGTGTGTATGCTTTGGACATGTGCCCATGTCCTTGTGTATGCTTCTTGATTGTGTATGTGGAATTTTTAACATGTCCTTTCATGTGGATATAAGCCAAAATTAGTTTATCTTTATGTATGTGGAAATTTGAACATGCCCTTATATGTTTTCTCTTTCTCACACTTAGTGACATGTGCCCATGTCCCTTGTTTTATGGCTCCTTGGCATATTTTGAATGCCTCATGTATTTTTATGTATGATTTCATGTATGCATCATGGACATGAATATTGTATCTTGATTGTTACATTCACATCCAATTGTGATACCATGAGGGATCTCATGCATCCCCCCTTCTTCCTTGCGTGCCTTGATGGACATCATACCCCATCCCCTACGTAGTTTACTTAGTTTGGATTTAGATTTATTGTTCATATACATGCTTACATTATTATATATACCTTGAAAACCTTGTGATTGATAGATGTAAACTACATCATACATTAACAACTTATGTTCAGACTATTTTACATTTTGATGTCATGTATACACATTATATTTCTTTATGACAAAAAATTATATGTTTCTAGTCTAACATACATGATGCATAACTTTTATTTTGAGGATAGTTATTTTAGAGGTTCAAAAACTCCCCTCAAAAGAGGGGGAACTCATAGGGGTTTGTCACATAGATCAGACCATCCTAGTGCACTTAGAACATAGTTTTTAGTAGGCAGACATAGATTATAGAACCCAAATTTAGAAAAATATAGTAAAACATAGTCACACTTAGATTAGTCTTAGTTTCCCTTAGAAACAACACATTTAGTTAATAGTGTAGTATAATGGTATACATCTTAGTGAACTATTGGCAAAGGGGACCGTGCTACTATCTAGTAGCCTTAAACATAGAAAATTCTAGAATTGCCAGAAACATACAATAGTTATAGTTCATATTTACATAGCCTTAGTCAAAGTTTATCAGATAGGTTTAGTTTATACTCAAATATTATATAGATTACATGGGTTTTGCTCAAATTATGGGATCATGCACAACATGATCACTCTCATTTTAGTTTTAGATATGCATAAACACATATTACTATGACTTAATTCAGAATCCATATACATAGATATCAAAGTTGGGGGCATGTGCATGACACATTTTTATCATATTTTTAGTTTAACACCAATACTTTTAAGATGGAATGACAACTCCATGTCACTCTCCACGTTAAATACTCTAGGCACTATATGCACTAGTTTTGCACTAGTTTTACACTAATTTTACACTAGATTAATGCCTCATTATGTCTATAATGGTTGGCATTCTTGAGTGACCTAGAGCCATTTTTACATTTAGAGTTTCTATATGGCCCAAATCCATATTACAAAATTTTAGTTACTCATGTAATTTTAGCTTCAGATGCATCTAACACACATCGGTTACTTAAGTTTTTGAGCCACCTACATGAGAGGGTTAGATAAATCATCAATCCAATCTAAGTTATTCATAGGTTATGATCCATTAAACAAGGGTGGGAAATTATGGAGTCTTAGCCTACTTGAGTTTTTAAGCCATCTACATGAGAGGATTTGATAACTCATCAGTCAAATCCAAGTTATTTACAAGTTATAATCCATCAATTAGGGGAGGTAAATGATGGATTCAAGTATAGCTTGAGTTCTTGAGCCACCTACACATGGGGATCTAGTCCAAGCTATTCACCATTTGACCACCATCTGCACAAACATATAGGATGTCACCATATTTTAGCTTTAGTTCATATACCTAGTGAGGTATATTCATTTTTTCCCTCTCTCTCTCTCTCTCATATTTTTACTCAATTTTGTTTTTGTCTTTGATGTTTATTAAGTAAGCACTAATTCATACATGTTTCATTCATAGGACACATAATGGAGTGCAATTCACAAAATTATATCCATATTCATAAGCTTTACCTCTTAGGTAAGTCTAGGTACCTCTCTTTTTCCTTTATCCTAGTCATTTTGCTTTATTTCATTTATAGAATAAAGGGGGATAAATGTCGTCATATAAAATGTCATTTTAATGTAATGACTATAATTTAAGACCACCCTATCCTTAGCTTAGACCTAAAACTATCTTAGGGCCTCTTTTGACCCTTTTCCTATTTATATATGCACTCATACCATGCCTAGATATACCAAAAGCCACATTAGGCCATCTCTTAGGCATCCAAGACCCTCTTTCACTCATTCTAGCGACTTGGACAATAGTGCAACCTTTGGGTCTATAACACACTATGCTATTGGTAAAAGGGTATCACTATTAACCATCAACCTTTTTTTACACCTAAAGAATATGTTTCCACTTCATAAATAATTTTAGCACCATAACACTATATAAAGTTCACTCATTAATTTATTTTCTATATGGAAAACAATTGCAACTCTCATGAAAAAACTTAGAAATAGTTGTGCAAATCAAGGTCATTGATCCCTATTACTCCCTAATTGTATATGCACCAATCTACAATAGCCAAGAATTTAGATTAATTAGGTTTTCAATCTCAATACACATTCGAATCATTCAAACCAACATTCATACTAGCATTCACTTACACTTGCACCAGTATTTAGATTGAGAAAATTACATTGAGCTTGATCCTCTTTCGAGGTATTTATATGTGGGTAATGATGAACACATGGGGTGTTGAGAACACATATAAATTACCCTACTAATTCCACTCTATTATACTTGTGTTCATGAAAACCCTAGAAATCATGGATTCTTAAGGTTTCACATCAAGATAAGTCAAAATAGGGAATAGACAATAATTTAGGACTCAGTCACATAGACATAAGATTCTAAGAACAAGGCAGACATCCTACAAAAAACTCATTATTTTATCTATTTAAGGTCATTTTCATAGTACACGAGGACACCAACATAGTGAACTATTTGCAGAGGGACTGTGTTACTATTCAAAGGAGATTGTGACACCTATTTCTTATTGATGACAACCTATACTATTCTTGCACTAATTTCTAGCCTACCACTTATTTGTCTCAGTCATTTTTATATCTAAGTGTGTCTTTTGTAATTTATTTCTATTTATAGGCTAAGAAAACAAATCAATTATTGTATAAATAAGTGGATATTGATATTTCTATATTTATTCTATGATTTATATAGTCAACTCTTTATCTAATTAGGGTTTTTTATTCTATAAACACCCTAATTTGGTTAAGTAACCACAAGTATTAAGTCTTTTATTTCTCTTTCACATGAAGGTCTTAGTGATGATTATAACCCTTGTTAGCATGGTAATTTTGATTTTTTTGATTTTTCTTATGTCTTATTTTTCCTTATTTGTGACACTCCTAATAGTCATAAGTTACCTTTTTCCTAGTCATATGGGCCCCTAGCATGTCTTCCCTAATTTTATCTCTATTTTAAGACTTAGGACACTAGCACCACTTTCAAGATAGTAGTGACACATGGTGTTAGTGTCCACTTATGGATATAATGTCTAACATGCCCTTTCTCTTGTGTTTGAGTCCTAACCCCTTTGTGAGCCTTTTATTATGTTTTTATCCCTATTTTATGACTTGTTAGCCAACGAATAAGGTCTTATATTCAAAACAAAGTTACTTCTATATAAAGAGCCTCATAAGGAATTTTTCATCTAGTACTTACTATTTTAGCACATATATACATAAAATCAATCAATAATACAACTCAACACTCTGTATACTACTCAGTATTCACACCTAGACATTGCATTCTTGATCAAAGAAGGGTCTAAGAAAAAATCATTCTAGCATACCATGTAAGTTGATGGTGTACTTTCCTTAAGGGATAACTATATGTGATCTAAGACCTCTAAAATTAGGGTTAATGTAGGCAATGACTAGGATAGTAGGGGTTCTACTCTGCATGATCATAACATCCCATAACCAAATTTTTTCTTTCCTTTTTGAATTTGATCCATTTATTGTTTCATATGTGTAGCTAGTCTTTAGGGTTTTAGAGGAGCTTCAGCTAAAATAATGACATAGATGAGCCCCTGAATGACACATAACCACCTCCATGACTTCCAAAACCTCTTGTAACTTTCTTAAAAGTTTTAGACATTCTATACAAGAAGGAAATTAGTGCCAAAATTAGACACTAGCACCACATGACACTACTATCTTGATAGGGGCAGTACTGTCCTAAGTCATATTTCAATAAATAGTTAGAAGATGAAAGATTTTTGCATATCTATTTAATCATTCCAGTACCTTGATTGCATAAAACTCTATTTATCTCTATATAAGTCCTTTTTCTCCTCTCACTTGTTATGTTGGTAAAGTTTAATTAAATTAGTAATTTCTAATTTTTATCCTAGATTAGCAACATATTCAACCCTTTAACTACATATGATTTACACTAATTAAAATCTAAAAGGTTAAAACATTTGGTGAACCTGACTTTGAATATTGCTTGAAACCCTAATATTCCTTATGATTTACCTTCTCCAAATTTTGTACATTAAATTAGGGTTATAAAATTCTATTTTTCTAATTTTTTGGCATAACCTAGCTAATTTAATCAATCTTATATTAGGGTTTCATTTGTTTAATGTAATTTAAATTTTTACAACTCAACCTTAAGTCAAAACCCTAGATCCACATATTAGGTCCCTATACATACAAATATTAGCAATTAGGGTTTCTCTTACAAATCTTATTTTTTATTACACACTTTGTTCAATAATTTTTCACATTGCACATATACTTATGTTAGATTATATTCTACCTCATGTGTTTATTATTCCTTGTTTACATTATAATCTTGGGCAAGTTTAAAATGGCATCTAAAAAGTCTTCTACCCCTCATCCATTTTATGCACTCTTGAATTTATTTCATGATTATAAAAATCAATGGACTAGTTTTCAATATTATACATTAGAGCATAATAATGAATTCATTTATAATGATGATGATTATTGTTATAATTATGGCTATGAAGATTATTATGGCTATGCCAATGAAAATTAACATGAGGATGTATTAGATACATCATCTTCTCTTTCCTCTCACACTTATCTTAATCCTCAAAATCAAACTAATAATATGATGACAAAAAAATCTTTTGTTGGCAGTCCTTTATTCCAATGTGATCCTAGCTTTTCAACTACTTTTGCTACGTCATTATTCAAATTAAATCAATATAAGTGAAATACATGAAAACTAATTTTACATAATTAAAGGTAAATTAGATAGGAAAAATGCATCTTCTTTACTCTTCTCAGTTAAATTTGAAAAAGTAAGTACCAATCATATTACACCTTTTAGTAATGCACAAACCAAGGTAAATGAAATTATTTTATAACCTTCTTTCACATTCCAAGCTCAATGCACTGATTCTTTACAATAAGTTGATAATGTAAATGTCTCTAACTCTTCTCCTATATTTCATAATATGCAAAAAGAAAACATGATTATTACTTCTTCTACCCTTGATTCTAAAATTGAAAGTGATAATCATGTTTTTATTCCACACATAGCTAGTGAATAAATACATTGCAATACACTTACATATAATGACACATTGCATAGTAGTAAAAAGTTAAAATATTCCCTTTATATCTCTCTTAATGAGCATGTGGATGATACTTATTCTACTCTTACTTCTACAAATTAATTAAATTCTGATTTTGATAAACCATGGGATAATGATGATTATCGTGATTATGATAAAGATGACATAGAATCTACACCTTCTATTTCTTCTCCTACCTCACCTATTTCTCTTGTTTAACCAAACACTAAGTCACATGTAAAAATATAGACACACACACATTTATTCTTATGTTCATAATTTACATTTACTTGAGAATAAAGTACCTTCTATTCAAGTAGCATGTGATACTTCTTTAAAAATTAATAATATAAGAGATACCAATGAATCTACCTCAACCCCCTTACTATAGTATAACCTATTTCTCAAAATAACATAAATGAGGCTGGTAGCTCATTTACCTATAACTAGGTCCCAACTATCACACCTCCAAAGGTTATAGAGAGCAAACTAACCCTCTCTAAAAGAGATTTCCAATACAATGTACCAATGGATAAGATAAATAACAAAATCCAAGGATTAAATGAACCCCTTGATGATAATAATATACCTTCACAAGTGTTAATTTCCTTAATGCATATTATGGGTGATTTGAAATAATAAATATACCATCTCACTTTGAATAAAAAATCATACCAATGTTAGGCCAATGTCAATGTTATACATAGCAACCCTATTCTATGAAGAATCTCAAATACAAGGTTGCCACACAACTTTTAGATACCGGTGTTACCTTTATTTGATGGGCATAGAGATCCATTATTTTAACTTAAGGCTTATGAGAAATCCATGGCCCATATTACAAATAAGTTGACTCTACTATAGTTATTTCCAAAGTCCTTAGATGGGGAAGCACTAAATTGATTCCAACATATAATCCCTAGTGAATCTCTACACACATATGAGGAGTTAGAGATAGTCTTTCTTAATAATTACATACAGAATAAGGGACCTATAATCAGACATGAGAGGTTACCTTCATTTCATCAAGGTGAGACAAAGCCAACATTTGAGTATAGTCTAAGGTTTAAATATTGTTTCCACCAGTTGATTTATCAACCAATAGATTTAGAAGTATATTACATCTTTGCCAAAAGTTTAATCTATCCTCTCAATGATCGATTACCATATCAAACATCAAAATCATTTTGACATCTATGTAATGCAGCTATAATATTAGAGGTAGAGTTGAGATTAGTAGTTATATAGTTAGAGTCAGATTTAGCTATAGACCCTTTAGAGCCTCAGTCATATAATATGGTACAAGAGCCTACCCCACTTAGAATTAATAACTTAGTATAATAGAAACCACTAATAAGGATACTAAATAAATGAAAAGAGCCACTCTACACAACACCTTCTATATTTAGTAGAACACATGATAAAGACAAAGGGGTTATGTAGTTTTTAGATAAGTCTGAGCTTCATGACATTTTGCTTACACTATTAGATAGGGGGATGATCACACTTCCTTCTACTCATCATCATCTACCACACCATTTTCACCATGTACCACATAATCCATATTTTCATTTTCACAAGATAAATGGCATTTACAAGATCATTGTTATGCACTTTGAGCTCACATTGACTAGTATGTTACTCGAGGCATCATAAAATTTACATAGGGGCAACAAGATCTTATTCACCATACTATCCGAGATCACACTTCTCTATGATAGAGTTATCCTAAAACGTTAATTTTAAGTAACCATTAGTTTCTCATTATATGAGCCTTGTGAATTGTATGACACCTATTTATGATCAATCTCATACACCACACTTTCAATAGTGATGGAAACTAGTTCACAGAGATCAAAACACAACTTCAGTATGTACACTAATCAAGATATATAAGACAAAATATAAAGCCAAAGGCATAGTTTCAGTTCAAACACCAATATAGATATATGGAAATAATTATAGAGATCATAACCTAGCTCTAATGTGTACACCAATCAAGATATATGGGAAAAACTACAAGATAAGGGCATAATTTTAGTTTAAACACCAATAAATATTTATTAAAATAATTATAGAAATCAGAATGTATCTCTAGTTTGTACATTGATCAAGATATTTACTAGAAACCATACAACTTAGAGTGAAGTTTTAACAAGTCAACCGATCAATATTTTTGCACCAAAGTCTACACATCTACATACTAGCAATGCATCACATGTAGATCTAGTTTTAGAGTCTCCTTCTATATTGCAATAACATGATAAATATGGTCATTGGTTCTCCATGCCATCTTGGTTTAGATAGGGAATACCACTATTACATGATATACATGAAAAAATCTTATGAAATACAAAAAAAAAACACTATGCCAATAAATACAAAATTTTAATCCACTACACATATGTCTAACATTTATAACCATATACAATTCAATAAGTACAATCTAACAAGATCTAGTTACCAATACATATAGTGACAATTTAAACAATAAAAATCCATATATATAACTTAGAATATAGTTTTAATACAAATATATTCCATCACTTAATGATGCAGACATGACTACTGGGACCAGCTCCCTCACTCTCACTCTCATATATATTAAAGTTAGAACTTGAGGCCCTATCATTTATACGTGACCTAGATTGATGACTCCATTTACTCTATCTCATGATACATGCCTATCTCAACCATACACTCAACATGATCTCACTGAATATGTATGTAGTCATCTACTATCTAACTACGAGCCCCACCTATAACATTAGGTATAGGCATGGTACACCTATGCAACTTAGCACATGCCTCATCTTTATCTACCACCACACACCTATATGTTATGGTAGATATTATAGCTTAGTAAAATAAATGGGCATATACCATGGCCCCATTGGTGTCACTATCCACTAATCCATACTCCACAACATCATCATGAATATACCATGTCAACTCACAAAGTGTTGACTCAATGGTAATCTCTCAGTACTCATCATCCCCTGAACCTAAAAATGGCCACATAGTTCATAATATTCCTCATCACATAAAGACAATAAACTTTACAAAAAGTATGAAAACATATTATATTAACTTACCATCAACAACCCTCATGGGATCCACATCTAATACATCCTCTACAATCATCCCACCTCTCAAAAATAGAGGTGCTCATCTATGGTCACTACACTAAGCTATTTAGGCCTCAATCACTCCCACATCATATATATTTGGTATATTAATATTAGGGTCTCACTCTATTAATAAAATAAGATCTAACTCAGTAATAGGTGGCCTCACAAGAGCCCAAAAACTCCTCAATCATATCACAAGTGTTAGGGGCACATCTTATACTACACTAAACTATAATGTGACCCACTCATATTAAAATTGCTCATATGTGTTGTCTCAGTAGTTATGTAGATAATAACTCACTTGAATCTTCCTCAGTTGAGTACTATCCTTAAGCCACACCTCATAGCCCCTTAGGGTCTTCATATAATATCCACTACTATCAAACTATCTAATAAATATCGATACTGCATAGTGCTCATCTTAAGCATATGCCATATACATGTCCATATCTCTATAAATAACTATGGATGAACCCATACATATTGTGCATGTGCCACTGTCATGATCAAAACTATATAATCATATGCTAAATAATGTAATAATGTTGATGCTTTAATATTTCCACTACACATCTCTTGTGTAAAATGATATAGATCCCTATATAGGTGAGATAGCATCATAGACCCTAAGAGTACATAGTACCATGCTCCTCTATATCTTACACTATCTCATGCATCCTATAGGAAATCAGAACCCCATTCCCATATACAACCATAAATGAAGATAAAAACTAGTTAGGAACTTTCACAATCATAGAACCTTGGTAGTCATAATCAAGGTCAATAATATATCACTATGACTCCTTGCATGATGGGTTCTAGCTACCATGGTAGAGAAATATCTAGAATCCCATTATATGGCTCGAGGACCTGTAACCTCCTAAAATATAGCTCATTACATATAGATTGACAATCATAGAATCTGGTACACATCCTTTAGTGTAATGGTCATCTCCCTAGTGGGTAACCAGAACATGCATGTATTTGTATCCCATATCTCACATAGTGTAGTCATCATATGCATACCTTAGGCATAGGCTCTAGGAATGCAACCTATCTCAAACCTACTCTCTTGAGTACCTCCATCTCTATACCTACCAAGGGCATACCATATAAGGTCTTCATCATCCATCTAGTGCAAAGCTCTATCATGTAGGCATCAACCTACAAAATTAAAACCAAATCAAACATTAACAAAGGAAAATTAAAACTAGTAGACAATAATACACATCATGAACCAATCAACTATAATCAACATCACATCTCAAGATTGCTAGACACTAGCACTACATAAAGTACAATAGTGCTGAATAATAACACCACCCCTTGGATACTAACACTAGGTACTATATAGTAGTGCCTAAAATTAGACACTAGTGTCATTATTTGTAAAATAGGCCCTAAACTAGTTCATTTTTAGTAAAACTAGTAAATAAGATATCATAAATAATAAAAGTAAGAAATAGTTTGGGTTCCTTACTAGGAAAACCTCCTCCCTAACTTGAATCTATGCCTCAAACTTCTCATAGTGCGTCAAGGTACCTCTTCATCTCCTCAACATATTTCTCTCACTCAGTTAGATAATTAATTTTAACTCAAATGCTCTAAATGAATTGCCAAATTAATTAAATGACCTATTTAAGTCATACTTACCCAATGCCACCTTATTAAGGTTAACCTTGTGTGCTAATTTCACTAACTAATAAAAATCCCTTACTATCACCATATCTCAAGAACCATAGCTCTAATTTATGAACCATTTATTGAACATGCGACTTGACATCGATATATAACATCCCATATTGGTTAAATCAATCTTTTATTCATTATCAAATCTAAAAAATGATAAAAGTAATATCACTATAGTTAACATAACAATCGATAAAACATCTATCTAATTACACATTCAATTATCAACTCTATGATAATAAAAACAATATTAACACTCAAAAAAACATTACACCTACTAATTAAAAATAGTACAACCAATTATTACCACTTTTGGTTACATAACCTCACCATAATCTTGGATCTCTCACCAAAAGGGGGGAAATATGTATAGATTGCTTCAGACATATAAATTTTCATGTAGACATAGACATATGGGTTTACATAGGTATTTAGATTCACAAGTTTTTAGATATATAAACACATGGATCTACATAGGTACATAAGTTTCCACATGTATTTAGATTCACAGGTTTTCAGATATACAAACAAATGGGTCTACATAGGTACATAGGGTTACAAAGGTATTTAAATTCATAGTTTTTTTAGATATATAGACACACAGGTCTCCATAGGTATTTAGATTCATAGGTTTTCAAATACACAAATATTCAAATTCATAGGTTATCAGATACACATATATTTAGATTCATAGGTTATTAGGTACACATATATTTAGATTCATAGGTTCTCAGATATACATACACATAGGTTCACACAAGTATTTTAATATATAATACATATAGATATAGATATGTATATATAGTTTTGAATGAGGTTTACTATTTTACTTAGATATTTAGATACACAACTACATTATTCATATATCGGGATTAGGGGGTACAATGTAGAGTGCATGTCTTTAGTCCCCATTTATAGATTATTAGGTTACACTTAGTATTATCACCAACATCATCATCAAGTTTTCACCAGTTTGGATCATATGACCATTTGTAGTGGTTGATCCATAGCATTCCACCAGACCCAATTCACATACTTAGATTCAGTCTAGACATAATTATGGGGGAAAATTAGCCTTATTTTTCCTCACATTTAGTTTACATACTCAAATTTAGTATAGGGGAATCCACATCACATGTCTCCCCTTCACATATTGCTCTCTAGTTCTTATCCACTTCTCTAGCCAAGAAGTGGGTCAAATCTAGATTACATTCACATAGGTAAGTTTAGGTATACATTCCTCTTTTTATTTTACTCTAGTACTTTTATTTCATTGCATTACTAGAATAAAAGGGGATAAAATGTAAACATCCTAATTTGGTCAAGTAACCACAAGTAATATGTATTTTGTTTCTCTTTCATATGTATTTTGAGTCTTTTGATCATTCTTATGTCTTATTTTTCCTTATTTGTGACACTCCCAATAGCCATAAGTCATATTTTCCCCAATCACAAGGGTCCCTAGCCTATCTTCCCTAATTTTAGCTCTATTTTAAGCCTTAAGAAACTAATGCCACTTTTAGGATAGTAGTGCCACATGGCACTAGTGTCCACTTATGGATCTAGTGTCTGGTGGACCATTTTTTTTGTGTTTAAGACCTAACCCCTCTATGAGCCTTTTCTTATGTTTTTTGTCCCTTATATATGAATTTTCAACCAAAAAACAAGGTCTTATATTCAAAACAAATTTCCTTCTATATAAAGAGCCTCATAAGGCATTTTACATCTAACACTTACTATTTTGGCACATATTTACATAAAATCAATCAATAGTACAAATTAATACTCTACATAATACTCAATATTCACACTTAGACATCATATGCTTGATCAAAGAAGGACCTAAGCAAAAATCATTGTATCATACCATGCAAGTTGATGGTGTATGTTCCCTAAGGGAGAACTACATGCGATCTAAGACCGTTAACATTGGGGTTAATATAGGCAGTGGCCAGGACAACAGGGGTTATGCTCTGTGTGATCATAACATCTTAAAACCCAAATTTCCCTTTATTTTTTTCATTTGATCTATTTAATTTTTTATGTGTGTAGGTATTCATTAGGATTTCATAGGAGATTCATCCAAAAAAATGACATAAAGGAGCCCCCGAATGACACATAACTGCCTATAAGACCTCCCACAACTTCCTTGAAAGTTTTAGACAATTTATACAAGGAAATTAGTGACATAATTGGAAACTAGTGACTATTTTGATAGGGGTGCTAATATCTTGATCTAGATTTCAACAAATAATTAAAAGATGAAATATTCTTGCATGTCTATTCAATCATTTCCAGTACCTTGATCCACATAAAACTTTGTTGATATCCAGATAAGTCCCTTTTCTCATCTCGCTTGCTATTTTTGAAAAGTTTAATTAAATTAATAATTTTTATTTTTATCCTAGACTAGCAACATACTTGGCCATTTAACTACATATGATTTACACTATTAAAACCCCAAAAGGTTAAAACACATTCCATAATTACAAAAATATCTAATTCAACTTGCATGACTTACATTTATATCTCACCTATTCATATGGTTATTTATATTTATATGACTTACATATGATATGTTTATGCTGGTTATTTATATTTCACCTATTCATCTTCTTACATGGCTTACTTGAGTGCATTTCTTGTTTTTTACCTTGTCTTGAATGTGGAACATTTGAACATGTTCCTTATTTGTTGGTTGTAATTCCCCTAATTGTTGTTTCTTTGATATGCAAACATTTAAATATGTCTTATCCTTTGAGGCATTTGAACATGCCCCTTGTTTTTTGTCTCCTTAGACCCATTTTATGTGACATTTAATAATATAATGTGTGTGTTTGATTGTTTTTTGAGCTTGTGCTTGTTACTCTTAGATGTTTCCATGATCCCTATCATGCATCTTATGGATTGTTACCTTTAGATACTACAATATTTAATGATATATCTACTTAGACATGACACTACTATATGCTTGATTACTACATGATTGATATAAATATAAAATGGTTATATTATTATTTTGAGATAAGGTAACTTATCATGTTGCATCTCCTCACCTTAAAAGGGGGGTATATTAGTGGGGGCATGTCATATAGAGATGAATACACATACATACAGTCAACATAATTATAAAAAAATGATATAGTTTACATGATTCAAATATACACTTGGGTCAAAATATTATGCATTTGGCACCAATTTTCAAAATTTAAGACATTTTTTCAAATTATGACAAATATTATACATAACTTATAAATCAAAGGTTACATTTTGATGGATACATCAACTTGAGACATATTATAGGTGCATATGACATGTAAATACACCAAATCAAAAATACATATTTATATCATATACACATTTAGGTATCAACATCACCAAGATACACTAATTTAGCTTTATTTATTTATAACACTTACCTCCCCTAAGTTGTACGATTGAGATTTAGTGATCTCAAAAACCTTAGCACTACTTCCATTTTGTAGGTTGAGATAGTTAGAACAATTGACCTAGGCCAGATTAGTTATATTATGTATACACTTGAGTTATGTGATTGGGATTTAGTGATCTCATTGGCCTAATCACTACTCACACTTACACTAGATTGGGGGCATGATGACCCTCCCATTCTCCTCTTCACATCTATAGGGTTTAGTTTTGAACCTCTTTATCTAATGTTTCATAAAATAAGCATCATTATTAAAGCAAAATACTAAGGGACAACATGGTTTCATTGACATACATGTGTACTCCTTCTTTGATTTTTTTTTCCAGGTATTTCAATTATTCTTTTTTTAGATTATATGCACTAATTACACTATAACATTCTCTTGGTTACAAGAAATACACAAAAAACAAATTAAAATAGGTCTTAAGCAAAGATAAGGTGTGTTGTACACACTGATGTACATATTTATTTCCTTTAAACTAGTAATTTCATCCTTATGCATTACTAAATTAAATGGGGGGAAATGTAAATAATGTAGAAATTATTTCTAAATTATATTGAAAATCATTCTTGTACATTTGGAAAATAAATATCATGGATGTAACTTTAGCTTATAGACCTTCCTGCTACTAAAAGGATCACAGATGCTATTTATTTGTACCTATTACTTATTTCTTAGTTACACCAATGTTAATTTTATGATTTAGACCTTCTATCTTACCCATAATGCTATAAACATTCTTATCTTATGTCTTTGCAAGTTACAGACCTATGTATGTTTTTCAAATTTCTAGACACTTGCATCCCAATTAGATGCATACATCTATACTATTGTCCTATTAGAACACAAGTGTCTAATGCCCTAAAGTCATCCTAATTACAAATAAAATGTATTAATATGGTTTGCCTAAGTGTTTTCATTCAATATATTATTTGAAAGGATTGGTATATATGCATGATCAATTCTCATCCATTCTTCACCTAACACAAACCTAAAAACCTATTACCTCTCATAAGGAAACTTACCAAAGGCATAAATCAAGCACTCAAGTTAGAAAAGCTTATCTATTTCCCTCTATTTCTATATTAGTCATAGGGAAAACACATATACATGTTCAAAGTAATGAAGGAACATCCCATGAGCCACATTTACCAAGTTACAAGCTAGGTCACTTTATGTACTACTTATCACACATTGCATCTTTATGCATACATAGGCCAATACATAGGGGAGAAATACATACATATGAGGCCCTCTTTAAAGTATTGGCTATATAGTAAGTTCTCATTAAAAGAGGGGTATTTGGGGAAACTTGATATTGTGTGCCCACTAAACCATTTTTCCCATAACCACTATGAATATAAACTAGGATTTTACTATTTGACAAGGAGCAACAACACATGATCCATATCTAAGCACACTAGAGTGAAGGTGACATATAACCCAAAATATTTTAGGTTAAAGCATCTATATCTATTAGGTATTACATATAGGACACCTATGTCTCAATTAGAAAAAAGCATTGATATAATCATTTAAGGTCGACACAGGTTTCTGAAGTCACATAAGTGCTTAATCAAAAATTTGATGGTAATACTATAATCCACTTCCATTATAATCCCTTCCTATTCTATATCTTGATTTGAATTAACATTAAAACTAACTATATTGTTTTCAGTATCATTGTAATATTTAGCATAGTTGTACTTTTTATTTTTATCATATTTCAACATGATAAATTTAATGTGTTTATCTAAGTTTATAAATTGATTAACATACTATAGATATAGTTTATTACATTTGTGCCCTAGGCTATCTCTATCCCTTTAACCTTGGATTCCATAATCTAGATTTTAGGGTTAAACATTTGTTTAACTCAACTTATGTGAATGCAAAAAATTCTAATCTAGGATTTTTTCCTACTTTATTATTTTATAAATTCTGATTTCAAAGTGTTAAAAATTTAAAAATCAAAATTTAACATTTTCTAAAAACATATTTAATATATATATATATATATATATTAATGACTTCAATTTACAATACATTGTGGTGGTTATTACTTATTTTTTTAGGATTTACTTTTTTAGGATTATGAAATGTAACCCTAGGTTGATAAAGAACTGAGTAATAAATCAAAAAATAAAATACTATAGTGTCAATAACCACTGATTTGCATAATAATTGATTTATTTGAATATTCTATAAATATCAATAAATTAGAAAAGTGTACTTAGAAAATATGATTGAGATAGATTAGTGGAAGGCTAGAAAGTGATGTAAGAGTAGGGAAAAGTGTCATCAATGGATAATATGTGTTATAACCCTCTTTGAATAATAACACAAACCTATTTGCTAGAAATGCACTGCATTATAGACCTTTTTATGTAATATTAATGACCCTGTATAGGTGAAGTAGTAAAATTCTAAGTAGACTTTCACTCTATTTTGGGAATCATGTGCCTATATGATTGAGACCTAGATCATCATCTATTATAAACTTTAACTAATTTCACTATGAAACCCTAAGACTCCATGCTTGATAGGGTCTTTATGAACACAAGTGGAAGGAGAGTGGCATTATTAGGGTAGGTTAGGCATGACCTCAACACTCCATATGTTAAGTGTTTCCTACATAATGATACCTCAAAAAAGGATCAATCTTGATGTAGTTCTCCTAATCTAAGTGCTAGTGCAAGTGAGAGTGATGTTAGTATGCCTGAGTATGAACAAAATTGAAACTTTGAGTGTGAATTGAGACTAGAAATGTGAATAAAACTAAGCTTTGAGCTACTATAGATAGATGTATGTATAAATAGGGTAAGTAGGGATCAATAACCTTAATTTTCACAACTATTTTTGAGTTTGTTCATGAAAATTGCCATTTATCTCATAAATTAATGAGAATGGTCTTTTTATAGTGTTATGATGCTTTTTGAGACTTGAAATGATTATACACTGACCCTAAGATGTTTTGGGAAGTATAAAAATATCTATTGGGGGCAAGAAGCTAAAGGTCAATAATGATACCCCTTTACCAATAGTGCACTATGATATAGGATAATGTGGTTGCACTATTATCTATGTGGATTACATGTGTGAAAAAGAATCAGGGATGCCTAGGTGATGGCTCAATGTGGATCTTGGTATATCTAGGCATAGGCTAGATGTGCATAAAAGTTGTAAAAGGATAAAAAGAGGCCCTAATATAGGTATAGGGCTAAGCTAAGGATAGGGTGGTTTCAAATGATACTGATTGAATTAAAATGACATTTTATATGACTAAATTTACCCCATGTTTATTATAGAAATGTAGTAAAGCAAAATGACTAGGATAAAAGAAAGAGAAACATACCTTGACTTACCTATAAGGTGAAGCCTATGAATGTGGGTCTGAGTCTATCAAATTTACTCCATTTTCTTATAATTGAAACATATACTAATCAATCCTTAAAAAATATCAAAATCAAACATAAAATTGAGTAAAGAGATGTGAGAGAGATGAAAATAACAAATACACCTCACTAGGTACATGAACGAATGCAAAAACCTAGTGAAATCTTATAAGTGCATGTAGATGGTAATCAAATAATGAATATCTTAGACTAAGCTAATGGATTTCCCAATTCCCATGTGTGGGTGGATCAAAAACTCAAGCTAGCCTTGACTCCATCCTTTCCCACCCCTGTTTAGTGGATCCTAATATGCGAATAATTTGGATTCGACTAATGACTTGTCTAACCTTCTTATGTAGGTGTCTCAAGAACTCAAGTAGGTCATGACTACATCATTGCCTACCCATGAAGCTAAAAATAAAACTATGTGGTGTCATGAAGTTATAAAATATGGCTCCAGGCCACTCAATAACTTTGAAATGTAAAATGGCTCAGGGGCTACTTAAGAAGTCAAGAACTCAAGAATTACAAACATTGTAGATGGAGTGAGGCATTACTATAGTGTAATATTGGTGCATATAGTGTTTTAAGTATACAACATGGATAATGACATGGAGTTATCTTTCCATTTAAAATAACTAGTGTATAACTAAGAATATGAAAATAATGTGTTGCGTACATGACCCAATTCTAGTATTTATGCATATGGATTCTAGATTAAGCTATAGTAATCTATCTGTGCATATATAAAAATGAAATGGGAGTGATCATGCCATGCATGATGACTCTAATATGAGCAAATCCATGTAAATCTATGTAAAAATTGAATATATACTAAGCATATATGATAATCTATGATTGAGACTGTGTAAATCTAAATTGTACCTTATGTACCTTTATGATAATTTTAAAATTTTCTATTTTTGAGGCTACTAGATAATAGAATGGTTGTGGAATATAGTGCACTATGCTCTTAGCAGTGTACTTCACCATTTTCATAAGTGTTATTTCTAAGAAAAATTGAGATTGATTTATGTATGACTGTATTTCAATGTATTTTCCTAAGTCAAAGCTTTGTAATCTATGTCTGCATGCTAGAAACTATGTTTTGAGTGCAGTAAGATGGCTTGAGTTCAATGACAGACCCTTGTGAATGCCTCCTCTTTTGAGGGGAGTTGTTGAACCTATGAATAACTATCCTCAAAATAAAAATTGTGCATCATGTGTGTTAGACTAAAATTATATGATATATGCATGATAGACCAATATAATGTGTAGACATGATAATGAAATGTAAAATATATTGAGCATAAGTTGGAAATGTATGATATATGCTAGATATAACATTCACAAGGTTGTTAAGATAGATATAACAATATAAGCATGCATATGAATAAAAAATTTGAATATGATCTAAGTAAACTACTTGTAGGGATGGGCATGATGTCCATCAAGGCACACAAGGAGGAAGGGGAGATGCATGAGGTCCCTCATGACATCAAAAATTGGATGTGAAAATAATAAGCAATAGATAATTATCATGGCCATGATGCATACATGAAATCATGCATATAAACACATGAGGCACACAAATTAGGCCAAACGACCACAATACAAGAGATATAGGAATATATCACTAAGTCTAAGAAAATGAACACATACAAAGATATGTGAAAATGTCTACATACTCAAAAGAGCATGCAAGTTTGGCTTAGAGCCACATGGAAAGACATGTTCAAATGTCCACATACATAATAAAGAAGCATACACATATATATTGTCACATGTCCAAAGCATAAAAGTAATAAAGGGAAAATGGAATATTTAAATGCCCTTGAGTAGATGTAGAAGCAAAGAGACAATCAAATCTAGAATAGTAAAGCTAGAAATGAAATTATGCAATAATCATGTGGTATAAATATGTATAAGAGCAAAGATGTACATAAGTTGAATCTATATTATTAGTTGTTGACAAAAAATTAGTGTTTATAGGATGATCAATATTAAGATATAATCGATGTTAAATCTATTATATGGAGTATAGAAAGATATAACTTGGCAAATTAGAAGCTATGTGTATGATGTCCCTAATAGGCTAATATATAAATTCCGAATCTATGCATATGTGTATGTGCTCTCGATTGGAAGATAGTGGAAAATCTAGATATGTGTAGAGGATTAGATTCCTATAGTAATATGCAAACACTCGAAGGGAACAAGTGAAGCATGTATGTATGATACAACTAACTACACTAACATAGATAGTATATGCAATACCTAGAAAATAAAAGGAATGTAAACATGGAAATGCATATAATCTAAAATTTGTATTTTCTAAGAAACATTTGAATGTTTTTGTATTTTTTCATACACTCACACACATATAATGTTTTCTGAGTATAATCTATATACAAGCAACATGAAAATGAAACTATGTATAAGGAGCAAGATAATGGAAACTATGTACAAGTAAATTGAAATAATGAAACTATGTATAAGTAATACTAGAATTAAATAAGATTATGTAAAAATGAAATTTAGTGACTCTATAGACCTAAGAAAACATCCATAAGATGTGGATAGTCAAATGTCAATTCTGGTGGGAGGTCATCCAATGTTAGATATTGAATCTAATGAAATTTGAATAAATAATCATCATTTTTATCATCATACCATTTTATTGGTATAAGTATAGCCTTATCATTGGTGTTAGTTTGGATTCCATATATTCAAATAACATGTTTCTCTAATGTGTAAAAAAACTCCTATGCGGTCCTATGGTAGACCACATTAGATCATTGGATGACTGTATGAAACCTATGCTTTTCATCTAGGCCATCATGTAAAATGTGAACTATGTGTCCCTCATAACTAAAAGTCAAACATCTATCTATTTGATTGACTATGGCATCCATTGACCATAACCATGTATTACCAAGAGTAACCTATATGTGAGTGTTTGTGGTCATGATAAAAATTAGTGTGTTAACCACCTTAGGGCCACATGCAACGAGTAGTGTGATATGCCCTATCCTAAAAATGTATATCATGTTGTAGCTTAGTCTATTGATGCCCTGTGTGTTATTGTAATGCCAAAATATAAGTGTTAGGATTGAAATCCTCATATATAGAAACATTAGGGATGTATTGGTCCTTGATGAAAGCCCAAATAGTTAATAGATCATTCCTTAAATTTCAAGGTTGGTGAAGAGTCCATCATGGTGCCTATACTAGTGAAGGTGGAGGCTATGTAATCTAGATAGTGACCTGAGCTTTGAGTTTATTCAATTTTTATTGTAATGATGAGCTTGTATCTATATCATGTCTAGTAATCCTATGAAAAATACAAAAGGGTCTATCATTTTTCTATGACAATATGCTAATGGATATTTGGCAAACTATGGGTAATGTTATCAATCCTATATCAAGTAATATTTGTAAGATCAACTGTGGTCTATCCTATGCACCACCTACCTAAATTTGGATAATTAGGTTGATATCCATAGTTATTACCATATGTACTGAGTGTATATAATAATCTACCTCTAACTATAAATGAGTATCTGGACCTGTATCTATGGTATTATGAACTAGTGGTGATGTATGTTTAGGGAAAGGCATGAATGCCTTAGAATCATCTCTATACTTTCTAAGGCCTACTGGTGTGAAGATTAATCCACATAAATAATCATCAATGTTGATGGGTGAAATATTAACCTCTGTGGTGGTTTGGGAATATGTATATAATTTTTTGATGTATATTTCCTTTGAGTTGACAACTAATGGTAACTATGATGTGAGAATCTCATCATCTACCATGGGTGGGGATACATATGCTTTAAAAGGGTCATTATCCATCATGGGTGAAGATAACTATGTTATATGAGGATCTAGAATGGGTGCAAGAATAGTGGTGTTAGATTCCCTAACCTCATATGTATGCATATGTTATATAAGAATGATATGAGGTAAGGAACCTATGAGAATATGAGATGTCCCATCTAAAGATATATTTAGGGTAGCAAGCTTAGTAACTCTTTAATATCTAAATGGTTAGTTATCATCTAGATAAGTGTATAAGTATTCATCATGTAAAAAATTGACACATCTATGCAAGGTAGAGGGTACTACCTCCATGGCATATATCCAAGGTTTCCCAAGTAATAAATTATACGTCAAATGGTTAGGCATCACATGAAACTATGTGGATAGGGTTTTTGGTTTGACAATGATATCCAAAGTAATAGAACCCAATGCCTATCAAAGAATGCCATCAAAACCTCAAATGTTCTTATATTTCTTCTAAATAGATGTTATATCAACCCCCATAGTTTGTAAAAATCTGAGGTTGCATATTTTAAGATTTGAACCAATATCAGTTGGAACTCATTTAATAGTGGTGGTTTTAATTTGTGTCTAAATAAAGAGTGGTATATTTTGATCAATAACTATTTATGAGGGCAAATCTTCATTTCCAAAAGATATAACATCCTCAATGTCCTTTATAATGTTCATGATAGATGAAAAATAAGTTAACTCTATATCACAAGGCAAATATGTATAATTGAGTGTTTAAAGTAGAATATCTTTGAATATGGTTGCCTTTTGAAGTAATTATAATCTAAAAATCTTGGTTGGTGTATTTCTCAACTAATCAATAATATCATATGCTCTGTGTTGATCCCTAGGTCCTACTATATTATATTGGGGATGAGGAGGGATCATGGGGTTATGTTGTTCTTATATAGGCTAAGGGGGCACTCGATTTAATCTAGTAATATCTTGAACCATGGGATAGACTATTTGTCGAGGGTGAGTAGTAGAGGTGGGATGTAAGTGAAGGTAGTCAATGGGTCTAGGTGGAAGAGGAACAAAATGAGTCATTTGAGCTCTCTACCATTGAGTATGTTAGAAAATTTTAATGTTTAAATGGTACAATTATAAGACCCTTAGTAAATTTTATGCAATTAAATAATAATAATTTATTATTTATTAACACATGTTAACAACCTTGTGTAAATAAATGATAAAACATAAAATATTTATTACTTATTGATAAAATAAAACATAACTATTTATTTTATTATTGGTGATTTTAAACATTCTACCAGTCACCTCCCTTCAAGTTTTATAATAAAATATGATTTACCCCTATTGTTTAAATGACTCAATGCATTCGAACTTACTCGAGCGATTAAGAGTTTTGTGAATCCATCTAGTGAAGAAGTGAGAAGGCATAAGAATTTGTATTGGGGGTTATTATTATTTCTCATCTATTGAATATCAACTACTGTGGGGTTTTTACCTCCTTTGGAGGTTTTCCCACCTAATATTTGTGTCATTTTTCTCTGTATCTTTACTATTAGTTACTTGTCTAGATCCATAACTATGTATATAATTCTATGTTTTTTAACATGGCCTCAAAGCAAGATTGACATTATTGATTGATTGACAAGATAAAAAATATTTAAATCCTATTTGTTGTTATGATTAGGGTTTTGATTCTTCTACTTGTTTTGATTAGATTTCATCCCTTTGTTATTTTTATAAGATTGATTGTTAACACTATCCTTGTTTTTATTGTAAAGCATTATAAACTTCATGTGTAATTTATGTGATTTGAGTAAACTTTATGTGGAATTTTTAATTTTTTACCCCAATCATTTAAAGCATACTTTTTAATGGAGGTCCTTATGTTATAAAATGCTCCAAATATGCTTGGTTTATTATTCATGAGAAACTATGGGATGTACTTTCATAATCATGATAGCCTAAACTTAATTTTGAGTAGTTTATGGATTAAATTCTTTTTGTTTGAAAAGGTGATTTTTGGCATGATGAAGGTTTTTAAATCCTTAAATTTTTCACATAGTATAATTATTTTATGGTGACTATGACATTTATCCCCACTTAATATTAAGGGGGAGTGTTGAAACATTTTAATGTCTAGGCGATGTAATTATAAGACCCTTAGTAAATTTTAGGTAATTAAATAATAATGATTTATTATTTATTAACATGGGTTAACAACCACATGTAAATACATAATAAAATATAAAGTATTTATTACTTATCGGTAAAAATAGAACATAAATGTATTTTTTTTATAAGTGATTTTAAATGTTCTCAGTATGGTTGGACCTGTTGGTTTCAATGTACACCTCCCTTCAAGTTTTAATCTAAAATAGGGTCTACCCCTATTGTTAAAATGACTCAATACATTCAAACTTACTCAAGTGATTAAGAGTTTTGTGAAGCCATCCAGTGAAGAAGTGAGAAGGAAAAATAAATTGTATTAGGGGTTATTATTATTATTATTTCTCGTATATTAAATATAAATTAATATGGGGGTTTTACCTCTTTTGGAGGTTTTACCACATAATATATGTCATTATTATCTATATCTTTGCTATTAATTACTTGTCAAGATTCGACACTATGTAATAATTATATGTTTTTAAAAGAGTAGTAAATGGAGGTAACTCAAATTGGCCATGAAACCATGCTCTCCATAGAAGGGGGCTCAATATGAGTTGGACCAATGTATGAAATAAGTTAGGTTCTAACATGATCCATGAGATGAGTGAAATACATGTGCATCATTATACAAATGGCAAGTTACAAGAATGCAAGACAAACTATAAGACTTTATACCAAAAAGTAAAAAGTGGCTTTCATCATGATGATCACGATGAAAAGGGAAAATATGATAAAGATCTAAAAAAAAAAAAACAAATTATAGAAATAAGAAGGGAAACCCTAATGGTGTACTAGGGTTTTGAGAAAAATGTTTGAAGTCAAGTTCACTAAATGATTTATCTTTTTTAGGATTATGGAATATAACCCTAGGTTGATAAATAACTAAGTAATAAAGTAGGCAATAAAATATTACAGTATCAATAACCATTGATTTGCACAATAATTGATTTATTTGAATATTATATAAATAGTAATGGATTAGAAAAGGTGTACTTAGCTAAAAAATATTTTTGATATAAACAAGTGGCAAGATGGGAAGTGATGTAGGAGTAGGGAAAAGTGTTATAAATGGAGAATAGGTGTCAAAGCCCTCTTCAGACAATAGCGTGACCCTCTTTGTTAGTAGTGCACTATGTTAAAGACCTTATATGTAACACTAATAACCCTATGTAGGTTAATAAATGAAATTATGGGTATAAATTCACTTTATTTTAGGAAGCCTATGCTTGTATAACTGAGACTTAGATCATCATCTGTTCTACACTTTGACTAATTTCACTATGAAACCCTAAGCATCCATGTTTGATAGGGTTTTTATGAACATAAGTGGAAAAAGAGTGGAATTAATAGGGTAGGATAGGTGTGACCTGAACACCCCATGTGTTTATCATGCCTACATACCAATACCTTGAAAGGGGATTAAGCCCAAAGTATTTTTTACTAATATAAGTGCTAGTGCAAGTGAGAGTGATGCCAATATACTTGAGTATGAATGAAAATTTGAATGATTTGAGTGTGAATTAAGATTGGAAACCTAAGTAAAACTTAGATCTAGGTTGTTATGAATGGATGTATTTAAAAATAAGGGTAAATAGGGATCAATAAACTTAATTTACATAACTATTTCTAAGCTTGTTCATGAGAATTTCCATCAATCTCATAAATGAATGAGGGTGGTTGTTATATAGTGTTATGATACTTATTGAGACATGAAATGAGTATAGGTTAACCATAAGATGTTTTGGGAAGTGGAAAGATATCCATGGGGGAAAGGGAAGCTAAGGGTCAATAGTGCTACCTCCTTTGCCAATAACACACTATGTTAAAGACTAATGTGTCCACATTATTATCTAGGTGGTTGACACATGTGAAAAATGGTCATAGATGCCTAGGTGATGGCTCAATGTGGCTCTCAGTATATTTGGGCATAGGGTAGATGCACATAAAAGTTAGAAAAAGATCAAAATAGGCCCTAAGATAGGTCTAGGGCTAAGCGAGCGATAGGGTTATCTTAAGTGAGACTCATTACATTAAAATGACATTTTTTATGACTATAGTTTCATGTATGATGAAATAAATTAGGAGTAACCAAATTGATCAATATAATGAGGGGGTTTCAAAGAAAAATTAAAATTTAAGCCCTCTTTACAAATCTTATTGCAATAAAATTGAGACTCTTTCTAATAAACCTAAGGAATGTGATAGATACCATCCCTCTAACCATGTACATGTTATCACTCCTTCAAGGGATATGGTGTATGTATGCATATACAATATAAGGTGTGTAGGTTTTGTGCTTGTGAAGCCTTAAAATATCAAATCATCCTTATGATCAAGTCAATAAAAGAGTGGCAAAAGACTTTCAATTCAAATATGACATTATTGGAAAATCATATTACATACCTATAGAATCTAACAATGGTAGTGTTAATCATGTGTTTGCATCCTCATCTACTAATGTTATACAAAAAAGGTTTCTTATCCAAATAAATAACTACAACAAAACACATATAAAATGAGTGATTAAAAAAATAACCAAAAGGCTATGAAGTGTCCAATTGAATTTTTTAAGAGAAATGATTCAAGACAAAGTGATCAAATTACCTCATCCACCTCCTATCAAGAAATACAAATACTATTTTCAATATCATAGAATGCATGGGCTTCATACATATTATGAGTATCTATCCTAAAACACAAACAAACAATTTAATAAACCCTTATATTATGAGTATCTCTCATAAAACGCAAGTTCCAAAACAATAATTATGATTACCAAAATATAATTCAAAGTAAGAGAAGGGTGAAAATAACAAAGAAATAGAGAAAATAAAATTGTCAAAGGCTCAAAAAAATTCTAAATAATACAAAATTACCAAAGGAACATATTATATTCAAACCACTAGAAACTAAACCATGTGAGATCCCTTTGTTGATCAATATCGAACAATAAAAGGTCCCAATTCCAAATGATTATGACAATGGTGATACTATTCTTAATACCAATATGGAAGATGAAAAATTGAACAAACTTCATTTTGATCCACTTTATATCTTACCATATGATGTATTTATACCTACATGACTTGTACATATCGATTGAATCCATCTCTAGAAAGTACATAGCCAAATACAAATAAAGGCAAAGTAAACCATATAGCTCAAGATATTTATAAGGTATTAACATATGAGGTGCACACATATACAAGTAATGGCATATCAGAAAAGATAAAGGACATATAACATGTTTAAAAAAATAAACCAAAATCATCTTGGAATAACATTTTTTGTTAAATCTAGCATCACTAAAGAGCAAGAAGCATAATATATTAATCATTGCATCCCCTTGATACAAGGACATGATACACTTTCTAATTCTACTATACACTTTCTAATTCTACCCTAATTTTATTATGTCACATCTGGTTTAAGATAGGTTATACATTTACCACTCCTCACAGATCATCATCCTCATATTGAGATCATATGATAGTCTTTTCTTTTTAAATATTCCAAAAATACCAAAAAAGAAATAAATACACAACTTCAAAAAATACAAAAATATTTTCAGCAATTACATGTTTTACTAGGTCTTTGGCATATAGTTTGTTGGTTTCATGTTGGTAGATAACATACCATTAATTTATATATACATAGGTGTTTCGTACATCTTTGAGTGTGAAACAAGCATAAATAGATACTTTTTTTTCTAACACATATGATTCATAGGCTAGTATGTTATGTTATGTTGGTTGTTTATTATCCATGTTTTCCCTGTTACACTTATTTGAGTGTGTTCCATGATTACTATTGTCATGCATTTTATTATTTATAAAAGAATTTGAATATGATCCATTGATTGTATCCCCCATGCTTATGTTTTACTAGTATGACATTTGTATATGTCATGGTTTACTATATGTTAACATTTTAATATGTCATTCCTTGCTTTATGGACATTTGACTAAGTCATATCCCTTTGATTATGTAACATTTGAACATAACCCTTATTTGAGGTCTCCTTGGACCATTGTATTTTGATTTATTTTTGAGTGCTCTTGTGTGTGTGCTTGATTTCTTGTTGAGATTTTACAATTACTATATAGATGTTTCCATGATTCACATCATACATCTTAGAAATTGATGTGTTCACTTTTTATATGCTTTAATGATATATCTACTTATACATTTTATTTTTATATGCTACATGATTCATACACAGATTATACAATTCTCTTATCCTTTTGAGTTAAGGTGACTACCAATTTCTATTTCCCTTCACCTCAAAAGGGGGGCATATTAGTACATGCATGCCATAGAGGCCTAGATTACACATTTTTCATAGTTTACCAAATTTAGATATACAATGGGGGCATGTTTTGGGAAACATGCTATCCACACTTACACTAGTTTTAGATATACAGTGTGGGCATGTTATGGAATTTTTTTTTCCACACTTAGTTTATAAACTGACCAAATTACATAGCTATATGATTCAGAGACATAGTTATGGTAGAATTATATACATTGGTACCATTATTATATCTAGGTTTCAACATGAGACATATATGAGGTGCATATGATATGCAAAGGGTGGCTAATATTTAAAATCAAAACAAGTTTCAGATTTCAAAACACTTTTATGGACTGTCATCACCCACCATGTTGGAATTTTATGAAATGTATTGAGCCAATCTACTACAATAGTTGGTTTATTCTTGGTATGATTGAGGTGATTAAATCATTCACTATTACCAAGTTTATTATTTGTACTTGATTACATAATCCAACCTCACTATATTTATAATGTGAGCTAACTTGGTTTACTCACACTCATCAAGTTATAAGTATCATTAGGTTGCATGGTTGAACTAATCTCAACTATAGGGTGGAAAATCACCTTTAGCTCCAAGGTTGAGGGCAAGTTTTATCCTTAAATATGTCTATATTTATGCACTTTTAAGATTTATATTTGTCCTAATATTAGTTTCAATGATTCATAAAGATACATATTTTATAAATTAAATTACCAAAAGGCAAGGTAATTGTATCAATACACAGGTGTATTTTTAAACCTTGATCTCTTCAATTTCAATAATTTTAAATGATTTAAATTTTAAATTATATGCATTGATTATACAATGTAACATACTCTTGGTTATAGTTCAGTCACTAGAAAATCATTCAAGTTGGACTCACACAAAGGTAAGGTGTGTTATACACACCCAGGTACACATTTTTTTCCCCTTTAAACTAGTAATTTCATTATTAGATTAAATAGGGGGAAAATGTAGAAACTATTTTTGAATTATATAGCAACTTAATCTTGTATAGTTTTAAATATGTATCATTGATGTACCTTCAACTTATAGACTTTACCATTATTGAAAGGCTTACATACACGCTTTCTTTGTGCATATTACTTATCTCTTAGTTTTACCAATGTTATTATGTTGACCCAAACCTTATATCATACCCAAAATGATATAAAATTTCTTATATTATGTCTCTACAAATTTTAGACATGTGCCTATTTTCTAGAATTTTGAATGCTTATGTCCTAGTTAGACACTGTTGAAACTAGTGTCATATTCCAACACAAGTGTCTAATACCTTAAAGTCATCCAATTTAGAAATGAAATATATTCATATGGTCAATGTAAGTGATTTAATTTAATATATTCTTCAAAAGGATTGGTATATATGAATGATCAATCCTCATTCATTCTTCACCTAACACAAACCTAGAAACTTCTTACCTCTCACAAGGTAACTAATGAAAGGCATTTAATCAAGCACTCAAGTGAGAAAAGATTTCATATTTTCCCTTATTTCTAAATCATTCATAGGGATAACAAATATATAGTTATGAATTACTAATAAAACATCCTATGAGCTACATTTGTCAAATTACAAGCTAGGTCACTCTATGTACTTGTTTATCACAATGCATAAGCCAACATGCAGGGGGGAGCTAAGAAGTATGAAGCCTTATTCAAAGTATTATCTATGTAGGTAGTTCCAATTGATAGAGGTGTCTTTGGGGAAACTCAACACCATGTACCTAATAAACCATTTTTCCCATAACCACTATGAAAATGAAGAACTAGGGTTTTACTATTTGATAAGGAGTGATAGCCCATGATCTAGATATGAGCACACTCGAATGAAGGCCACATAGAACCTAGAATATTCTATGTGGTCACATATACATCCTATAGGTATTATATATAGGTACATACATCCAAGTTAGATAGAAACATCAACGTAACCATCTGAGGTCGATACAAGTGTCTAAAGTCATAAAAGTGCTTAATCTAGAATTTGACAATAATCTTATAATCCACTTCCAGTTTGATCCCTTCTTATTATATATCTAGATATATATTAAAATTAGAACCGAGTATTTTATTTTCATTATCATTGCAATATCTATCATAGCTATACTTTCTATTTTTAATATATCTCAACATAGTAAATTCATTATATGTTTATTTGAGTTTGTAAATTAATTGGCTTGATATAGAGATAGTTTATCACCCTTGTGCCCTAGGCTATCTCTATCCCTTTAACCCTATATTACCTAATAAATATTATAGGGTTAAACATATGCTAAAATTTAATTATATATGATAAACTAGTCTTGAATACTTGACAAATATCATTCATGACTCAACCCTTTAGTTCATGACCTTCTCATTGCCAAAAAGGCTCATGTTCACCATATCACTATGATTTAATGCTTATCCTATAGTTTAAACCTAATATTATAATTACCTAGATCACCTATAACCCATAATTTATATAAAACTTGATTTATATCTTACTCTGGCAGTTACAAATCTTTAACAACTTTCTATCCTCTCAGACATTACCATCCAGACTAGGACATTAGTGTCAACACTAGTTTCCCATATCTTATGCTAATGTTTTAACCTTATGAATGGTTTAATATTCAAATATTTTAACATGTATGGGTTGGCCTATTATGTTTTGGATCATATTTCTAAATTACAATGTATTTCAAATACTGTACATTTAAAATGTACTATACACTCTTCATATATTATGTATAGATGAATATTTCATAGGTAATATATCATCAGAATAGGGGTTTTATAGGTAAAAAAAAAGTGCATGAATTCAAGAGGATTTTTAGAGTACAACTCCAAATAATATTTTTACATTTTAATTGTGAGAAGATAGATTTGATAGTGGATTATACTCTTGTGGCTTGTAATAAAATCTGAGCAAGTGTTTTTTGGTGGATGTAGCCCATATTGGGTGAACCATGTTAAATTTGGTCTTCTTGTTGTGGATGTTTATTTATGTTCTTTATGCATCTCTAATCATATCTATTATCATGATTCTATGAAATTATTCTACATTGATTTTTGATTTATTCCTAACATGGCCTATGGTACTCTTTTAACCCTCCCATGAGATCATTTTAAAATGTGTGGTATAAATACAAAACAAAATTTCATTCATAATCATATGGAAATTATTAAACAATCACCTATTGAGCTCACACTTAATAATTTTCACAACTAAGTTATACTACCCTATTATTTTTTATTTACAAATAATTCATAGGAAAATTATTCTTATAGGTATGAAGCAATCAAAGAGAATTACATGAGTAGTATTTGTCAAGTTACAAGCTATATCACTACTTGCACTCACATATAACATATTGCACAATTGTTCATACACAAGCCCACATAAGGGGAGAATTACATCAATTTAAAGACATATTTAGAGTATATGAATATTTAGGTAGCACCCATTGATAAAGGAGTTTTTGAGTTCATCTTGAATTCACTTGAGCCCATTAACCCCCATTTTTCAAGGTGACATGCCCAAGTTGAAGGACCTAAGGTTTTGAGCAAAATGCTAATATCTATAACTTATGTGTGTGATCTGAGTTGATAATATGTAAGGTGACAGTGAAACCTAATAGGCATAATTAGTTGTTCTATAAAATGACCTATATTATATACTAGACAAAAGTATCAGATTTATGACATAAGCATTGATAATAGTGTCCAAATTGAGATAATAGTGTCTAGTTTGACAAATATCAAATATTCAAAATCCAATGAATCACTATGGAGCCTCATCATGTCTTCCCCTACACATGTATCTATGAAACCCAATTATGCATTAGTAAATAAGCTAAGTATTATTTTTTCTTCATGATGATACATTCAAACTACTATTTAGCATTATACTTTCTATATTTGGCATAATTTCATAATTTAACACTATATTTTAATATTGTGAAGCTAAATTATTTAATAGGTTTGATTTTAGAATAACTTATCCATTTGTTTAATTAGAATATTCTCCTCCCAACCGTTACCAAAACTTAAAAGGCTTAAACATATAAGTAGTAAATGTGGTCCTGTGGTGTTTTTTTAAAAAGTGTATGATGTAATTTTTTAAGAGATAATAGTTGAAATTCCTTTATTTTTATTTACAATAAAATTTTAAATGAAATTTATCCATTCATAAATTTAAATTTGGTAAAATTCATTTCTATAGAATAGTAACAAATATGCAAAACTTTTATCCCCTTCTTTTTTTCACCCGCTCAAACTTCCCCATGATCCTTGATTTTAGGAAAATATTCCAAAATTTCATTTTTATATATTTTTAATTTTTCATGGGATCAATTGTGTATTAAAATATGAGTAGTAGCCCCCTCCATGGGACCCCTATTTGAGAGGATGACTGGCTGGAAAAGGTTCAATACTCTACACAAGATTATAACACATAAAAGTAAACATAAACTAGCTAAGATAATGACATGAGATCAACTAGGGAAACATGAACAATTAGGGTAATAGGAAAAATTTGCTAAGGTAATGGGATAATACATATTAAATAACAACATAGTAGACACATTAGGTTTAAGGTCATATATTTTGAGGAGATAATGACTCTTTCCTTCAAACAATGGATCTTTCTAACAAAAAAAGCATTAAGTTTTATTAGGGGCATAACAAAAATGACTACAACATGTGACTACCTTAATCTCTTAATTTCATTTAAATATAAACAATAATACTCTACCATGTTGCATATGTATTTGAACATATGTATATAAATAATTTGAAGATAACACAAATATTAAGTAAATCTTAAATCCTACTTCAATAATAAATAAAATAATGCACCAAAATTTCATGGAATCATGGTAAAAGATATGAAAGAGTAGACATATTATGTAGGTGATACTTTAGATAAAACAAGTCAAACATAGGGAATATCATAAATAAATGGCATATACTACAATATAAAAGGAACAAAGAGCTGAGGGGAATGTTTTCATAGAGAAATATCAAATAAAAAAGCACCTACACTAGGGATTGATGAGAATGGCACTACAAAGAGGCATGCTAATCCTATTTGAGTATACAATGCCACATTTTATATTGAACTCAATTACCTACTCATATCTCACAAATGATACATTAGAATCAATTATACACCCACAAAAGTTTAGTTACCCATAAGCTAGGGTAACATACATAATGTAAAGACTCTTCTACATGAATGCAAAATAATAGGAGGGGATTTTGTAACACATAAAAGCTTGAGAAACAAAGAAACTAATATTTATCAAGGTAAAAAAATCATAACCATTTTTCCATGAATAACATGCAATACTTAAACATCAATTTTTGTTGAAGTGCATCAAAGGAAAATAAAGCAAACAAAATAAGCACAAGAAAGGTGAAATGTAGATCCCCAATGAAGAGTGGAATTGAAGTAGTCAAGGAGACACTATCCTCAAATTAGTCACATTTTTTAGGGGGAATAACAACATACTTGGGAAACATAGTCTAGGTTTGAAGGACAAGATGAACTTCAAAAGGAAACATTCATAGTTATCATGCCAAACATAATAAGAACAAGGCTTACCCAAAAAATATTAGAGTACTAGAGTTAGAGAATCAAGATATCAAATATTTATAGAGCCCCACATCAACCCCATTGATGTGGTTGTTAGACTTGTATGCCAGTGAGTTAAAGAGCTTGAAATGAAGAATTGACACCACAGAGGTGAAAGGAAAATTAAATAACAATAAAATGAAATAGATAATGGAATCCAATTGGAAATAATGAGATAAAAAAAGTCACTTATAGATGAAGTAAATTTTTTTTAAAACATCATGGAAAAATTTATATAAGAGATTTTCACCATAAAAAATGCATAAACCAAACCATAGGGGGAGATGTTTCAAAAGCAACCAAGTGAAGAGACATTTGACAAATCAAAGAAATCCAATCAAAAAGAATAATCATGGAATTTAAATAAAATAACCTTAGGTAAAAAATTAAAGAGTTTAATTCTTAGGCACATTTAGTAAAATAACCAATATAAAATCAAAGAGAATTCATAGAGAATAAGATCATGTTGTAAATATGGGGGAAGAGATAAACATAATAAAATTGAAAATATGATAATATAAGGATTGAAAGAGTAAGGGGAAGATGATAACACTGGAAATCTATGAAAAGATAATAAAAGACTCTTTAGAAGATAAAATACAATGGGAAGGGCATATTTACCAAGAAAGCATGATCATTTAACTAAACTAATTAAGTTAAATATTGTGCCCACTAAGGATGGGTAAAAGTATTTTATTAAACCCAAATACCAAACTATAAGAGGATGTCTTAATTTTTTAACCCTTGACATATAATGGTAAGTGTATTTATATAATTACCTTATATCAATAACTCAATGACCTCCTATAACCACTAAACTAAATTGCACATAAGAACACACCTATAAATGCATCTATTTATTTTCTAAGACATAATGATTTGTTAAGGGGGTGTATTTATAAAATATTCATGCCCGTTTTTACATTTTTTTAATATAACTTGAACTAAATCTAAATACTTTAGAACAAGTCTTAATAGATGCCCCTGTGATCCAAGTCAACGCTTCTAACACATACCAATTTTCTCTCTAAATTTCTCAAGTTTCTCTCTATCAAGGGGTTTCATGAAAATTTGAATGATCTACAACCATCAAAAATATTGGTTTCAAATGTTTATTTGACACAAACATTCATAAATAATTATACTTAATATCCATGTGATTATTCTTTGCATGAAATACTATATTCTTTGACATCTTGATTTGAATTTGATTGTCCATGCATAAGGGTGTAGGATCAATATGATAAACTTGAATATCTGCAAGAATAAGTGATAGATAAAATTTATCTCTATAAATATCTCATTCTCCAATATAGTCTAATTATGTTGATGAATTTGTCATAATATTCTAGTTTTTACAACACCACACAATGTCAATTGAATCCATATATACATAGGGTAACCTATTGTGGATATTCTTTCATCCACATAACATCTATAATCTACATCAAAATATCCAACAAGTTTTAAATTATTATTATGGTGGTACTCAAGGCCATATATCTTTGTTATCTATAAGTAATTAAGTAATCATTTATATGTTTTCTAATTACTTTCTCTAGGCTCATGCATAAACCTAGTTAAATACTCACCACAAACAAATATTTGGCTTGGTTACAATCAAGTATATCAATCCATACACTATATGTATATATTTTGTGCCATAAAAAAATCACCTTCATCATCCATAAATAATTTCAAGTGAATTTACATAGGTTTTAGTGCATGTTTGCACTCATTCATACCAAACATTTTTAATAATGCAAAAATGTTAAATTTGTTATTAGACACTTGACAATGTCAATTTTAAATAATTCTTAATATACATGATTTATGCATACGTAATTTAATTTTGATCACATTATCTCATAGATATTCACTTATAGGATTTATCTCCCTAATTTTACATCATTCACATACAAGATCTACATAGTCTATGCCTAAATAATTTATCATCCTAAGCATACTATTTTCTAGATTACTACCTTCTCTATTCTGTATAGTTCTAGTAATATTCAAAAAACACTAGTTATAAATAGCATTTGAATTCATCAATGGTGTCCTAAGTTATCCATATGGCTATTTATCAAATTCAAACCCTTACCTTATGTCTAAGCACACGTTTCACATGTTGATTATGAAGGGAAATTACTCAAAGAGTTACTAAATATACACATCAAGCCTAAGCTTATTCCTAACTCGTAATTATCTAGCACTCACCTAAGAATGTAATTTAAAATTGAGGGATACATCTACATATCCTTTAGGCACTACCCTAAGTCATCCAAATTAAAAAAACCCTCAAAGTAATAGTCACTAATCCAAGTTTGAATACTATTGTAATGTCAAAATCAAAGGTTGTCAAGTGTTGAAAGCCACACAGGATGCATACATTCTAGCATATGAATATTGAACATACATACATTTACATGGGATAACTACGTGTGGTTTTATCCCTTTTTAGAGTATTATAATGTAGCCAATGCTCAACCACTTAGTGGATGGTGGTTGGGGTTATCTAATCTATTTTGTCTAACCCATTTTTATAAACAAAACAAGTATTGAAAGTGGAGATACGGTTTCAAGATGAAGGAGAATAAACATGGTTCTACATATAGGAATGATCCTATAAAATTACATAAGAACCATCTTAATGTAGATACTAAAATCTGTTTATATAACATCTTAGTCTTGTATACTTGAACAATAATTATCAGGACTTTACCCTTCAGTTCTAAAACTCCCTACTATCAAAAGGATCACATTAATCATCTCATTATGCTTAAATATTTATATTATGGTCTAATTCTATCATTTTTATTGACCTAGATCTCCTAAATTATATAGAAAGTATAAAACCTAATATATATTTCATTGTTAGTTTTAGATCCTTAGCAACTTCTTAGCCTACCAGACATTTGCATCTCACATAAGGACACATCGATGCATGTGTCTATATTATTATCAAGCATCTAGTCCTAAAAATTCATCTAATTTTAAAATATTTGAATGCTATAGGTTAAACCATTTTTCTTATTGAAACCTACTATGAGATATTTTCAAAAGGTGTGGTATAAATACAAATGTAAGCTTACTCATTATTCATTTATCAAATATAAATAAAACACATATTTAAGCTCACTCAATTAATTGTACAATTGAGTTATATTGCCCTATTATTCTTTATTATCATATCAATCATAGGTGAAATCATTTTTCAGGTTTGAAGCACTCAAAGAAAAATCCACGAGTAATATTTTTCAAGTTACAAGATAGATCATTGCATACCTTTGCATCTAGTATATTTCACCTTTGTGTGTATACAAGCCAATACCTAGGTGAAAGCTACATAATTCTAAGGCCCTCCCTGTAGTATTGGCTATGTAGGCAAGATTCATTGATAGAAGGGTTCTTTAGGTTAGATCAACACCATGAGCCCACTAACCCATTTTTAACAAGGTTAAAAGACCTAAGGTGAAGATCCAGGGTTTGATCCACATACAGTCATCGATAACTTGTATGCATAGATAAAAGACATCAATAAAAAGGAAACATAAAACTTAGAAGGATCTAGGCAGTCACTTTGCAATACAATGAATATTTTATACATGATAGTTTAATCAAGATTAATTAAAAAGTGTTGACATAAGTGTCCTAGGGATGATGCACATGTCAAGGACTCTAGAAAAATATTTATAGAATTTGATGATGAAATATTGATCTTATCCCTTCTTGTTTTCTACCTACGTACTTCTCAAATTTACGTACACATTTTTTGATTAGTTAAGTATTATCTCTTCTTCATGTTTATGTAATCAAACTACTATTTTGAGTGTATTTTATATATTTATCATAACTCAACACTTCAATTCAAAAAATTCATTTATATGAGTTTTTAATTAATCGACATACTCTAGAATAGTTTTATTCATCCTTGAGTATATTTTGTTATACCCCTTTAACCCACATATCACAAAAATGGTTAAACATTTGGTGAACCTAACTTATATCTATTTTCATGCAATTATTAGCTTATTCAAGGGTTTTTAGTCTTCTAGGGTTTCTGACAAGAAACTTTTTAGTGTCTATTTATAAACAAATGGCTATAAGTAGGCTTTTTCATTTTTGAAAATGGCTAATTTTGTGAAAATATACATATGTCAAATTACTAAAATTTTATACAATTTCATAATTTGGGACACAAATTTTCCTTATAGATTATATTCAATCTTATTTTGAGGCACATATTTGTTAGAGTTACTATACATGTATGGGTCTGATTCACCAATAAATAATATGAGACATGTATAGGTTAGTCTGAAATCACCAGGTGTATTTGTATATATATGTATGTATATGTATATGTATGTTTATAAATAATAAGGACCACCTATGATACAATAAACTTAAGGTAATAATTATATTTTATTATGAAAATGTTTTGAATATATTTGGTATCACATGCTCTTCCTTCAATATAGATTTTAATAACTAAAAAACTTAATAATAAATAATTTTCAAACCTAATGTTTATTTTATTTCTAGTAGTGAATGTGGTGTAGGTGGAATTAAATTTTTGGGGATCAAGCTTTAGATTTTGCCCTATTTTTTAGTGAATTAACACCAACATATTGAGGGGTCCCAAGGCAAAATTTAATATTGATCCAACATGTCACTTGTAGCATTAATAGAAATTGATCAAATACATATGTGATAGTTTCTTATTTTTTCTTGTCATTTATGCAAGCTCTTGGCAAAAACAAAGCTCTTGTCATTGGAAGTGAAGCTCTGGTAGTTGAGGTTGGAAATGAAGGTGTAGAAAAATTATAAGCACAATAAATAATGTTTAAACCTAATGTTTATTTTATTTCTATCATTGAATGTAGTACAGGTGGAATTAAAGTTTTGGGGATCAAGATTTAGAATTTTTCCTATTTTTAGTGAATTGGCACCAACATATTGAGGGGCCTCAAGGCAAAATTTAATGTTGGTCTAACATGTCACCCACAAGATTAATAGAAGTTTCTAAAATACATATGTGATAGTATCTTATTTTTTCTTGTCATTTATGTAAGCTCTTGGTGGAAGTGAAGCTCTTATAATAAAAAGAGAAGCTATGTTAGTTAAGGTTGGAAATGAAGGTGCAGAAAAATTATAAATTGGTTTCCTTATGATTGAAAGGTAGAGACTTGTGTTTTTTTAGTTTTAAAAATTGAGAGAAATTATTTTTATGTACAGTCATCTGAATTGAAATAAATAAATATAATAGTAGGTTGCATAAAAAACATTTATCTAAAGATATTTGATAAAACACTATGCATGTTGGTTTTCTTAGAAATTTCATGTATATATAAAAATATTTTCCTTAAACTCAAAATTTGTGAAATGGGTATTTTTAGGTTAGTCAAAAATATGGTTGAAATAATTATGAGGCTTTGTTGCATTTATTCATTTTGTTTAAAAGAAATATCTTGCATGTCATTATTTCTTAGAAGAAATGAGTTTCTTATTTGTTTAAAATAAGTATGTGGTAAATACCAACCATATAATATAATTCATTTTGTTGTGTGCATTGATTAAAAGAAGTATCTTGCATGCTATTATTTCTCAGAGGAAATGAGTTTCTTATTTGTTTAAAATAAGTATATGGTAAAGACCAACCACATAATATAATTCATTTTGTTTTGTACATTGCTTAAAAGAAGTATCTTGCATGCCATTATTTTTTAGAGGAAATAAGTTTCTTATTTGTTTAAAAAAAGTATGTGGTAAAGACCAAAAACATAATATAATTCATTTTGTTCTTTATGCATTATTTAAAAGAAGTATCTTGCATGCCATTATTTCTTAAAGAAAATTAATTTCTTGTTTGTTTAAGGTTTAGGGTGGTAAAACTAAAGACCAACCAAATAATATATTAAATTGAGTAAAAAATTGTGACAAAAAATTAGGGTATAAAGTATAAATAATATATTAAATTGAGTAAAAAATCATGACAAAAAACTAGGGTATATATAGTCTTGCCTTATGGCCCCATAGTTGGTTTATTATTTATAATCTATACCCTGATTTTTTGTCACAATTTTTGCTATACTTAGTTTAATATATTATTTGGTTGGTATTTACCACATATTTTGAAAAAAAAAAACAATTAATTTTATATGAGAAATAATGGCATGCAAGATTATTCTATGAAAAGTGAGGATGACATAACTAAAAAAATATAATTATTACCTTAAGTTTATTATGTCTTTGATATGTTGGTGCCAATTCATTAAAAAATGGAGAAAGATTTAAACCTCAGTCCCTGTAGCTTTAATTCCACCTGCACCACATTCAATGCTATAAATAAAATAAACATTAGTTTGAAAATTATATATTATTAAATTTTTTAGTTATTGAAACTATAAATAAATAAGAGCATGTGGTGCCAAAGAATATTTAAAACATTTTCATAGTAAAATATAATTATTGCCTTAAGCTTATTGTGTCCTAGGAGGTCCTCATTACATACATATATACCTAGTAATTCTAGACTAAATTATACACGTCTTGTATAATTTATTGGTGAATCAGACCCATACAAACTATTGAATAAGATCTTACAAAATGTTTGAAGTGTGAGTTATGGTCTATACTCAATTTATAGTAAGTACTACACATGATCTTATTGTATGTACTACACAAAAAGAGTCTTAGAGCCTCATGATCATACTATATTTTGTTTTTGAATGTTTAAGGTAATAATTATATTTTGGTTGACACGGTTTATTAATTGAAATAAAAAAATTAAAAGGTCAATATGGATGTGGCTAAGATATTTTGGTAGACCTTATTATATAGTTTATAATTTTAAAACTATGAAAATGTTTTGAATATTTTTTAATTTATGTCATCCTTAGTTTTCATAGTTGTCAAAGAGTATAAATAATACACTGACCATGCCAAAGAATCTTCAAAACATTTTAATATTTTTAAAATTACAAACTATATGATAAGGTTTGCCAAAATATCTTAACCACATCCATATTGGCCTTTCATATATATTTTTATTTTAATTTCAAAACCTTAAACCCTAAACCAAAATATAATTATTACCTTAAGTTGATTGTACCCTAAGTGACCCTTATCATACAAAAACATACACACACATTAAAATTAAACATCAGGGGTTTCATGTATTTAATTATGACCTATTTAATATTTTTTTGAAAGTGGCATGAGGATTTTGAAAGAATAATGCATGGTTTTCTTCGACTGGTAATTGTTATTTCAATATAGTTGTAAAATAAAATGATTAATTTTTATGCACAATGATGATTATATAAGTATTATTTACATTTTATTTAAAATTAAATAATTCGATGTATTGTAGTTTGAAGATAATGAAAATTAGGAAGTATTTGAGCTTAGTTGTATAAAATGTTTATTTTAGCATATTTTATTAGATGTTAGGCTAGAACCTAGGTTCAAATGATTCAGGTAGAGATGTTTGGGGTCATGATGACAATCAACGTAGTAAGGCTACTCTTTCACTAGATATATCTCTAGTTGGTTGATTCTTTCATGATCATAGGGATGCTAACATATTTACTAGGGCATTTAACCAGGGAACCCATGTTTCCTTGTATTTTGATGCCAATGACCCTTCCTTTTAGAATGTTCTCAACTCTTTTCTTGATAAATATTTGAATTTATATGGAAATAGAGGATGGAGGGGAGCACATTTAAGGAATCATCCTAGTGGATGAGGCAATCCAAATGAGACCCCTCAACACATGCATACTCATGCTACCATTCAATCTAATGAGTAAAATATTCCATTACCTGAACCACCTCAACATGAAAATATTCTTGAATTAACTACAAAATTGCATTCCAATGAAATTGTTCCACTTAACACTAATATTCCACCCTTTAAGAGTGAAAAACCTACTTCTTCTTGCATAAAATGTACTAGCAGCCCTGTAATAAAACTTATGGAGGTCAAAATGTTAAAAAAGGTTAAGTTGGAGGTAGATGATTCTGAAGGGCCCTCAACTTGCTTGATGAAACTTCCCACTGATTCCATAGAGTATACTAAGTACTTGACTAATAAGGGTGCCCCTTTAATAGATTTGGTTTTTGATATAAAATCTAATTAAAACTTAAATTTTTGTGTTTAAATTTTTTGTTGATACTTGCTGATATTATTTTTGGAAGTTTTGATATATATATGGTAGTATTTTATTTCCTAAAAAAAAGTATGTTTGAATGGTTTACTCTTTTCTGAATAATTATGGAAACACAAATGGATTTTAATATTTTATAAGAATTTTAAAAAGTTGTTTATACATATTGATCATGTTTTAGACTTGCCAAATCAATAAATAAATGTATATAACATGATCAAGATTCAATATGATCTTGAGGGAGAGGTTAAAATCAATTTTTTTTGTTATCCTTCACGTCCCAAATTATAGTTCTCAAGGGATCTTTTTTTGTAGTACATATGGTAAGATCATGTATAATACTTAGTATACATTGAGTACAGACCTATGTAAGTCTTTCAAAAGACTAATCTAAGATATAAAAGAGATATCAAGAGATTGATATATAAGAGACTAATCTATAAGTATACATTGAGTACATTGAGTCTTTTTCTCTCTTGGTTGCTTTCATTTCATTTCTTTTCCCCTCTTTTCAACTATAGAGATATAAAAGGAATATCAAGAGATTTATATAACACTTTGATAGAATCAAAAATATTTTATTTAAGAGCTTGCCTTTTCTATAAGTTTTACTCTATTTAATAGGTTAGATTATATTATTTGAAATCTGATCACATATACATTTATTTGATAAGTGAGATATAAAATATAAAATAAGGTTTTCTAAAATGTCTCAACCATATTCATAATCAATAATGGCCTTTCAAATATTTCTTATTTCAATTAACAAACCATACCAACCAAAATATTATTATTACCTTAAATTGGCTATGGGGGCATAGAGAAAGACAACTATGAAAAGCAAGGATGACAAGCTAATATATTTAAATAAATGATTTTTAGGAAACTTATCATTATATTTATTTATTTCAAGATAGATGACTGTACATGCAAAAAACCACTCTCAATCTTTTGTTTGATTAAAAAACATGTCTGTAATAATTGTGAACTCTATTATAGAGATGCATATGTATTCAATTATAAGTAAGTTGATCAAATACATATGTGATAGTTTCTTGATTTTTAAAGTCATTGATGCAATTTATTGTCATAATCAAAACTCTGGTAGTCAAAATATTAAGATGAGAGGTTGGAAATAAAGGTGCAAATAATTTTTAAGATAGTTTCCTTGTGATTGTAAGGTATGGATTTGTATTTTTTTTGTTATGAAGACTGAGAGTAGTTGTTTGCATGCATAGTCATCTATATTAAAATGAATAAATATAATGATAATGTCTTAGCCATGTCCATAATCAATAATGATAATGTTTGCAAAACTATCTTAATCATATCCATAATCAATAATAGCCTTTTAAATATTATTTTATTTCAATTAACAAACCATGCCAACTAAAATATAATTATTAGCTTAAGATTATTGTGTCCTGAATTACAACTAGTCCTTAACAAATTTATAAAATTGAGTGAAACAAACATGCTATTCATTATATATGGTATTAATGACTAAAAAAATTAAAAATAAATAATTTTCAAACCTAATGTTTATTTTATTTTTAGCATTAAATGCGGTGCATGTGAAATTAAAGCTACAGGGATCGAGGTTTAGATTTTGCCCTATTTTTTAGTGAATTGGCACTAACATATTGAGGGGATCTAAGAAAATTTTTAATATTGATCTAACAAATCATCCATGGGATTAATGGAATTTGATCGAATACATATGTGATGGTTTTCTCAAATTTTATAATCATTTATGTAAGTTATTGGTAGAAGTGAAGCTGTTTGTCCAATATAGATACTTATAATTCATTACACTATAGATACATCAAATAAGTTTGGTATAAAATGACAAGGGAAAACCACAATATACTTATGCATATATATAATATAGTTTAAAACTATTATAAACATGTTTTCTTAATCAAACAAAACACAAAAATATACCTACTTGGTATAAAACAACAAGGGAACACCACAATATACTTATGCATCTCTATAATAGAGTTTACAACTATTATAGACATATTATCATAATCAAATAGAAAAAAAATACAAAAATTACCTCTTAATCATTTATATACTCTACATTATCTTCAACAAGATTTCTCAAAACCCCAATAAAATAAATCTCAAAATTGATCACAAAATTTGTTGTCCTTCCTTGATCAACCTGAGATTTTAGATGTCTAAATTTCAAATTTAAACCCATCAATTTTTTTTATTTGATTCTTGATGATTTTTATTTGCATTCTATTCAAAATTTGTTGGACTCAGATCTAGTATTGTATAATTGTAGAGTGTTTCAAAAATTATTAGTCAATCTTCTTCTTTCAGATGTTGACTACCAAATTCCCATAGCTCTATTAAATGGAAATCAAGGACATAGTATTTAGTTGTATAAAGCCTCAAGCAAGTCTCCAATTTTTGTTAAGATTGTTTCTTAACTTTGAATTTAAAAATGATAATGCACTAAAAATTCTCTCATCTTCCACTTCATCCAAAATCATTGCTTGACATAAATTAACAAGATTAAAATATTATGAGATAGCATGTCATAGTATTTCACTCAAACTTAAGGTAGTCCATAGTCCAATGATCAATCCATATTTAAAATCATGGTCCAAAACTTGTTGTGGAAATTCAAACATATCATTCCTTTAGCTTTGGTAAATCTAAAATACCTTCAATTTGTTCACCATTCCATTCTACACTCTTGTAGAAGTGTTGGGCCAAGGTTTTGATTTTATTCTAAATATATGATGAGATAATATTTTTCTAATATTGAGGGTACATCACAGCCATGGATTCTAGTAATTCATCCTGAGGAAAATGATATCTAACCTTTAAAGAGGAACATTTTGCAATTTACTTCAAGGTGTAACTTACAGAGGACACCACATCAAGGAATTGATCCATTATAATAGGAACTTCTTTTAGTAAATTAGATCAACCAACTGTATCAAAAGTGGGAGTTGTGATATGTACTCAATTTATTTTAAGTACTACACATGATATTACCATATTTACTACATAAAAAGAGTCCTAGAGCCTCATAATCATACTGTATTTTATTTTCAAATGTCTAACGTAATAATAATATTTTGGTTGGCATGATTTGTTAATTGAAATATATATTTTTTTAAAGGACAATATGGATGTGGTTAAGACATTTTGATGGACCTTATTATATAGTTTATAATTTTAAAACTATGGAAATGCTTTGAATATTTTTTTAGTTATGTCATCCTCGCTTTTCATAGTTGTCTTTCCCTATGGCCCCATAGTTGCTTTATATGCTATATTCTAATTTTTTGTCATTATTTTTGTTATACTCAATTTATTATATTATCTGGTTGGTATTTACTATATACTTATTTTAAACGAATAAGAAATTGATTTCCTCAAAGAAATAATGACATGCATGATACTTTTTTAAAATAATGCACAAAGAAAAAACTAAATAAATGCAATAAAACTTCATGATCATATTGTATTTTATTTTCAAATATTTAAGGTAATAATTATATTATGATTTGCATGGTTTGTTAATTGAAATAAAAAAATATTTTAAAAGACATTATTGCTTATGGATATGGTTAATACATTTTGGCAGACCTTATCATTATTGATTGTGGATATGATTAAGACATTTGAAAGACAATGTTTTGAGCAAATATATTTAAAGAAATGATTTTCAAAGAACCTATCATTATATTTTTATTGTACTCAACTTATTATATTACTGGTTGGTCTTTACCACATACTTATTTTAAACAAACAAAACATTGATTTCCTCTGAGAAATAATGATATGCAAGATACTTATTTTAAACAATGTACAAAGAAAAATCTGAATAAATGCAATAGAGCCTCATGATCATAATGTATTTTGTTTTTAAATGTTTAAGGTAATAATTATATTCTAGTTGGCATGGTTTGTTAATTGAAATAAATAAATATTTGAAAGGCCAATATGGATGTGGTTGACATTTTGTATACCTTATTATATAGTTTATAATTTTAAAACTATGAAAATGTTTTGAATATATATTTTCAATTATGTCATCCTTGCTTTTCATAGTTGTCTTTTCCTATGGCCCCATAGTTGGTTTATACTATATAGTTTTATTTTTTGTCACAATTTTTGTACACTTAATTTATTATATTATTTGGTTGGTCTTTTGAGAGGCTTAAAGAGGTTTGTACTCAATTTATACTTAGTCATATGGCCATAAAATTTAGAACTTAATAAGGAAAAATTTAATCTTTAAAAATAATGATAAATTTAATCGTTAAAAATAAGGAACCATAAATAAGATTTTAACTTTAGACTTCTCATCCTCTAACCTCTTTCTCCATTAGTTTTTTTGCCATTATCTATTGATTTGAATATTATTCTTGATTCACCATCTATTTATAAGTTTTTTGAAATAACTAAGAGAATTTGCTAATTAATTTATACTAGTGTGGTGATTTTACAAAAGATTTTCTTATGGAATTATACTTGAAATCTAGGATTCACCAGGATTTTATAGTAAGATTTTAGGGGTCCCTTCTTAAAATTATCCTTGGTTTCTAATTTTAGTAATTTGTTGATATGAATATTTAAATTTATTTGGAATATTTGTTTAAATTTATAAAATATGAATTTTTTAAAAAAATATCATTTGAAAATGGAAGATAAAGAATCCTTAATCAATCATATAAATACAAGCCAAGAATTAATTAATGCATTCCTACATGTTACCCAAGAAGAGATCAATAACCATGCTAAGGATAGTCCATCCAAAACTAATAATAGTAAACCATTATATAGAACAAATATTCCTAAATCTTCCATGGGAATGACCCATTCCTGGTTTAAATGGCTACATCACCACAAGTGGTGTTTTCATCCATTTTGGTGGCTTCTCAAATCTTGAATCTTAATCTCAATGGTTTACATTACAAAATATTCTCCAAGTTATAAAAAATTTGGAAGTTAAGTTTACCAATATTGAAAAAAATGATTTAAAATCAAGTCATACTATTGATTCACAAGATGTATTACATAATCATCTAGCACCTAAGATATATTTTCACCTTTTACCAATTGGTTTTATTACACCCAAGTTCATGTTTTATGATGACAAGGGTGATCATGAACAACATATCTTATCTTTCTATGCAACATGATTTGATTATGCTTTAAATGATAAAATTTTAACCAAATTATTCTTAAGGAGCCCAAAGGACTATACTTTAAGATGGCTCTATGACTTACCAATCTAATTAGTGAAAGCATTTAAACCCCTAGTGGATCAGTTTCTAGCACATTTCTCCGTCAACATCACTGAAAAGATGTCATATGCACAAATTACAAAGATAAAACAAGTAACTAATGAATCTATAAATGAATTTGTTTTGAGATATAAAATAATGTTGTCCAAATTTACAAATCCAATGGTAGATTATACAAATTTTTCTCAGACCATTACATAAGTACATTATTTTTAAGAAGTTTAAATATTTTGATGACTTATGCCATATTGTATGAGATCATGAAATGAATATTATTTACTTAAAAAAGTTTAAGTATGTAGAAAACACACCAACTACATCTTCTACCAAGTTTTTTATCAAACCAAGCTACAAGGTAAAACCTACAAAACATAAAATCAAAATAACCACAATAGTTAATGTAGTATCAAAACAACCTAATCATCTCATATTATTCATTACACCTAAGAGGAAATTTACATGATTACCTAAGTTTGTAGATTTGATATATAGTAATAGTGTGGAGTGTCATCTCATATCTTTCCCTCCTCCCATAGAATTTGATATGAGTTGACTTATACCAAAAGGATATGATGCCAATGCATATTATGACTATTAGCAAGGCCTTAGTATTGGGATATTTTATCCTTAGTTTTACTTGACTAAATGCTAGTCATAAACGTAAAAGAAAAGAAGAAACCAACAAGATATCATGTCGACATATCATGCAAGTAGTGACCTTGCATGCTCACTTGAAACATATAACCAAGACCGGTTCTCATTGATTCAGCCATGCAGTAGTGGATAGAATTAACTCTAATTACACTTAGGCACTTGGGTTAGTTATATTAAGTCATTATTACTAAAAATATCCTATTAGAGTTAACCATTTTACTCATTCTATTCATTTCACATTCTTCTAATTAGTATCATAGAAATAAATTAACACATTAGAATTCATAGATCAAAGTAGTGATTCCATTCATTTCATTTAAAGAAGATTACATAGATATTTCAACAACATTTCATCTCTAGTATTATTTCTTTGTCCATCTAGACATACATATACACATGTTTTTCTAAACAAAGCTAAGGGGTATTTATACATAATCTAACCCCTCTCAAGTTACATCATTAATATAATATAGATGACAATCCAATGATTATTTCAAAAAAAAAAGTTATGGTGAGACATTATAATTAAATCATTTTACCTCAAGCCTATCAATGCCTATATTCTCTCTCTATGCTCTATATTCATGGTCATGATCCTATCTTTTTTAAAACTAGTGATAGATTCATGCTTGGTTAGTCTCTGATGCTTTTCAAACTACTTCATAATTATCTCCACTTCCTACACCTTTGTCCAAGTCTTACACTTTTATCTGAGTCCTATGTCATATGTTCCTCCTTTTTATTCGTATCCTTATCTTCAATAACTTGCTCTTCCATGCATCTCTTTCACGCCATTATCTTCCATGCCAAAGTCCTCTATGCCATTCATATGCCATTACTTCTATTGAAGATCTTATCCATAAGGCATTGTCCAAATCCTCACTAATTAATTCAATCTGTGACATTACCTACTTTAGTGTTTTTTCTTTCTTGATTGTAAGATTATAAGCATGTTTTAGCTCTACATACAACTCTTGTTTTTCTTTTTCCCACTCCCTTTTATCTTCTACCTTCTTTAGAATTGCCTCCAGATCTGAACATCATGCCTATGTATCCATTGCCCTTAGAATATATATAAAAACAAAATTTTGGCTCCCATATCACCCCTACTACATTGATAGTCCATCTTGGACTATGTTTTAGTTTCCTCAGATAAAAAAAATTAGGTGCTATATATTGCACTTAGCACTTGATTTCCTCTCATTGGTTTAAGGTAGTTTGAATATTAGAAGTAATGAATTACACCTAACCTCATAGTTGTTTAATTTCATTAGGTTTCTCTATAAAATCATCTATTTAAGTCATCAAAATGTCAAGTTGAGAAGTTGAAGCATTGTGGGCATCCTTAAGTGATCCAAATTCCACCAAAATATGCCCTCAAAGTACCAAGAAACTAGCATTAGGCCCATAAATGGGTGTTTATTTATTTTTCTAGTTCCTCTATGTCCTAGAACACCTTTGCATGCTAGGCTCTATCTTTGATATTAATTGTTTTCTCAACTAATTATTGACATTTTTTTCCTTAGGCTAAAGTCATACTTCCAAAATTTTATTTGGTCATGCCAGGTTTACAAATAACCCATCAACAATGGGAATATTGGTACCTAATTTATTTATAAAGGTTCAAGAGATGTCTATGGTCTCTATAAATTACTATGTTACCCATAACTTCTCCTATTGGGGATTCACCTAATTTTTACATTTCTTGAACAAGAGGTCCACAAGCATGTCTAATTGATTTATGACTTCACTAGTTATAAGAATACCATCAACAAGTACTAGCTCATTCTTAAAAATTATCTAAAAAAGGGATAGTGTCCTTAGTTAAGATGCCTTAGTTGAATCTTATTGTCATTTGATAACTTTAATTTCTTATTTAAGCTTTCACTTTTTCTCATGCTCTTCTTAGTACATGCGAACAACCTTTAAAAGCTTGTGACAAAGCTTACCAACATCATTACTATGAAGAAGGTTTTACTTAGTAACTACTATGCATAAAATTTACACCCTTTGGAAGGTAATTCAAGAATTTCAAATTAGATGTAACATGGAAACTATTTTATAATTTTTGGGAAACTAGATGTTTAGTTCCTAAGTAATAAGGGTATGGAATAAGGGGGAAAATATAATTTAATATGGTAAAATATAGATTTTTATCAAGTAAATTACATGAGGAAGAAAAATAAATTTATCTAAAAATGGATTGAAATGAATGATTCAAGAGCTGGTAATTGAGGTGCATGAGTGGGAAACTGTCAGGAATTTGGATCTAGACTTCATTTATTGATTGGCTAGGAGTGGTAGAACTAGATAGGAGTGGCACAAACACTATTTTCCACCTATACCATTGTTATCTTGAGGATCTAAGCTTTTTGGGTTTTGTTCACTAGGTCAGTGTGAGCTTGTGTACCACATATTAGAGGTTGGAAGTCAACAGAGCTCACTATAGGTCCACTTCAATATCCAAACCCTATATCTATATACACACATGGAAAAAAAAGTGCATCAAAAGTAAAAGGGGGAAAAACTGGGTTAGGGGAAGAATGATCACATAATCTAGAATCCCTGCTATCCTGATCACTACCTATATTAACCCTCAAGCTAGGGTATTAAATTAAATATAGTTATCTCTCAGGAAACATGCATAATCAACGTGCATGATAAATGAAATAATGAATTTTGCCTAGGCCCTTCCTTGATCAAGCATGAAAGTCTATGTGTGATACAAAATGCTGAGCTATACTATTAAATAATTTTTATTATGTCTATTATGCAAAAGTAGTAAGTGTTAGATATAAAATGCCTTGTGAATTCCTTTATATAAGAGACTCTTTATTTCAAATTTGGGAGATTTATTTGAATTTATCCAACATGGGAAAACTTAAGAATGAAGCAAAGAAAAGGGATAGGACCTATCTATCAGAAGAAATTGACTGTTAAGGCTTAAATTGATCTTGGACAAGAGTGTTAGAAACTAGACACCTTGGGTTTCAGTGCTATATTCCAATCTTAACACTCCTATCCTATAGGTTAGGGATCAAGGGGGATGGAAAAATCATAGAAAATATGACTTGGATGAGGTGGAATGACCATTTTAAAGGTTCAAGATGATTGTGAATAGGTAAAAAGGTGTCTAGGGCATGTAACAAGACTAAGATGACTAAAACAAAAGACCTGGCTAAATGTGAACAAAGCTCATATTCTCTAGTCAGAGTCTCCTATGAAAGGACCGTGAAAAGACAAGATATGTGTGTTTACTTGACCAATTTAAGGTGTATACATTTTCCCCCCTTTTAATCTAGTGATACAATGAAATGAAGTACTAGAGTAAAATAAAGAAAAGGAAATGTGTACTTAAACCTACATGTGTGGAGATAAGTGTGCTGAAAAAGGGTCCAACTCACTTCCTAGCTAAGGAAGTGGATGGAGAGTTGAATAATGCCTGGATAAAGAAGGAATCCCTAAAATGGATGCCCTTTGTATTGAATCTGAAAGTGGAATCTATATAACATGGAAAAGGAAGGCAATGCTTGCCCCTTATGCTAAGTTTGACTAGAATGAGAAATGATCAGAGGTCCAAAACTAATGTCTACCCTCTTTCCAACATAAACTCATGTAATCTATAATGTGTACATATAATCTGTATACTATGAAGAGAAAAATGTATCATGCCCCCATTCTAAATAATTTGAACTAGAACTGAGAAGTGCTCAAAGGCCCAAAACTAATGTCTACCCTTTGTCTTACATAAACTCGTGTAGTCTAGGTTTGGATAATGCTATGGACCAACCACTGTAGATGATCATATGATCAAAATTGGTGACATCCTAGATACAATTGTATGTAATCTAAAACTTTGGTAAATTTGTAAGAAGAGAATTACATGTCTTTGCCATTTTGATTCATATAATCCTAGATGATGAAGAATATGAACATCTATGCTATGCCCTCAAATCTAGTATGTGAGTGATGTGTATGCATAGTTTGGTAATTTATATAACCACATGTGATATGTCCTATTGTGCTATGACACATGTGTAAAATTGGAGATCAAAATATTGTGCTCTACACTATGCCTATAATCTACTATCTGATCATGTAATTATGTCATGTTGTATGATGATGTATGTGTGAGATGTGTAGTAATGTACATGTGCCTAAATCTGGTATCTGGGTCTAAATCTATATCAAAGTCACTATGAATCCATATAATATAAACCATTGTATCTATAAACTAAAGGTACATCCCTCTAAATGCTCTGAGTAATGCTAAATGACCCATGTAATCTGAGTCACAATATATTTCAACCAATCTAATCTGAATCTAATAATATGAATACTAGGGGTGTAAAAACCATGCTGAGTGACCCATATAATCTTAATCACTATATATTTTGCCCAATTTGAGACGAATATGATAATATAACTACTAGAGGTGTAAGAACCATGGTGTATCCATCTATGAGAGTGGATAGGTGTGCTGGGTAAGTGTATGAACAAGAATAATAGAAATGATGCCCCCCTTTTGGGGAGAGGGACAAAATTTGTGATAGAGGAGGTTGAGCCAAAAGTGATGACTAGTGGTATAATTATAGGAACAAGGTTGGTATAGTTTTGAATTGTTTTGAGAAGTTGATTAATTATTTAGATTGAGTTGTTGAAAGTTTGAATGAGCTTTAGGATTGGTGAAGACCAAGTTGTGTATCTGGGCATAAGAGATATAGAGATGTGTGTGCCATGGTAGGTGAATGCTTGTAGTAAAAACTAGATGTTTTCTTGATATCAAAGGTGTTATCATCATGATTCTATGGAATAAAATGGTTTGTAAAATGGAGCTATGAGGTTGAAGTTATGGGTAAAATGGTATTTTGCTTTGAATGGAAAAGTTGTTTGATATAGGAAAATTGGATTTACTCTTGATTCATTTGCTCATTGACTATTTTGATATTTGGATCTCTAGAGTAGGAGATATGCTAATGAGATAAACACCTTCTATGACCTGATTTGAGTAGTTAGCAATCCAAGTGGAGGTTGGTGGGGAGGTTAGCTTGGTAAATAGCTAAAATGCTTGATTTTTGCCTATTTAGAAGTTGGGTTTTGATGTTTTAAAACTATTTTAGAGTGTTTTTAGGAATTTTTACTAGTTTCAGTGCTCCGATCCCTCCTTTAACTCTATTTTCCAATCTTCAGTGCTGCTGTCTAGGTTGCGGTGCTCCTATCTAGTGATGCTATCCTATACCCAACAATGTTATCCTAGAGGCTAGATTTTTTGAGTTATTTCTTAGTTTAGTTACTATGTTTTTACTTGGTTGTTGATTTAGCATGGTTAACTGATGTATATGTTATTTTTTGGTGTTTTTTAGAGGTTAAGTTATGGAGACACTAAGATTGTTGCCTTTGTTGGCTGATGAGAGAGCTATGATGGATAGAGCAGGGTTGGGTCATGTGTGTGACTTAGGCCTTGTTTAGTGGGATAGGTATTTGATTATTGCCTTATATGAGAGGTGAAATGTAGATACATGTACTTTTTAGATTCTTACTAGGGATATTATGATTATTCTAGAGGATGTGTATCATATTTTACATTTACCAATTAGTGGATGTCGAGTGACATTGTAGGATGACATGGGTTTGGATGATATTGACCATGCATCCTTGTAGTTTATTGGTGTGCCCTTAGGCATACATAGGAGAGGTAGTGATAATGATGCATTATTGTTATTATGTAGTTGAGTGTTTTACACTAATGAAAGTGGTTGGCTATATTATTAGCTTCATTTTTTGCTATAAATGGGAGTGGGGTGTCAATTTCATATAGGATGCATAACATCATGCATAGTATAGAGGTGTATGGCACTATGTACTAATGGGGTAAGACTATGCTTGCCCACTTATATAGGGACCTATACATGTTTACTCAAGTGGCATTTAATGGTGGTGTGAGTGTGGTTACTTTATTACATTATTGGGCTTATGAGCATTAGTGGTTGTGTAGCTAATAAGATTACTAATGGAGAGGTGGGCACCCCCAAAACCATATGGGAAGTAGTGGATGAGTTCATTATCTATCTAGTCTCCTGGGATATATCACTATAGATGAGTTTTAGATAGGTTGGTGGATGGGGATATCATATGAAGGCCCTATAGAGGATTCCCTGGGTGGCATAAGGATGGAGTGTAGTTGTGATATATGAGGGTCAGTTATTGGTTAAATGACCACTTGGCTAGAGTGTATGAGTGTTTTTAGTATGAGCATATGACTAGACAATTTGGTGTACCACAAGATGTGCCCCCTATAGCATGGGTGTGGGTGAGGAGTGCACAGGCACTAGTGAGGGTGGGAGCTTGTGGGAGGCCTACTAAGGCTGAGTTAACACCATTACCTTTGGATGCATGAGATGCAGATATAGATATTCTTGATGTAGATGATGTCAATGGTATAGAGGCATATACCACATGGTGGGTGAGGTAATGATGGGCTCTATTATTTCTTGTTGGTGGAGGGTATGCCCTCAAGTATGAGGACCCTGCTCTAATCTAGATGATGGGAGGTAATCATTGATTATATTTGAATTATTTTTCAAGTTTGTGTATGTTTTAGCTTGTTTTGAAAATGTATGTCTAATGTAGAGTTGTAATTTTATGTGTAGGTGGAGTGGAAGATGCTCAAGATGAAGCACAGGCTAGGGTAAGAGGTGGAGATGCTAAGTTTTAGGAGACCATAATTGATTCTACACTTCAAGAGCTCACACGACATGTTCTTGATGATGTTGTGAAAGAGGGTTTGATAGAGTGAGTGATAGTTATAACTAGCAATTATGCTCATTTATTTGATAGAGCTACTATAGCAACAACTACATATATTAAGGTAGTGGGAGAGAGAGATGAGCTGAAGGTTGAGAGAGATAAGCCTAGGATGCCTTCACCTAATTATGGATTGATGAGTATATAGATTATGGATGAGTTCATGGATTTGTAAATGTGGTATGCAAACTTGCATGAGGAGTAGGGTTAGTTTCTATAATGGGATAGTTAGTGTAAGAGGCATTTAGGAGCTTAAAGAGGTGTGGGGACATCGAGTGCAAGGTTAGACTATGGGACTAGTACTGGAGGAGAGAGTGAGACTAAGAGTGAGGGCATGACATCCATTGATGATTGATTGTATCTTGATATGATGTATATGTTTTTGAAAACATTGTTATATATATCGATATTTTTTTGATTTTGACTCATGCGTATTATGTTATGGGATTTGAAATATTTTGGTATATTCATTGCATATGGTTGTTTTAGAAGCAGTTGATTTGGTATTAATGTTGAGGTTGTGTATGTTTGGTAAAATGGTACTTGATATATGTGATTTGATTGTTTTGATAAGTGGTAAATTATTGGGATGGATTGAGCTGGTTTGAGATTAGTAAATTAGTTTTGGTAAGATTTGGAATTTGATAGGTTGGTTTTGGCTATGGATAGTTATTCAAAATTAGGAATGTTAGTTGTTAGTATGTGGGGATGTAAGATAACACACTGTGCATATTTTTTCCCTGAGAGTGGTTTAAGAATACAAAGGCTAGCTATACCTTTGGGTCCATCATTACCCTGCTAAGTGAATCTTATGAATTGATGCTGATGAATGTGCATTATATCACTCTAAGATGTACCACTATTTGAACCCTATTGGCCAACTAAACAAGTGTCCATATTACTTATGTTGTGTAAGAATGTGCTCTGTATCTAATACTGTCTACTATGTACTAATTATAGTTGTGCATGGAGACTCTATAAAATGTAACTTTATTGGTCATGTAGCTGAAACTATGTGTTGTGAAGAAGGCTCATTTTTTTGTAATCATATACCCTGTGGCCTCTACTATGATGTGTATGAATGTGCAATATGTCAAGATGGAGCTAAAACCTATGATGAGGGCTCATTTAATCTTAACTATAATGGATTGCTATGTGAGATAGGACCTATAAAATTTGGCCACAGTGAATATTTCTCATGAGTAGTACTCTATAGTGTAGGTTCATTTAATCTTAACTATAGTGGATTGTTATGTGAGATAGGACCTAAAAAATATGGCCATAGTGAATATTTCTCATGAGCAGTACTCTACTATGGTCCCTGTGACTCTACTAGACATGTATAGGGAATTATGCTATATATTCCTCAAACTATAGTGCTATATGTAGGTTGTTCTTATTGTACTAGTTTTCAAACCTTCTGAGGTAGTGGAATAGGAGATATCCTATGAGATTCTATCCTAGAACTTGTATTACGCTCATGATGAGTGAGTGATGATTCTTGTAAAGGAATGTTATAGGATGACTTAGTCATGGAATAATGAGGCCTTTAGTTTCATGATGGAGGAGATCTTAGTGCTACTTGTGTGAATGCTGTGATGCCATTATCAACACATCTATTAATGTAATCTCTGAGTCCATAATAATCATTATCTCTATGTCCATAGATATGATGATAGTTGCAAAAGGGCTAATGTGTCTATTTCTATAGGAGATGCAGATATCATCGATGAGTAGAAGGAAATATTATTAACCTCCTATATAATAGTGATGATAATATGACACTTAGGATATCTTGATTTGAATCAAATTGTAGTGGTTCTTTGATGTTATTCTCTATAGTGCATATTATAGGTTGTACTCTGGAGACTAGCTCTCTGATCTTAATCAGTTGATTTTATGGTTGTGGTCTCTTATCTTATTTAGGACATGGTGGATTCTATGTGTTAGGAGATATAGAAAATACTATGAAATCTAGAGTAATTTAATCAATTGAATTTGCCTCAATCAATCCCAATTTCTTTTCCAAATCTAGAACTGTATAACATAAGTGCCTGAAAGAAGACTCTATCTGATATAGTAGATGTTCAAAGAGAGGTCGATGAAGCCCATTAATAAATATATTTTGAATCTCTAGATCTACTAGTTTTTATATCAATCTTAGCATGTGATTCTTGAATCATACGATATAATCACTAATTAGCGCTGAAGTATTTTGATGTAAAGTTGCAAGTTTCTCATGTGTGACATGAGGGCCCGTGTATGCTATGTAATGTTTGAGGAATGCCTCTAAGTCATCATATGTGTGTAAGGGAACCAATGGGGAGTAGATTAAATAACCAATTATATTCTTCCCCCACTAATGTCTACTAGAATAACTTGAGTAGAATCAAAGGACTCACCTGAGATGGCAAAACCTTTTGAAAGGCCTGAAGGTGCACAAATGGATCTCTAGCTCCATGAAAGTGAGGCAATGATGATATTTATAAATGCTTAGGAAATGTATCTTTTATGAATGCATTTATAATTGGGTTAACATGTAGATCATGGGCATCCATCCATGACTTATAAGCCTTGTTTTCCAAGGTAAGGAAATGTACTTGGTATTGTAATTCACTAACTACATGCATTAAAGAGATGATATCCTAGGATGGTACATTAGCATCTTGAAGGGGTTCATTTAATCATTGAATTTGATTGTTAATTTTGACCATATGAATGTTAAATTTATTAATTGGATCATAAAGAGGGGGTGTGCTCTCTTGAACCTTGGGAGTAATGGTAACTTGTACCTTATTAGAGGGATGTGGCCTACCATTCTCTTTAGGTGTAGAGTGAGAACTCGATTATACAGTAGTGAGGGGTGACTTGGGAGATTCATTGGTATCTTTATGTTTTAGTGAATCACATTATAATTGAGTAGAAGATGTGTTATTATCATTAACATATGCATTATTTGAAATAAAATCATTCATAGAAGTAGAAACAACATTTGTAAGTGCATTATGTTTGAGAGGAGTGAGATAAGGGTTAGAAACATGAGATGCATATTCTTATTCATTATGTGCATAATTATCATAATTTTTATCATATATGTAATATTTTTCATAATCACTCTCATTTTCATATTCATTGGAATGCTCACTATCATATTAATTATCACTTCCATCATTGCTACGGAGAGGTGTAAGAGAAGAATTTAAATTCTTTTCTAATATGCAATAAAGTATCATTTGAAATTGGAATATCATGTGCATATATGTTATCCATGGATGGAGTTTATGCATGATTTTTATGTGCAATATGAGAGATAAGAGGAGAGTTTTCATTTAGACATTCTTTTGACAAAGTAGAGTTAGGAACATGAGATGTATCATTTGAACTATGCATTAGAAATTTGATTCTATTATGTTTATATTGTTGTATTTTGAACATTGAAGTAGAAAAATAGAGAGAAAGATTAGGTTCATATGGAAGAAAATTATCACCAATTAGAGGTTCACTTAGAAGTGCATGAATAATTTGTTCATTTGGTGCATTGTGCATAGGAGAATGAGGTGAGAAGTATCTTTCCCATTTATCAAAATTACTTTCTTTAGAAGAAGGAATAAAAGAGAGAGGTTTGAGAGAAGAAGATGCATCTATTTTTATTTCACTATCACTATCACGTATATCATCATATTCCTCATTACAATAATAGTAATTATCTTCATTGTAAATAAAATCATTTTCCATATTTTTAGCTAATGTGTAATTTTGTCCATTCATTGTCCTAATTATGAGAAAAATTTAGAAATTTTTATATGGGATGAGAGGGAAGAAGTGCCTTAGTGGCCATTTTATTTATTTTACCAAAAATAATATTGAAAAGTACTATTAAGCAAATAAATGCAAAAATAACTATGAACATAGAATTTTTGAAATTATGTTTGACAAAGTAAACAATTTGCAAAAATTTCAAACTATTTTTCTACAAATTGTAAGGGAGGAAAACTTGTTGTTTGAGGGCCTATTTTGGAAATCTAGGGTTTTGAGCTAGAGTTTTAGAATTTTTGAAAATTATGCAATAATTTTAAATTCTAAAAATAGATTTGAATAGAATAAATACACATAAATTAATACAAAAATCAGAAATTTGAATTTGAATTTTTGCACAAGAGAATACAAATTTTGAAATTATTTTTGACAAAGTAAATAATTTACAAAAAATTAAAACTATTTTTATATAATTTGCAAGGAAGGTAGGCTTGGGGTTTGAGGATCTAGTTTTTCAAATCTAGGGTTTTTGAGCTAGGGTTTTAGAATTTTTGAAAATTATGCAATAACTTTTAATTATAAAAATAATTTTGAATAGCATAAATGCATAAAAATTTATACAAAAATCAAAATTTTGATATCAATTTTTTGCAAAAAATATGAAGGAAAAATCCTAAGTATGGTTAGGCTTTTAGGTTTGTTTGAATTAAGTCAAGTTCACCAAATGTTTTATAATTTTTGGAAAACTAGATGTTTAGTTCCTAAATAATAAGGGTTTAGAATAAGGGGGAAAATATAGTTTAATATGGTAAAATATATATTTTTATCAAGTAAATTACATGAGGAAAAGTAAAATTATCTAAAAATAGATTGAAATGAATGATTCAGGAGCTGGTAATTGAGGTGTAGGACTAGGACACTATCAGGAATCTAGATTTGGACTACATTTTTTGATTGGATAGGAGTATTGAAATTGGATAAGAGTGGAATTGGTGTTGTTGTTCACCTTCGTAACTATTGTCTTAAATATCTAAGATTTTTGGGTTTTTTGCCTAGTTTAGTGTGATCTTGTGTACAAAATTTTGGAGGTTAGAAGTTAACAAAACTAAATATAGGTCCGATTCAATCTCCAAACCCTATATCTATCTACACATATAGAAAAAACAAATGCATCCAAAGAAAAAGGGGGAAAAACTAGGTTAGGGGAGGAATGATCACATGATCTAGAACCCATACTATCTTGATCATGTCCTACATTAACCCTCAAGTTAGGGTCTCAGATCAAATGCAATCTCCCTTAGGTAATGTGCATAATCAATGTGCATGATATCTGCAAGGATGACTTTCACTTATGCCCTTCCTTGATCAAGCATGCAAATATATGTGTGATGCATAATGTTGAGCTATACTATTGACTAAGTTTTATTATGTTTAATGTGCCAAAGTAGTAAGTGCTAGATATAAAATGCCTTGTGAAGTTATTTATATAGGAGACTCTTTATTTGGAATTTGGGAGATTTATTTGCATTTGGTCGGCATGGGAAAACTTAGGAACAAAGAAAAGAAAGGGGCTCAGACCCATGTAGTAGAATAAATTGATCATTAAGGCTCAAATTGACTTTAGACAAGAGCACTGGAAATTGGAAACCCTAGGTTTCAGTGTTGTAGTCCAATCCAAACACTCCTATCCTATAGGCTAGGGATTAGGGGGGATGGAAAAAGCATAGAAAATATGACCTGAATAAGGTGGAATAACCATTTTAAAGGTTCAAAATGATTGAGAATAGGTAAAAATGTGTCTAGGGAATATAACAAGATCGAGATGACTAAAATGAAAGACCTGGATAAATGTGAACAAAGCTCATATTCTCTAATCAGAGTCTCCTATGAAATTAATATGAAAAGACAAGATATGTGTGGTTGATTTAATAATTTAGGGTGTATATAGAAACACCTAAATGTTGTGGATAACCTATTAGAGAGATAAATCTATAGGTTAAAGGGCTAGCTCCCCTTGATGAATCACGTAGGCTCAAACACTACCCTAACACTTTATAGGAAAAGGAGAGAAACCTACTCTAATGAATATGATGCACTAAATATGAAATAATCACTACCAACCAATTGAAATTTCACTTCAAACAAAATACTAACCTACAGATGACACTAATCCAAATTTGTGTCCTTACATCAATATTTCTCATAGAGGTTTGTGAAGCAAGCTTAAGCTAAGAGGACTAGTCAAGAGGTCATGACATGACACTAGTGAAAATATAACTCACTAAACCCATACACACACCATTTGAACAATTTAAAAGACTTAAAAAAATAATTTCAAACTAAATATGAATGCTAAACAAGGATAACATGCCAAGGAAGTGAATCTATCACTTAACAAGATTAACTAGTCTAACATGCACATTGAAATAATATATGAAGAAGGCAATTTTTTTTTCATTCATTTATCAAAGGATGAAAATGGAAGGGATTTTACATACCTAGGTGGAGGATACAAACTTATCCAATTCATGATAAATATATTGAACAAGTGAGGGAGAAGAAGAAAGGGGCGTAAGAGAGAGAGAGAGTTAAATTGTGTCTCATGAGTTACAAACAAGAGAGGAGTTATGAAACTATATCAATAGGTCCTCAATGATATGTGTATCTCCTTTGAATATGCTTCTTTTCTCCAAGTGATGTAGGAGTTATAATGCTTACTTGACACCTTGGATAGCTTTCCAAAACTGCCCTTTGCCTTGGATTATTGAATGATAAGTGGCCTTTTTGATGGTCAAATCATGTTGAGTTACACATTTTCTCTACTCTTAAAACCTCTCAATTGATCTCTTTAGGTTATCATTTACACATCACTTCATTATTTTGCTAGGTGTCCAGAAGACTCTTCATCTCCTTAGGCCAATCTTGCATACAAGTTTCAAAACTTGAATTCATCTTCTTCATCTCATCTTATCTTGATGGATTACCTATTCAAACCATACTATACCTACAAAAATCCATTTAGAAGTCTCAAACTATCCCCAAGAACTTGTTTTAAACTAAAATCTCTAAATTGGCTTTATTCCTTATAGCCCTAAAATAAAACCTCATTATGTAGATAAAAGTACATATGGTACTAAGAATATGAAGTCATATTATAGGACCTATTATGACCTTACATCTCCATGCAAATTTTCAAGATCATAAAGTGAGTGGAGGTATCCTTTTCTACTATTTCTCTCTCCTAACTAGGTCTTAATTAGGCCTCCCTACCTAGAGACTAAAATTTGACTCTAAAAGATTCCCACACATGTGAAAACCCAAATAAACATGTGATTTATTTATATTACCCTTAATATCATCCATCCCAAATTTTAACTTCTGACTTTTTGTATGAACCTCTCAAGTAGCTTAAAACAACCTTCTTTGGCACATTCTGTATAGTTCCATACCTACAAGTACAAACCAATGGCATGGGGTAATTATTAGGTGAGTTATGAATATTATTAATTTTTTTTATAAGTTTGTCTAATCCATATAGAGGCATTAAAATCAACTTATCTCTCTTCAAGTTATAACTAGTCTTTTTAGCAACGTAAAAGTGCCTTCAGGTCTTAGGGATGATTCATAAAGGCTTGGGTCATGAATCTACCAAAAAATTCCATAAATTTAAAGTATACCAAGGTATCTAACTTTATATATGGTCCAAAGGTCCCATGAAACATCTTTATACTATACTAAGCAAAGGAAGATAGCCGCTCAGGTTGATAGTAGGCATTATGTGAGGTTTAGAAAGGATTGAGGCCTATAGGTGCATATTCTAAGTTTTAATATGCCTCTTAACAATTTATTAAGGTTAATTAAAACCTCACTAACTTATCCCCATGGTTATCTAACCTTTATATCTATATTAGGTCTCCTACACTCACTTAGTCCATGCTTAAGGTTCTCAAGCCAACTAACTCAACTTACCCTAACTGATTATATATATCCATTTCTCCCACTGTCAAGGATATAAAGCTTCATAAGATGTTTTTTTATACCCCTCACCATCTCCTCAAGGTCCTTATGGTCTAAATCCAAATCCAACTGAATATTTTTAATCTAGCTACCCATATAGGCCTGTGTATGCAATTAACCTTGTTAGGATTGAATAAGGTTTGGCACCATATTGTATTTTTTTATTGATGAGTTTTAAGGATAATGGAATTTTATTATCATAATAAACAATAAATACTCTCATCAAAGTATTTATACTTGTGTGTATGGTCTTGAACTATGTATGTAGGGTTAGAACTCTACTTTGACATCCATTTTGAAACTCCCTTTGATATCATGAATTCATCTAGTATCATTTACCTAAAAAATAACGTGTGTTTCATCCTAATAATTTTAATGTATTCTACCAATCCCTTAGGCTTGAAACTATCCTATATTACCTGACAGTCCTGTAGGTTTGTGAACTATGTGTATGCATATGATTAGTCTATAATCTTAGTAATTTAGGATATTTACTTACAACACTAAAACTATTAAAACTCATATCATGTTATTGATAGTTTATGACTTCCATAAATTCCTTGAAACTCAACACTTCATCAATCATCACTATTCAAGACAAACTCTTCAATATGTGGCTGTAGGTGATTGTTTGAAAAGTCTGAGCATGTAGTTTTGAGTTGGCCTTATTCAACTCCACCATGACACCTAAAATATATAAACCTCATTTTGGTCAATTTTTCATTTCATAAAAGGTTAAAATATTCCCCTTTTGTAACATTTTCAAACTTTTTCTCCTTGTATGTGCTTTCTTTCTCTTGATTATATGTATATAATTGCAAATGGCCATTTTTGTGAATAAAGTGTCAAGTCCATAGAGTGTGACCTTCTTCAACTAGGTTATTAACCATATTAAAGTGAATAATAATAATTATAGGTCTCCTCTCATTGAAATACAAGCTCCATATAGCATTTTCAAGGCATCTTACCTCTTATGTATTCACATCTCCCTACACAATCCTGTGTAGAAGCATTAGGCTTGTTTATTCCTTCATAAATTCTCTTTTGGATTCAAATGTGTTAGTATATTCATTGGTATATGGATTTTTTAAACTGAATCAATCAAAATTCCTTCATGCTTAGGTTTTCAACTTTAAACATTAACACACTATTGGATTTCCATTAAAGTTGCAGACCTACAGGTTTGTAGACCTGTAGGTCTGCAACTTTGTGTTTTTGAAATTTGATATGTACAAAGATAGATATTAAAATATAATATTATTCATCTTTATCATAAATGAGTTTATCAAGGAGTTATAACTCTCAATTTATTTATAAATGCATATTTAAATCCACTCAATTCATCCTATTATACAGACAACACTAGAACACAGTCTAAAAGGTGAATGAAGGTGTGACCCTTTTAAAACTAGTACAAAATGTTTGGTTGATTATAAGACCTTTAATGGATTTATAGGATATTTTAAGATAATGTAGAGTCACTTGGATGTATTAGGCCATGTGGAAAACTCTAAAACACCAAGAAACATTGATAGGCACTTGTAAATAATGAAAAATGGAGCTTTCTTTTCAAACTAAGCCCACACATGAGAAACAAGACTTGGGTAAAGTTCAAGAAGATTGAACAAACCTTTTATATCCTTTTTAATCTCTTTCATTCATTTAAATTGTTACAAACTACCATTTTGAGGAGAAGGATTTAGCATGTGGGGTTGACTAGCTATTTTAGATTACCTCTTGGTCTTAACAATTATTCATAAAGGAGATTGGATTAATCTAAAAAATAATTCCATGGATTTGAATCTTACTAGGACCCATTCCATTGGCAAAAAATTCATGTTCCAATTCTCTCTTCTTTGTCTATACTGAACACTTGAAATCTGCCTTTACTAGCTTTCAAGGAGAGTGATGGAGGGTTTGAATAAAATATTAATTTTTTTATACCTATACCTACATCCAAAATGTGGATCCAACCTATGGGATCTAAAAGGACACTTATAAACCATTTTTAACCTAAAAGGTGATCTTGAAAGGCCAAACAAGTGTCTAAAATTGCTTCTTTAGAGTCTAAATTGAAGTAACTAACTATATATGACATGAAACTAATACTCTAACTTAATCCTAACCTCATACACATTATTAGACTTCTAATAATGTTTGTCCTTTTCAAAAGTATGTACAAATCCTCATATTAAGCTTAAAAGGTGGCCAAAATGTCATTTTAGCACATAATAACATGGTGAAAGATTAAGAAATGATATTATGACTTAAAAGACACACCAATAACCCTTTATAATAACTATAAAATATATCAAGCATTTTACCATGTTTAACAACATTAGGACGTCATAAATGACCCCTAGAAATAGATAAGTATACATAAGACCAGAACTTACACAAGGCTAGACAAGGAAAATTATGACCATATAAAACTCTTTAGGACCATTTAAGACCATGACAAGACCATCACAAGTTTTGATAATCCCATGAATAGTTCCAATTTATAGGAGTTGACCCATTTTGACTTGAGGTCAAAATTTGGTCAACAATTTGGTGATTCATAGAGGTAGCATGCCTAAAATGCTAAATGGACTAGTAACCTTATCCTTCCATTGGGAAATGGAGTCATTTACACTTAGTTTTAGACTTGACCAGACCTTGACCATGACAAGACAACCTAATTTTACCTTAAAACACATAAAAATGAAAACAACACACACAAATCAAAATAATAAGATTCATACATGTGCTATCAATCACTTAGGGAACACAACAACATAAGCAAACTAACTATATATAACTAACTTGAAAATAACTTCTTTTTCCTGGATCAAAGCGGAATCTTGTACAATTTATTACTCCATGAGATTCCAAATAACATGAAGCAATCTTACTTTTGAACCTTGGTTTGGTTGTTTACATCTTCTTCTTCTTGTTTGTCAACCTTCTTGGCATGTTCTCATATGAAACAATGGCATCTGCAAACTAGTCACTTATGAATATGAATTCATCTTATGTTTCAATAATCTTCTCATGACCTCTCTTAATACTTGTGTCTATCTCAAGCATGGATATCTCTTGGATTATAGGATCAGCCTCAAACATGGTTCTTTGGAGATTGTTACCTTGTCTTTGAAGAAGGAAATCAACTTATAGGACATCTTTAATCTGACCAATAGGAGTTGTAGGCCCTTAAAGAGCTTCAAACTCATTGGAAACCTCCTTCAACTTCTACCACATATCATCTTGGTCTATGAAGGTAGCAACATATTTGTATTCTATTAGTTTTTCAAATTCAATCTCTTGATCATCTTCAAGAGTATCATAGTCACCAAGATTTATCCATCATGGACTTGAGACTCTTGGTGGTGTTATTCAAGACATGTCTGATCACTAGGAAACTTAAATTCCTCATCAACGATCTGATTTTACTCTCCTAGAGGTGCTATCTTCTAAAATCCTTCATACTCTTTGAAGATATGAAAATAAATCTACCACATGTCCTTCAAATTTTCTTGAACCTATTCATGATACTCAACAAACTCATCTAATATGATGGGATTCTCAAAAGCCTTTTCTTCCATGTCTTGATCAACCTCCTCATTGGCCAAGGTAGTAATCTTGGCATTCTCTTCATGGGAAACTATAAATTGATCTAGATCATCTCTTTCTTCACTCAAGAGGACTGATTTGTGTTTGTCTTCACTAAGGGGAGTACCAATAGTGAAATCTTCGTCATAGACACTTGAGTCATCTTATTTAGTTGTGACTATAGCTTGATCCTCTTCACTTATCTCCCATATGATAGATTTATATTTAGAAGGGATGTGGTGGGAGGGTGATGTGTAAGTTAATGAGTTAGAGAGGGAGTATGAAGTATTGTGGATGGCTCATGGATGGGTTTTGGAATGGATGATTCTTGAAGGAAATCATAGAGAGATAGCAAGTTGAGTTGGGCAATGAAAGAGACATCTTATTCAAAAAACACCTCATATTTATAATGGACTTATTGAGGATCTTCAACAGCTAAAACTTTATCTTCAACCTTATCAATTAGAGTCTCATTCTTATTTTAAATACACTCTTAGAAAAAACTCAAAGATAGACAAGCTATAGGTTATTGGGTAGATGAAAATGAGGATTAATTAGGCATAAATCTCTCTTTGTCTTCAACCTCTTAATTTTTTCTTGGTTCAAGTCCTTTCATCTTCAAGTCCAACTCTTTGATTTACCTATCTATGCTCTTTTGGAATAACTTATCTTGAAGATGGTTAGTGTCTTCATGAAGATAAGGGGCACAAGAGGGCTGATATGAAGTATAAGGGGGATCTTGAGGAGAGATGAGAGAGACTTGTATAGGTTTAAATTCTTCTTTGCCTTCAACTCCCCAATCTATACTTATTTCACATTGTCCATTCCATGACTTCACCACTTTATTCTAGCTTGAAATATTGAAATACTTCTTGGGAGTTTCTTGATGAAGAGAAGTAGCATTTTGGCTTGAACCTATAGGATGTTATACAATAATATTTTTCTCCTTTTGAATTCTCTCTTGGATTGAATTCCAAGAAGGGAAGGTTGGAGGAACATATGAAGGAATTGGAACACTTAGAAGCTCACTGGAAAAAGTCTCTTGGGGAAGAATGGGTGGCATAAATGAGAACTGAGATGGAGTTTAAACAAACACATAGGGATGATGGAATTGGACCTACTATCCTTCATGAGCTCTTAGAATATTTTTTACTTTTTGAATGATACCCCTTACATCCAACATTCCACTTGAGAAGCTTTGTCAATTTACTCTCTAAATAGGTGCCAATTCTTCCTTCAATAGCTAAAATGAATTTCTCATGTCATGAATGTGATGACTAGGGATATATTGACCATATTCTTTTTGAGTATGAAGGTCTAAAATTTATATCCCATAGCTTAAGAGGATTTGATTAAAACTTAAAATGGATTGGTTTGAGGGGTAACTAGGGACATCTTGAGCCTAAGAAGGCTGCTCATATACAACATCTTGGTCATGTAGAGGGAGAATAGGTTAACCATAGGATTGATATGACTCATAAGGAGGATAAAAATCTTGATAAGGCTATTGAGACACATATTTGGGGTCATGACAAGGCTGATAAGGAGGGCCATAAGGTTGATATAGGTCATGAAAATGTTGATAAGGGGGTATAAAACAAAATTTCTATTCATACCCATACATTCCAACTTCATGAGTCAAAGGAAAACACAAGATAATATCATATACTTTTCAATATAAGTACCAAGGTTGATAGAACCAGATGATTGCATTAAGAGTCACCATTGGTGTCTATTGAATGCCTCTAAAGGCTGATAGATAGAATAACACACCAATAAAATTTCCATAAATTTAGACCTTAGTCCCATCAGGCATGCCAAAACTGTTATGCATCAAATTTATACCCTTTATGAGGTACTTCAAGCCTTCCAAATTTGATGTATGGAAACACCTAAAGGTTGTGCATACCCTATGGAAAGGTGAATCTATATGTTAAAGGGATAAATCCCCTTGATGAATCACTTAGGATCAAACACTACTCTAACACTTGATAAGAAAAGGGAGAGAAACATACTCTAATAGAGGTGATGCCCAAAATATGAACTAATTACTAGAAACCACTTGAAATTACAATTAAAATAAGGGACTAACTTGCACATGACACTAATCCAAATCTACCTCTCTACATTAATATTTCTCATGGAGGTTTGTGAAACAAGCTTGAGCCAGGAGGACTAGTCAAGAGGTCATGACATGACACTAGTGAAAAGGAAACTCACTAAACCTTTACACACTTCATTTGAACACTTTAAGAGACCTTCAAAAATACTTTCAAACTGAATATGAATGCTAAACAAGGACAACATGACAAGGAAGTAAATCTATCACTTAACAAGATCAACTAGTCTAACATGCACATTGAAATAATCCATGAAAAAAGTAAAATTAGGTTATTATTAATTAATAAAAGGATTAATATGGGTATAGATTCACTATATTCAGGTATAGGATACAAACTTAGCCAATTTAGTCTCAATATATAACACAAGTGAGGGAGAAGAAGACAAGGGCATAGGAGAGAGAGAGAGTTGATAAGTGTCTCATGAGTTAAAAAAAAGATAAGAGTTATGAAAATATCTCAATATGTCCTAAATTCCATGTGTATCTCCTCTGAAGATGATCCCTTGATTCAAGTGGCATAAGAGTTATAATGCTTGCTTGACACCTTGACTAGCTCTCTAAAACTGCACTTTACCTTGGCTTGTTGAATGACAAGTGGCCTTTTTGATGGTCAAATAATGTTGAGTTACACCTTTTCTCTACTCTTGAAACCTATCAAGTGATATCTTAATGTTCTCTTTGACACATAATTTCATTTTCTTGTTAGGTGTCTAGAAGACTCTTCATCTCCTTAGGCCAATCTTGCATACAAGTGTCAAAACTTGAATTCATATTCTTTCACTTGTCCTATTTTCATGGATATCCTATTCACATCATACCAGTCCTATAATAATACATTTTAAAGTCTTAAACCATCCCCAAAAACTCATTCTACACCAAAAGATCTAAATTAGCTTTATTCCTTATAACCCTAAAATCATGCAAATCTCCTTGTGTAGATAAAAGTACATATGTTAATGAGAATATGAAGGAATATTATAGGACCAAATATGTCCTTATATCTCAATTAAAATTTTGAAGATTCAAAAGTGAGTGGAGGTATATTTTTCTATTGTTTCTATCTCCTAACTAGGTCTTAATTAGGCCTCCCTACCTAGAGACTGAAATTTGACTCTATAGGCTTCCCACATGTGTGAAACTAAAAAATAATGTGTGATTTAGTTATATTAATTCTTTAAGATCATCCATGTCAAATTTTAGCCTCTGAATCCTTGTACAAACTTCTCAAGTAGCTTAAAATAACCTTCTTTAGCCCATTCCATATAGTTCTATACCTATAAGTATAAACCAGTGGCATGGGGTTCCAAGAGAGTTGTGAATATGATTAAGGTAATTTTTAAGTTTATCCAATCCATATAGAGGCACTAAAATAAACTTCTCTCTCCTTAGGTTAGAATTGGTCTCTTTGGCATCCTAAAAGTGCTTCAAGGTCTTAAGGATGATTCATAAAGCTTGGGGCATGAATTAACCAACCAATTACACATATTTAAAGTATATTATGGTATCTAATTTTCCATAGGATCCCAAGGTCCCATGAAACATCTCCATATTATAATGAGAAAAGGAAGATAGCCTCTTGGGCTACTAGTAAGTATTCTATGAGGTCTAGGAAGGATTGAGGCTTGTAAGTACATAGTCTAAGTTTGACTATGCCTATAAACACTTTAATAAGGTTAATTATAACCTAAATAACTTGTCCTCATGGTTATAAAACCATTTATATCTCTATTAGGTCCCCTGTACTCTCTTATTCCATGCCTAGGGTTCTTAAGCCAACCAACTCAACTTACCCTAGCTGACTATATTTATCCACTTCTCCCATTGTTAGGGATCTAAGAATTCATAGGATATTTTTTTATACCCCTCACCATATCCTCGAGGTCCTTATAGTCTCAATCCAATTCCAACTAACTACTTTTCATTTGGCTGCCCATATAGGCTTGTGTATGCAATTATCCTTGTTAAGCTTGAATAGGGTTTGACACCATCCTATCTTTATTTATTAATGAGTTTGAAGGATAATGGAGTTGTATTATCATCATGAAATAATCCTTTTATACTTTTCATAGACCTTTAAATCTTCCTAATCAAGTAATACTCTCATCAAAGTATGCATACCTGTGTGTATATTCTTGAATTGTGTATGTAGGGTTAAAACTCTACTTTGACATCCCTTTTGAAACTCCCTCTAATCTCATGACTTAAAATATTATTTACCTAAAAATTCACTTGTGTTACATCCTAATAATTTTCATGTATTCTGACAATCCCTTAGGCTTGAAATTAGGTTATATTACCTAACAATCTTATAGGTTTGTGAACTGTGTATGCATAAGATTGGTCTATAATCTTGGTATTTTTAGGATATTTACTTACAAAAATTAATCCCTTAAAACTCCTCTCATGATATTAATAGTTTAGGACTTACCTCAATGCCTTGAAACTTATTACTTCATTAATCATCATTATCAAGATAAACTCTTCAATAGGTGGCTATAAGTGACTATTTGAAAAGTCTGAGCATGTAGTTTTGAGTTGGCCATCTTCAACTCCACCATGACACCTACAATATATAATCATCATTGTGGTAAATTTATAATTTCCTAAAAGGTTACAATTTTACCATTTTTTAACATTTTCAATCTTTTGCTCCTTGTCTGTGCCCTCTTTCTCTTGACTGTATGTATACAACTGCTAATGACCATTTTAGTGATTAGAGTGTCAAGTCTATAGAGTGTGACCTTCTTAAAATAGGTAATTAAACATGTGAAAGTGAATAATAATATTTATATGTCTCATATAATTTCACTACAATCTCCATATATCATTTTCAAGGCATCTTACCACTTTTGTCTTCAATGTCTCCCTACATAGTCCCATGTAGAAGAATTATGATTTTTTATTTTATCATCAATTCTATTTTTGATTTAAATGTCTTAGTATATTCATTGGTATATGGAATTTTTAGACCTAAATCCATAATAATTCCTTCATGCTTATGTTTGAAAATTTAAACATTAACACACTATTGGATTTCCCTTAAAGTTGTAGACCTATAGGTTTATAGCCCTATGTTTTTGGAATTTAAAAGGTGTAAACATAGATATTAAGTTATAATATTATTCCTCCTTGGAATAAATGATTTTATAAAGGATTTATAACTCTGAAATTATTTGTAAATGCATATTTAGACCCACTCAATTCATCTTATTATGCAGGCAACACTAGAACATAGTCCAAAAGGTGAATGAAGGTGTGACCCTTTTAAAACTAGTATAGAATGCTTAGCTGATTATAAGGCATTGAATGGATTGAGAGGATAGTATAATATAATTGACAGTCACTTATATGCATTAGGCCATGTGGATAATTCAAAAACACCAAGAAATATTGACAAGTACTTATAAACTATGCAAAATGGAACTTTCTTGTCAAACTAGGCCCACATCTATGAAATGGAACTTGGGGAAAATTAAAGAATCATTCCAAGACCATATATATCACTTTTAATCTCACTCATGTATTCATATTGTTTCAAACTACCATTTTGACGACAAGGATTTAGCATGTGGGGTTGATTTGCTGTTCTAGACCACTTCCTGGTCTTAATGATTGTTCATAAAGGAGAGGGGATGAATTTATAAAAAAATTCCATGGATTTAAATCCTACTACGACCCCATACTTTGATAAAAATTTTAGTTTCCAATTCTCTGTCCTCTGTCCATACTAAACACTTGAAATTTGCTTTTACTAGCTTGTAAGGAGAGCAATCGAGGTTTTGAAGAAAATTTTGTAATTTTTAGACTTGTGCCTACATCTAAAACATGGATACAAATTTTTGGAGTTTAAAAGACACTTATAAACCATTTTTTTCCTGAAAGGTGATCTTGAAAGGCTATACAAGCGTCTAAAACTACTTCTTTGGACTATAAATTGAAGTAACTGACTAGTTATGACATGAAACTGATAATTTGACTTCCTCATAACCCCATGAATGTTAGGAAACTTATTATAATTTTTCTATTTTGAAAAAGTATGTAAAAATCCTCATATTAAGCTAAAAAGGTGGTCAAAATGTCATTTTAGCACATCAGAATATGGTGAAAGATTAAAACATGACATTATGACCTTATTGACATATCAATAACCTTTTATAATAAATATAAACTATATCAAGCCTTTAACCATGTTTGAGAATATTAAGACTTCATAAATGACACCTAGGACTAGACAAGTATACATAAGACTAGAACTTGCATAATGCTAGACAAGGACAAATATTATCATATGAAACTCTTTAGGACCATTTAAGACCATGAAAAGACCATATACAAGTTTTGATAAACCCATGAAAAGTTCCAATTTATAGTGGTTGATCCATTTTAACTTGAGGTCAAAGTTTGGTCAATAGTAACCTCTAGGGCAAACTTTATTAGGGTTGTGCCTACTTGAGTTATAGAGCATTTAAGGTGATGTACCCAAAGCAAATCTAGAACATCTACCTTTTGGATTAAATAGATGCTGGACTTTGGGAGCTCAATATGACCTTAATTATTATATGCATCCATACAAAAAGATAACTTGTGATGAGTTTGTTAAGTGGACTAATGTTCAAGGAAGTAATCCCACATATACAACTGCTCAACTGGAATATCTTACTCAAATAGGGCAAAAATAGGAAGGTCATAATTACCCAAATTTATATAATGCTACTGCTCTTTTTCTTCTTTCATATGTTCTTTGGAATTTTGAGGGTTGCACTTTAGATCTATAATTTCAAGACTCTTTTACCATTTTTTGTTAGTATCAGTGCCAAGGTCCTCTACACTAAGGGCTACTCCTCTTGTTTCTTTTTCAAAAGGCTTTGGAATTCCAATGTGCATTTGGGGATCCTAAACAATAGGCTATTCTTTGTTTGGATTATGAGTGGATTTATTTCTAGGCTATAGTTCTAGAGATGCTTTACGTGGGTTAAGAATCACCACCTTGGGTGGTGATAATTCTAGCCTCGATTGGACAGTTGGTTGTGAAGTAATGATGTCATCCTTTTGTTTTATAAGTAACCCCTAAGATTTTATTGGTGATGGGGCCTATTGTTATCATTTAGGGGTGGACCTAGGCTATTATTTTTCCCTACTAGAACTAGTGGCCTCAGAATTTGGTTTTTTCTCCTTCTTTTGTGTCCTTTCTTCTGTGCATGATTCTGGTTGAGGGGTAAGGGGTTCTTTCTTAGCCTCTTAGCTTCTTGATATTTTCTTCCATGGCCTAAGCATATAGTAAACCAACCAAATTTTTCCTTTTATAATTATCTTAAAGGGTTATGTTGACCGAATTTGATTTTTAGGTCAAATACTTTTAGGTGTTTTAGGGGTCTAATATAGATGTCACAAGGTGTTTTATAAGCTAATTGATGTCATTTAATGTCATACTAGCCTTGGTACTTACTAATTTTAGTCCTTTTAGTCATTTTGGGTCATTTTAAGGTAAAAATAGGGGCATTTAATGAATTTTACTAATTTATTAGGAAGTGTGAAGGTTCCAAAAGGTGATGTCAGTCCCATGTGTCCTCATATGTCTTAATCAACTATTGGTAACTAAAAGTAGCAGGTTCTTTAGAAAAAAAGTTCATTTACTTGAGGAAAGAGAAGAAAATGGCACTTGTATGACCCATGGGGAATTGCGACACATGGGAGAAGATCATAAAATGTCCTTTCAATTTATTCAAGCTCATTTCCATCTTGGAAATGATCTGAAAGTTCCATTTTTGGTCCAAAACTGTTCTGATCCTTTTTCACCCTTCTTGGCAAGTAAAAGTAGTATTCAAATTTTTACTTGGAATAGTAAACAATAGAGGTTTCATGAAGAATTATCTTGGGAGTATATTCTAAACTTATTTAGATTCCATTTGATGTTTGGTTGCAGAGGAATGGTGGTTTGAGCTTTATGAACTATCCCTAATAAGTTAACCTTTCTAGTTTGGTTCCTAATCTGTGCACCTTATAGGTTTTGCCTTGGTTTGAAAAAGTTATTAAAAAATAACTACTATAATTTATTTTATAGTCTTTTAATATCCTCCCACATGTTTCTCATCTAATTTTTCAAGTTTGGATTTGATTTGAAGAGCCAATCACCTCAAGTTTGTAGACTTATCCCATTCTATGTTGTTGACAGGTTTTCAATATTTATACTAACTCCATGCTTTGGTAATGGTTTTATAAGATGAGGATAAGTTAATTATAATGTTTTAAAGGTAATATAAATCACCTCACCTTTCAATATTATCTTCCAAAGCAACATTATCCTTGGTTTGCAACTGTTTACCATATAAATAGTTAATTTGCTTTGTGACTACCATACACAATCAGCCAAGTGAAGTGTGCAAAGCCTTGAAGCACATTTATGGGGTTTTGGTGTAGGTATCAAAGTTTTCAACATGTTATTATGGAAAAAACAATAAAATGAAAATATTCCATAGGAATTATGAGGACTATGATAACTAATCATCAATCACCTTTGCTAAGCCTGCACCATGGAATTACACCTACAAGTGCTATAAAGGAAGATTTAAAAATTGGAAGGGAGGTGTGAAACATTTTTTTGATAATTAAAACATATTGAGGTTTAAATTTTAACACATTAAGGAGAAACTATCCTTTGAAGGAAAAATATTTGGTACATTGTTCTAACTCATGCTCACTGCCTACATGCAACCCAGCAGTGCATTTGTAACCTCTCAAGATTACATCATGCTAAGGATGAAGAATTTGGGAGTTTATTAAATATTTTAATATTTTTAGGAGTCCATTGGAAAATTTGGTAAAGTTTTTTATGTGATCACCAACATGTTTTCTTCCCACTATCCAAAGTTTAAACCCACTATCTATATTAGCAAATAGTCACCTATAGGTGGCCTGAATAGGGGACTGAGGTACTCAATAGAGTGTTAAGGTATATGGTGGGAAAATAATTGGAGACATTTAATGTTGAAAATAACATGGGAGATCCATATAAGGTGATATATGGATAGATAAATTTGAAGGTCTCTCCAAAGGATAATAATCGATTTTTAGGCCTCTAATCCTTAAATTGGAAAAATAGAGATCCTTGGCATTTTGTAGAGATCTTTTGACAAGATTTCTAAGACCTTGGATGCATATAAGTATATATACCTTGTAATATTATCAAAGGAAAATGACTTTCAAAAATATGGAGGGTAGAGGATTAAGGGAAGATAATAGTTAAGCTCTTCAAAGTTTCCATATGACACACAAAAATCTTGCAATATCATTTACAGGATTTGGAGTTTGAGTTACCTTTGTTTTCAAAATTGATAAGCTAAACCATGTCTTCATGATTGATGGTTTTATGGGGTTAAATATGGAATTTTTATTTTATAAGGATATTCAAACAAGTTTTTATAAAAGGTTTTATTCTAAAAGACCACCTACAATTGTGCCTAATTTCATGGAAAAGCTTACCTATAGCCATGGTTGATTGTTGCAGGTAGTGATATAAAAGGGTTATTAAGGTGATCATAGCATGAGATGAAACAAATGATCAAATAAAACACAAAAATGAATCTAAGGGATACTAAAGATTGTTTTTTTGAACATGGTCTCAAGCCTAAAGTAGGCTTGCATAGGATTTTTAGGCCAATACCAACGTACAACTGGGTATGTAGGCATTAAGTCAAAATAGGGTGTCGAAGTGGGAGTTTGGGTCAATAAAGGTAATAAAATGGGTCAAAAAAAAGATAAATTTACTTAAAAGGCTTAATATAATTTCAATAAAATGCTTTTCCAAACTCTAACATGCATGATGACCTACAGGGCACTGTTGAAAAAAGGAAATACAGTTAAGAAAGGTGCATCACTCCTGAGAATGTAAGGTGTATGAAGGATAAATGAAGGTATAATGTGATTAATGGATGAGATAAATAATTATAAAATAATAATAAATAGACTCTTTTATATGATAAACATGGGAAGAAGGAGGCTTTAATAGTGTCATACACAACCTTACTCCAAAACATTATGCACAGTCCTTGTGTATAGGTATGTTTTAGAATTTTAAGAGTTTGGATGGTATAATAATCACAAAAAGATATGAATTTTGGTAAATAAATTTTTTATGGATTATATAGGCCCTTAAAATATTGATTTTTTTGGGGAAATAGGGGAGTGCCCTCTGTTTTGTCTCAGATAGAGGGCACTCCCTTTGTGCATGAAACCTACAACCTTGAAGAATGAGAAAGAAAGATGGAAAATAGGTTGATTTAACCTTGAGAAGAGTTTTATAAGGTTTAATGAAACCTATGAAAACATGATAAATCAATTATAAATATTAAATCTCAATAGGGTATCTTAAGCCCTCAATTATGCAGGCAAACCTAGTAAACGTAGTTAAAGCCTAAAGCCAAATAGAGAACCATTCTCACTACTAGAATGAGATGAGAATTATAATGGAGTGAAGCATGTTTATAATTTCATAGAGGAATTATATAATATATTGAGATACAGGTAAATCCATCAAAGATTCATTTTGAGCTTTAGGGTGTAGACAAGGTATTAGGCATGGTGAAACTTAGAATGCAAATGAGGGGCCAACTACCCTTCCAACCTTGGTAGAGAATTATAATGAATTTGGGAATGTTAATTGGGTATAAAAATATGTTATAAATCTTGTGGATAGTAGAGAGGTTGAAAATAATCCATTTTTAAGCTCAAAACTAACATTAGGCATATGGGAATGAGGAATCAAGCTCGACAAGGCAATTTTGGAAGCTCATATATTCTTAGAGGTTTTGCGTGGAGGAAAAAGAAGTTTTGAGGAGTTATATAGGTTCATAAAAATAAATTTTATGGAATTATTTTTATATTTAGATGTCAGACGTTTATGAAACATCACTATAGGTCAAAACTGCTTAGAAACCCTCTTAAACCCTTATGAGGACTCGATTGGAAAAATGGAGCTGGAGATGCATAAAAATGGAATAAAATTGAATTAATGATGATTGGATGTTAAATAAGACTCTCTTAGGCTCCCCCCTTCTTGTTGGACTTTATGAAATTATAGATATGGGTATAAAATAAGGTTTTTATGACTATTTTATGCATTGTGTAAGTTACAAAAGGTTCTAAGAGATGAAACAAAATTTAGGGGAAATATTGAGACTTTTGATAACTAACAATATTAATTTCATGACTTATAAAAACTCCTAAGTACCTCAATAGGATCTCTCATCCTAGCCAGTCAAAAGTAGCATAGTAACCAAGCTAGTGTGAAGGGTGGAAAACTTCAAGTGAGGTGATTTTAAGGTGTGCCTAATGATTATAAGGAAATGGAGGGTATTCAAAATTGTCATAAAATACCTAAAATAGATTAAAATGAGAACTTAAATCCAAATTTGAAGACAAGTGTGTAGGGTACATGAAGGAGGAGTTTTTTGGACTTCAGATGATGATGGATCACTTCCCAATGATTTCAGATGACCAGGCCTACAACTAATGCATGGAAAGGCATGCATAAAAAACTTACCCTTAATTTAAATAATTATAACTATCCCTAATTATTTTTGGGACATTCAAATAGGTCCAAATCATGAAGGTAGTTTTCTGAGCTAGAATGAGGAGTTTCATGCCACTTTTCAAGAATTTAATGACTTGGATGGACACTTGGGCTTCCTAAACTTACATGGGTTGTCCCATATCTTATTATCATGCACAATTAACTAATTTTATCAGCTTTAAAAGTGCCTTTGTGACCCTTATACTTGTATCTTCTCCTCTCTCTCTCAAGTTCTACAAGAACTAGCCATTTTGGCCATTGTAAATTATGCTCCACCTGAGTATGGCAAAGCCCTACTCATTTACAAACCATTTGATCAATAAGAATAATAATTTTTTACCTCTTCATTAATTTTCATAGTGTGATATATTTTAATGTTGGATCTTTCTTAGTGAAGACTATGGATTCCTTAGCATGCCTCATTCTTTCATCCTATTTTCAGTTAGAAAGCTTCTTCTTGCAGGGCATGTGTATTGTTCTAGGAAATGCCAAGGACTGAGTGAGTTAATCTATTCATTAGTTACATTCAAGGCCTCTTGAATAGTCCTCATACATTTTCACATTTATCCATAACCTCATAATGTAACATTGATGTGAGAAGATGCAGATTGAAAGAGTGTATGTTTGGTTAGTCTTGTGTTCTCATTTATAACATGCTACTGGTTGGAAGTCATCATATTATTTGGTGTGTCATCTCCCTTAGAATATTTTAATTTTATTTATCTCTCTCTTTTTCCACCCACCAAAGTTTAGGTGTATTTGTAATTCAAAGTGGTACATCAAGGGAGCTAGCCCTATCTAGAGATTCACCTCATCCATAGGCTACCCACAAGCCTAGAGGTGTTTTCATTGTGCCACTTGGATGAGGAGAGCTTAGGCATATCCTCAAAGGGTTAAAATCTAAGTGATAATAGGTTAATGTCAATTTTACCTGATTCTGTCCACTATGTGTATGCTTTTATTCCTAGATAGACATAGAGATTGTGAAGAGTGTGAATCTCGACATCAATCTTATCAGCATGTGTCTACAATAAAATTAAAAAAATCCATGAAATATTTTGTAGTAAAATCATAAGGCAACTTGAGCTAACCTGACATGTTATTAATTCTCTCCATCTAGATCCACATGAGTGAATAATTTTGCTTAAAAACAAACTCAATGTAGTTTCCCATCTATATAGGTGAATGCTTGGGTACGTGCCATTCATTCCTAAAATATACCTTCATCCCCTAAAAAAAACCTTGCATATTCATCTTGTAGGAGGGGTGATGGTGATAAAACATGTGAATTATTTAAACATCTTAGTGGGGGACTTGTGTTCTAGTGGATAGACCCACTTTAGTTCATTAATAGAATACTCCAAGACACCCACAATATTAAAAATAAGTAAAATAAAAATTATGCCCCAAGGAAACTTGTGGTTGGGTATTCAATAATCCTTCTTATCATCTTCCTCAATTTTATAAATAAAGTATTGGGATTAATTATATTTAGTCCCCTTAGCCATTTGTCTTACGACATAGAGGTGGGCCATATCCACCTATTTCTATCTATCCATGCCTCCTTAGTTTGTCATGGCAAAACATGTAGCTACCTAAATGGTAGGATTTGAAAATTTCATAATATACATGGCATGGATTTATTTCTTGTACTTTAGCATTGATAAAATTTTATCAATCACATATTGATCATTGAGATCCACACTGACATCAACCCCTAAAAATATTAATCCTATTACCTTATTAATTTGCTGAGGGGTAATCCTCATTATTCACCTTAAAAATTAAACATAATCCTCATGGATGCATGAAATCAATAAATAAATTACCTCTTGGGGTTTCCCAAAGCATGGTGGTTGGAATATTTGAAGCACACCTGTATCCTCCAATAAATTTTAAATTATGAGATCATAAGTGAACTCATTTATTATGTTTTAGCACTCAACTCGAAAGTATTTTTATAAGTCACCCTCATTATTAGATTGGTGATGATTTTAGTCAATGACATGACAATTGGACACCTTAGATTCCCAATTATCTATGCACAAAACCATGTTAGGGTAATGTATTTATTCTATAAAAATTAAAGGTGGAGTTGATATCATGGGAGACTTTTTCCCTACACATGCCATCTCTGGTGCCTTCCTAATAGATGTTTCTTTCACTAGTTCTACCAAGTTTTCATCTTGCACATAGTGTACACCGTAACCTTCTTCCTGGATGAAACCATGATTCCCTTCCTTTGCACCCTCACACTCTTCTACCTCATGGATGATATGTAGTGGATATATTCTCCTAATTTTATGCTTTGGATTCATCACCAATCGGGGTGCTTGAAGGTTAATGGGTGGATGACTAATTATCCAAAATAAAAACATCTTTTTTAAAATTTTCAAACCTAAAATAATTTAGCCTTCTTGATTTAAGATCCTCTAATGGTAGATGTAGCATATACAACCTATAACTCCCTTTCACATGCTCCTATGGTCATGTTTCCACTCCTTTTTCCTTGAATGCACTTTACCTTAATCTCTGCTTCACTTTTATCACTATTTTTTTGTGAAAACACCTTTTCTACTACTTGTTTACACTTGTTTGAGATCTGTAATTGCTATAAGTTTTCAATAATAAAAATGAAAATGAGAGACCTTTAGGTATTTTATAGACATAACAAATTTTAACATTAACTATGCTCCACTCCACCATCCATCACTTCAATAATTAATACTCCAAATAACATGTCTTGGCACCCATTTGACATGTTTGCCATTTATGCCACCACTTTTTCAATAAATGAACATCCCATCCTTCCTTTGAAATTTATTGCACTATTATCATAATGCATTATAGCATAACAAAAAATTCAAATTTCCAATTTTATTCATAGGAACTACCTTTTCATTTTAACCATATTTATAATGATGTTTCCTTTATTGTCTTCATCCCACATTCTTGGGTCACATGCCACCTATTATGAACCTCTTTTCCACACCATCTCTTGCATTCCTCCATAACACACCACATATTGTGCACCTTTATCACATGGTACCTCTTACATGCTTTTGTCATGTGCTACCTCTTGCACACCTCCTTGTCCTGAGCTTTTCTTCTAGCATGGGTGATTTTTTTGAACCTTTTCTTTACATACTTTAGATTAAATAGATTATCCACCTTCAAACCTACCCCACACTAAAATAAGTGCATGGTCCTTCATGACGTAAATTAGTGAAATTCATTTGTCCTTAAAGTAAGAGATAAATGATAGTTTTGAATATAAGAGAACACCACTTATGCTAGAAACAATCAAACAAATGGTGTAAAACTAATGCCATGCTTATTTTAAAGAAAAAATATGTATTAGACTAAATTATTGGCATACAACTTATCAAATGAGCTTAAAAATTTCATAGAATGGTAGGGTCAAAGTTGACTACCATTAAAATGGCTTAGAAGGAATTGGTGATCTAATATTTTTAACTTGGAAGTTCTTGTCTGATGAATATCATGACTAACAAAAGGACCATTCCATTAGATCCATAGTTTATCTAGTGATCTAGGAGGATCCCCACATTCATTCAAAAAATAAGTCTTCATAATTTAGTTTGATTGATGACAGAACATAGAGCTCATCGAGATATTTTTGATACAATTTGAATGGGCCGATTTTGAGCCCATATGCACAAGTTATTACAAGCTAAAGTTCTAGATCAACGCATAAAAAATGGTATCACAGGGTGACAAGTGAAATAATTCTAGCTCACCAAGTGGAACAATAATGAGGTAACACATAGAAGTTAGTTTATGCAAAAAATTTGGGTTTGTTTGGTTTTTCATCTTTGATAGCGTATGGAGTTGGTCGAATGGGCCTCATTATTTGCTTGCTAGGGACCCTAAATGAGGGTTGGCACACTTTTTTTGAGGAGGTGTGCATTTAATGCCTTAATTCATAATGTTTTATGTGTAGGTTTGGATTTAAACAATAATTTTCTTACCACCTCATGCATGTGGGATATCTATTTATGTATTTGTAAATCCATAGTGTTGAGCTTGAGTTCCACATCATTGCCAACTCAACTACATTATGAGTTGAGTTAGCCAGATCATCAAGCTAAGTTATCAATCGTTGAGCTTGGGTTTATTGAATTGAGGGTTTTAGTCAATAGTTTTGATTCATATCCAAACATAGCCACTACCAACCGAGTTGAGCTCACTAATAATTTGAGATGTTCTAACAATAGTCAGTGTAACCATTGAATGTTCCTATCGAGATCATGGTTGATAAAAAACAAAATGAGATCATGTTGAGATACCCAAACATATCTCAAATAAATTCCAAATCAAGCTCAAGATTCTAGCAATGCATTGTAGAGGTGCTTTGACATTGCCAAGGATAGGAAAAATGGTCTGAAGACCAAACTTAAGGATAGGTGAAACACCATATAAAGCATGGAAATATTCACCACCCATGATATGTGGGATAATTAATATATTTGGAATTTAAAAATAGACATTAAAGTCTATTAAAACCTCATCGACATTCATAATCTCATAGATGTTGGATAACGTAAACTATAACATGCTTGTTAAAGCCAATTTGCCTTCTTTAGGGTTTTGAACCTGTAACCAGTCACTAAAAGTGCTAGTGTATTGACCACTGCATCAATCAGTTGTTATGTAATACCAATGGAACTAATTTATATAAAAATTCATGTAATGAACAGACTGTGGTAGTGAGTAGATAGAGACTAGTTTGCATGTTTCCTAAGTTTTGAAGGACTTAGAGTAATTTTCACTTCTCGGGCCAAACTAGATAAATGTTCATCTAAGATTATTATAGCCATATGATGAGTGTCCTATTTTGAGTTTGATTAATCCATTTTATAAGGCCTTTTTGGAGAATTTTTGGTAAAAAACCATAGGAATGCAAGATTACTTTCATGATAGGAAGATAGAAAGTTTGACCGCAAGTACTGGGACTTTATGAAGAGCTATTGCTAAGTTTTATGAAGTCTTAGAGGATTCATTAGATAATTGTGAGATGTTGACCTTGTAATTAAAATTCATGGAAATGGATTGGTTTACATTTTAAGTGTACCTGGAGGCATAGCTCGAGCAACAGGTAAACTTTTTTACCAATTTGGTTATCATGAGTACTTTTGATTATGCATTCTTTTTCCACATTTTGATTAATATAGTTAATTAAGAATTATTGAATGCATATTAAATTAATTATGAAAACTTAATAGAGAATTATAACTTTGGTTTTAGAAATGGTTGAATGGATAATGAATGAACTTGCAACTTTATTTCATTCAGTTTTCAAATCCACTCTTAATCAAACTTGATAAACACATTTTTAAAGGTCAACTTGATTCAATTCCTTTGATTATTTTGGGAAAAAGAATGTTTGATAAAAGCATCCATTATAAATGTTTTTTACATGTGAATTAGTGTGAGGTTTATGAATCAAATTTGGTATTAGAGTAGTTAGTGTGTTGGGTTAGCTTCTGATTATGTGGATTTGATATCAGTTATTTTTAGTGGGTTTTAGTAGTATTGCAGACTTTTTGGCCTTGTTGATATTTTGTTTATAGTGTACAATTTGTGGAATTAGGTGTTTGTAGGGAATAGGAAACCATGGGAAAGTTGCCAAACATAGATAAGATTGATTAGCTTGAAGTAATTAACTAGAAGATCCAAGAAGAGAATGATTTCCTAAGAGCTCAATTGTACTCCTTAGATGAGGAGATTGCTCTTTTGAAATTTGAATTATAAACCAAGGATGAGGTCTTGGTACAAATGTAGAGTGAATAAAGACACAGTCTTCACCAATTACATTCCATTATAGATATAGGCACTATGATTGATGAGTGAAATGTAAGTTGTTCATTTGGTAATTCCTTTCATTTAGTTTTATATGTTTCAAATGTTGCTTTGGGTAGTTTTGAAAAACATACAAAGGGAATTGGGTCTAAACTATTATTGAAAATGGGTTTTGAGGGAAGGGGCCTTGGTAAAAATGGCAAAAGTATTGCTAACCCAATATAGGTAGAGCATAGATCTTGTCATGTAGGATTGGGTTATGCTAGTGATCAAGTGGATGTCAAAGAAAGTTCCTCCATTGATGAAAGATGACAAGCTTTTGATAACTAAGATTCAAGGCCACTAGTAGTGCATAATTCCTCCTTGTAAATGAATTTTGAATAGTGTAAGAAATTAGGTGAAAGAGGTATTGAGATTCTACCTCCTCATTCTTGCACTAGAAATAACACCAATATGAATTTGAATCCTAAAACTTCTGATGCACTCTTTCCATTTAAGCAATTTGGCTTTAATATTTAGAAGATGTTGCATGCTTTTCCTTGCATGTTTTACAGATTAAACAATCATTCTACCACATATTGTTAGAAAAGGAAATCATTGCTGAAGAAGTTTTTAGGTGATAAATACCAATATCATCCTATTAAAATGAGAAATGGAAAATGGGTGACCTCACCTAAAAAGAGGGTTGTTTGTACTTATTGTCACATGAGTGGACATCAGGTCGAAAAGTGTTGGAAACTTCAACCATCCCACCATCCTAGCAATGGTAAGAATAATATGGATTATAAATCTATTGATAAGGTAATTAATAAAGTTAAATCAACCCATGTAGATGTGAATAAATCCACTAAATAAATCAAACCAAATAAATAGGAAAATTTGATTAAGAGGGTTGGTAAACAATTTATGAATTTAAAGATGTTATGATTAGTGGATTAATGTTTCAAAGCATTATTGGAAATTATTGTTGAATGTTGATAAAGGAAATTTACCTCACTTTGATATATGCATTTTTAGAGCTACTATGAGAACACTTCAAGATAGGTTCATCATGCAAAGTTTTTAATTCTCACACTTATGTTTAGAAAAGCTTCATTCTTGAAATCTCCAGTTTTAGCTTTATGAGTTTTTTATTGAATTGTTAAGGAATTTAACTCATTGATCATCTTGGAAAATTGATAGTAGTATATAGGTGATTGGGTAAGATTTAATTTTCCTACAATAATTGTTTTACAATAACTAATATTTTAGGATGCATCTATTTTTGGCATGTGTATGTTTGGATGCATCTGTAAAACCCTATTGGGCAATGTTTGTAATGTTAAACACTACACACTATTTGTTATTTCTATAATTATTTATAATTTTAAGACCCATTGGGTAGTGTATTATGACACAATCACAAAAATTAATGTATTTTATTTACATTAACAAACTTTTTTTCTAGTTGTATTGATAATTGTTATAGTATTTGGCAATTCACTTTTTACAGGATGTGACAGTTAGGCAAATAGTTTGATGAATGTTGTGATATTTATTGATAGTGGTAGGATTCAATGTAACTCATGCCTTGTTTTTAGGCCTTTTATAGTTTGATTTATTAATAAGTATGATTTTTCCATTTTTATCATATGCTATGATCTGGGTTCTATACTTTGATGTGTTGTAGAGAACCATGTAGCAATTTAATGGATACTGGGCTTTTAGGGACCAAAAGCTCTTGGTGGGGAGGTTTTATCTAAGAGCATCCCCATATTCATTCTAAAAATAAGTCTTCATAATTTAGTTTGATTGATGACACAATGTAGAGCTCATCAAGAGCTTTTTGACATAATTTGAACTAGTTGATTTTGGGTCCGTATGCACAAGTTATTGCACACTAAAGGTTCAAATAAATAGGTAAAAAATGGTGTCACAAGTTGATAAGTGACATAATTATAGCATGCCAAGTGGACCAATAATGAGGTAACATGTGGCAGTTATTTTATGTTGAAAAATTGGGTTTGTTTGGTTTTTCATGTTTGATAACTTATAGAGTTGGTTGAATGGGCACTGTTATTTTCTCATTGGGGGCCCTCAACGAGGGTTGACACACTTTTTGTGAGGAGGGGTGAATTTAATGCCTTAATTCACAATATTTTATGTGTAGGTTTAGATTTAAACAATAATTTTCTTAAGACCCCTTGCATATGGGATATCTATTTATGATTTGTAAATCCACGATGTTGAGCTTGAGTTCTATATCATTACCAACTTGATTACATTATGAGCTGAGTCAACTAGCTCACTGAGCTAAGTTATCAAATACCAAGCTCAAGTTAATTGAATCAAAGGTTCAAATCAATAGTGTCGAGTCTTAGCCAAACATAGCCACCATCAACTGAGTCAAACTCACCAACAATTCAAGATATTCCAATAATAGTCAATGCAACCACTAAATGTTCCTACCAAGATCATGGCCCACAACAACCAAGATGAGCTCATGTTGAGCTACCCAAACATAACTCAAATCAATGCCAAATCTAGATCAATATTCTAGCAATGCATCATAAAGGTGCTTCAACATTGCCAAGGATAGGCAAAATGGTTCAAAGACCAAGTTCAATGATAGGTAGAATACCATATAAAACATGTCGATATTCACCACCCATTACATCTAGGATAATTGATATATTCAACATTTAAAAATAGACATTCAAGTATATTAAAACCTTAACAACATTCATAATCCTATATATGTGGGATAATGTAAACTAAAACATGCTTGTTAAAGCTAATTTGGCTTCTTTTGGGTTTTGAACCCATAACCATTCACTAAAAATGCTAGTGTATTGACCATTGCATCGGTCGGTTGGTAAGTAATACCAATGGCACTAATTTATTTATAAAGGCATGTAATGAACAAACTATGGTAGTGATTAGATAGAGACCAGTTTGAATTTTTCCTTAGTTTTGAAGGACTTAGAGTAATTTTAACTTCTCAGGCCAAACTAGAGAAATGTTCTAGGCTTCGAGACAATTCTAGCCATATGTTGAGTGTCATGTTTTGAGTTTTATTAAGCCATTTTTAAGGCATTTTTGGATAATTTTTGATGAAAAACCATAGGAATGCGAGATTGCTTTCGAGATAGGAAGATGGAAAGTTCAACCATGAGTACTAAGAATTTTTGAAGAGCTATTACTGAGTTTTATGCAGTCTTAGAGGATCCATTAAATAATTATGAACTATTGACCTTGTACTTACAATTCATGAAAATGGATCGGCTCATATTTTAAGTGAACCTAGAGACATAGCCCAAGCAATGGGTTAACTCTATTACCAATTTGGTTATCACGAGTACTTTTGATTGTGCATTCTTTTTATGCATTTTGATTGATGTAGTTAATTAATCATTATTAGATGCATATTGAATTAATTATGACAATTTACTGGAGAATTGAAACTTTGGTTTTGGAAATGGTTGAATGGATAATGAATGAACTTGCAACTTTATTTCATTCATTTTTCAAATCCACTCTTGATCAACCTTGATAAACACATTTTTGAAGGTCAACTTGATTCAATTACTTTGAGTATTTTAGGAAAAAGAATGTTTGAAAAAATCATCCATTGTAAATGTTTTTTACATGTGAATTAGTGTGAGGTTTATGAATCACCTAGATGGCACATAAAATTTAAATAGTAGGCCAAGACATGCATACCAAGATGAAAAGCCTTTGTTTTGATATGTCGATCACACCAAGATTTTTATTTTTGCTTCTCAACCCCTTGAATCTAGTGTGGTTGAATACATGCTTCATCCAAATAAAGTAAAGCATCCAATCGAACCTTTATAGATTATTATTCCTCTAATCAACCAACACATGCAATATGCAAGGAAGTCACAACGAGTTCTGCTGGTAAAACTTCTTTGGTAATAAAGAAAAGGTTAAAAGAAGTACTCTTTTTAAACCTTTTATATGTGGTTTAGTAAGCCCATAATACTACTAAAACATAATCATCCCAATTAGAGCGACTGATATTCAAAATCTTGGTCAATGTATTACCAATGACCTTATTGAAGGATTTAGTTATACCATTGGCTTGAGGGTGATATGGTGTTGTCTTATGGTGCATAATCATGAATTAAGCTAAGAGGATGTGCAATATTGCATTGAGAAAGAGAATTCCATGATCATTAGTTAGAATTAATGGGAATCCATATCATGTGGTGATATGTTCCCATAGAAATATAGTAGTGGTAGTAACATTAAAATCATGTGTGGCATTGCTTCAACTAAGCATGTGAGATAATTCATGGTAATAATGAGGTAGTATGCACCAGTATATCTTGTAGTAGGTTGAATGGGGCCAACAAAATCAATATATTATTTTTAAAATGGTTCATGAATAAGTACCAATTGAAGGGGCATAACATCCCATCAGTTTGGTTTACCTATGTACTAACAAATATCACATTAGTGCATTTGGGATTTGACATCCTTGAATAATGTGGGCCACCATAACCCATTTAGTATAACCTTTATTATAGTTACATAACCAATATTATATCCTCCTAAAACACCCTCATAGAATTATTTAAGGACTTAAATGCACTTGTGCATTATGCACCTTTGTAAAACCTCATCCCATCTCATTTTGTGTAGGTCTCCTCCAATACACTAGAAGGGGGAAACACACATAACTGGTTACTTTTTATCTTGGGTGTTAAGGTGGTAAAGAAATAAGCCTATTATAATAAAAGAAATAATTTAATCTAGTTATTTAGGCATGCATGTAACTTGAAAGATTTGAACATTAGGTAATTATTCTTCTATTGTGCATATTAGTTTGCTAGATTGAATATGTGAGAGGTGGTTTGGGAGAAAATTAATCTTGCTTAGTTTCAAAACCATGGAGAACTAGAACTCTTGAAAGAGGATAATCCATCAAAAAATTCATCCATATAACATTGGCTTATTAACTAAATACTTGAGTGCTTTGTGATTTGTATAGAAGATAAATGGAGTGGCAAAAAAGTATTGATGAAACTTCTACAGTACATAAACCTTGGACACGGATTCACCATCTATAGTAGAGTAGTTTCATTTAATTGCTATGAGATTATAGCTAGTAAAGTAAATGGGATGATCAAGGTTTCCTTAATTAGGTTGTACAAGGATGACACCCATTTCCATGCCTAAAGCATTGACATGAACATGAAATGGTTGGGTATAGTCTAAGAATTGGAGAATGGGTGTAGTCACCAGTTTTTTTTTTAGATCCTCAAATTCTTATTAGTGTTTAGTGATCTATAGTAATAGGCAATTCTATTTGAATAATTATTTCATCAAAATGGCTATGTTATCATAACCTTAAATGAACTGATGATAGTAGCTAGTGTGACCTAATAAGGTGTGGACCTCACATTGAGTGGTTGGAGATGGGAGTTAGAGAATGAATAAAATCTTAGAGGGATCCACCAGTAATACATCTTAAAAAATGATGTGTCCTAATTGGATCCCAAATGGCATGATAAATATGCAATTTTTAAGATTTAAGGAAATCTAAAGTTGATGGTAGTGCTCAAGCATGAGGCATCAATTAGCACAGTGGTTACACACTAAAAAATACATAGTATAGTCATCTAGGTACACCTAAAAGAGGTTGTGGATGAAATCCTTGAAGGATTTCACAATGCATGAGAACACTATTGATACACTATTTAGGCCAAAAGGCATAACACTATTGATTCAGTTGTAAAGGTTATTTTTTCCTTGTCTTCCTAAATAATTTACAATTGGTGATAGCTATAAAATACATTAGTGAAAGTGTAGATATCACATCCAACAACACCTTCCAAAATTTCTTCTTTGAATGGCATTGGGAAAGGGTCAGTGACACATACAAAATTGAGTTACTTGTAATCCATGTATATGTAAATTCGACCATCTTTCTTGATGCTGATCATCATAAGACTAACCCACTTAAATTAATCTATTAGAGTAATAACTCTAACACACAACATATTATCAATTTCTTATTTAAATCTAACACATAGATTAGATTTCATCTATTACATTTATTTCTATTAGTTGTGAAGCCAATATTAATAGCCACTATTCATAATCTCTATTCATGGTGATATGGAATATGGGTGATGTGGCATGAGGATGATGTGATAATGGTATAAAAGTGATGCATGGTGATATGGAATGTGGTGTGTAGGTTTTTCATGGTGGTGTGATATGTAGGTGATGTAGATGATGTGACATGCTAGTGATGTGGCATGTAAGTGATGTGGTCAGTAGGTGATGTGGCATAGGCCCATGGAGGGTATTTTGATGTGATAAAGTTGATATAGATAGTGTGGGGAGTAGTAATCCACTATATGACATGGGTTTTGTCTTTGGTGAGTCATATGTGGCTTGTCATGTGGTGTAAAAGACAAGGGTTTAGGTGTGGGGCACATTTCTTGATGTGCCCATTATCCATGATGGTAGAGGAAGTCAAAAGGTGATTACAAAACCTTTTTGGCTTATGTGTGTACATGAATAAAGAAGATAAGATGATCATTATTAGTTATTAGCCTCACATGTGTGAGTGGGGTGTAATTTTTGGAGTCACATGGGGTGGCTTAGATATGGTCTAAAGTGGAGCATCCAATTTTTTGACCCTTGGAGATGAAGATAAGATGGTTACTATTTTAGTTTGGAATCATTTATGGAAGTGGGGTACAACCAAATAGAGGTGGACCTTTATATAATATAAAGGTGGATCTAATTTTGTGGACTTTTACACAAGAGGAAAAACACTACTAAGGATCACTATACACCCACTCAAGTGTGGCACATTTTTTGGGACCACTATGTGTTTATTTATCTCTCTTCTTTCTCATTGTAAAATGTTATAAATCATTATGTAATATTTTGTATTTTTTCTCCTTCCCTTTGGGGGATCACACTTGGATCATTTTTGGAGGTTGGGAGCTTGCAATGCTTAGAATCTTAGCTCACCTAGATTCTTAGGTTGTAAACATCATGCATTATAATTGGTTAGAGCCTATAAGGATTGGTTATTATCAAGGCTCACCTAGATGGTTGTATGTAAGCATGGAGATCCTTGAGGTTAGAGGTTAGAGCCTAGAAAGCTATGCTATCTTAGATAACCTAGTTGGAGATTTGGATCTTGGAGGCTTGTTAGCTCAACTCATGGATATGGAGGTTGATGCTTGGAACTCACCTTGGATGCTATGGTTGTTATCATTGTGTAGGAGATGTATGTTGTAGCTTAGAGGTTAGAGCCTAGAAAAATTGGTTTTAATCTTGTCTCACCTGAGTACATGGATTATTATCACTTAAAAGGAGTTGCTAAGAGGATGCTATTGTAAGAGAGGATTTGTTGATGCAATATAAAGTATAAAATCTACCATTACCCTATGGTTTTTACCTTTATGGGTTTTCAAGGGTTTCCACATATATCTTGTGTAATGTGTTCTCTCTTGTGTTGTGTTTTATTATAGTTTTTTATTTCTAAATTAATTACTTACACTATAGGATATATGTTTCCTAACAACTAGTGTCAGAGCTAGGCTTTAGCTATTGATACTCAAGCCATGTGGATCCTAATAGTTTCCTCACCGATTGAGTGACTTTAACTAACTTGATATGCATCTTACCTAGTGATGGATGCACTCCCTTAATTTATATGTAGTTGAATGGGGAAATATCTTGATATTCATATAAGAGTTCAATTTTTTGAGTTAACTCAACATCAGACTAGTATTTTCATGTAGTGGCTAATTTAGGCACATCCTCCATCCCAATATTATGCCAAATTATTTAGAGTGGTTTAAAATATGGTTTATACTCAAATTGCATAGTATACATGATGTCATGTACCCCATAATATATATGTAGGTTTAAGTGGTCTAAAGTTGGTTTTGATAGATCAGATCTAGTACCCTCATCAACCTGATACATGATGTTTTGATTTTCCTTCCACATTTACTCCTAATAGACATATTTATATTGAGAGTTGGAATATAACAAGGTCAAGGTAGGAGTACTAGGTTATTAAAATATAGATAAGTTATCCTCAAGTATACCATGCATGTGACATATGCGATATTTAATTGGTGTCTAATCTCTTATAACTACCTAATGGATTAATTTTAAGGACAAATGTAAATCCATTCATGGATAATAAAATGAAAATTTTGTAAGTAGACCATGTGTGATGTGCCACAAGGTATCTATTTCCTTATGGTTCTCTTGATGGATGTACCATACCTTAGCCTAGGTGCATAGAGTACCCTAAAAGGCATGAATCTATAGGGATTATATTAAAAATATTTGTTTGGCATTCCAAATGATTTCAAAAGTTTTTAGGTGGTCTTTTGGAGAAGCAACACCATCATAACTCAAGGTGGCATGAACATGGTTTTCATGGTGGAAGTAATAATGCATAATAACACATACTTTTTCCCATGTTTGTGATTGGTATTGATGAGTAGACCACCATTGAGTAGTTTTTTATTGAAATAGAAGGTTGAGTGTACACAAATGTTTATCCTCATTAACATAATAATCTTACAATTATGACAAATAATCTTTGACCTTAACTTGACCATGAAACTGAGGTACATGGTCCAACTTCAAGGGTGGAAGACCAATGAGGCAAACACTTTTGTGGTGTTGAGTTAAATTGGGTGAATAACTTAAGAAACTATTAATGACACTATAAACACACCTTATAATATCATATTCACTTTGAGCCCATTAGTCACAAGAAATACTGGTAGTGTCTGAAATTAATTGCACATCTTCACATTGTAATGTATTATTAGGAGTAGGATCCACATGTTAATTCCCTTGGTTAATGATGTTATAAATTATGTTGAGATCCTCATCAAAATCAATGGTCTCCAAAAAGGGAGGTCCTTCATCATTATTTAGAGGAATTCCCATGCACTAAGTGCCATTCTCAAAGTTGATATAATACTTCTTGAAATGTAAGTTAGCATTATTAACATATCACCAAGGTCTACCCAAGAGAGCAGGAAAGTCATCAACTTCAACAAGCTTGATTACTTAAAAATCATCCTTAAACATTACACCTAAGATGTTAATTATGGCATCTTTAAAAACACTTATGGGTAGTGTGTGAGTCTTATTGGACATGACTAAAACATTTGGGGAAGGTTACAAAGTGGGTCTCCCCATCTTTTCCTAGGCATCCTTTATTAGAACATTAACCTCCATGTTAGTGTCCACCAGTATATCATAGATCATCTATCCATCAATGGATGCATTTATATGGACCTCTTTATCACATTGTATGTTTGGTTGGATATGAGTCTCTTTTTTATGTGAATGGTTAAAATGATGATCCTAAAAAAACTATCATTTTTTATCACAACCAATTCTTCAGGAGGGAGATGATGTCTTCACTAAGGAATATATTACATAGCTCATGATATTCATCATGCCTTGAGTCTATGGTTACCATAAATTTTTACATCTTAGTACACATGGTAACATCCTTGTACTTTAAGAACTCAATTCCTCCTTATAACTCCCATACCAAGGTCATTATGTCATGCACCACCTCTTTCTAATGTTGGGCATCTATATAATGTTATGGATGAGGTTATTCATGCTAAACCTTTTCAAGATTTGGATTTGAAATAATGGGTTTGGAATTAACACCACTCTAAGTAGTGATATTGACCTTGGGTACAACTAGTGGAGTGGTAGGGCACAATGTCCACTAAGTACTTGGAGTTTTTATAATACATATCATTTCATCACCCTTCTCATTATGTTCTTTGGTAATAGAAGTATACAAGTCTAGGTATTCTTCCTATTGAAGCTCATTTTTTTGAAAAGGTACAAATAGGGTAGACCATACAATCATGATAGTAGTGGTTTAGAGATCCACACTTGTAACATGTCCTAAGTGGAAAGTGGCCACCCCTCATCCATTTTCATGCCCTTGATCTCATAAATATCAACTCCCACTAGGTTCGTATGTGTTATCTATAAAATATTTGCATGTACCTTGTGTGCATACTTCATGAATCTCATGGATGACCTAATAATTATAAGTATCATGGGTATATGCATCACATATTTTACATTATTGTGACACTTTGACTTGGGTGGAACACTGAAGCAAAGGATAACTTCATACATCATTGTCTTCCTTACAGATTTCACAAGACTATTTTAACATGGCATGTACATTATTTCTTGGATAATTGTTCTTATTAAACATCTAATTCATAGTCAACACACTAAAAGTTGTTATGAGTGTCTTGAGAATTACTGGCTATAAGCTTCTCTAGATGAGAAGCCATGGAAATAATTTGGGTCTCCATAAAGGGGTTAATTCTTGTATCTATGTTTCCCAAAAATTCATCATGGAGGGTAGCTTCCAGTGCCTCATGTGGATCAATAAAGGTCTTATGGGATAAGGATAATTAGAAAATAAGTAATAACCCTCCTATAAACCATTGAGAATGATGTGTAGGATTGATTTTAAATGATAGATTTGAAAGGAGGGTTTTAAAATGAGCATCATATGCACACACAATCTTATTGAGATCTTGCTTAATATATATTAAAGTAGAAATAAGTTTTTTCTCAAACTTAGGAATGAAAAATTATTGAATAAAATTAGTCTTTCATAACTCATAGTTTACAACAACTTGTTGATGATAAAACTTTCTAAAAGATTGTGCATACAATCCAATAAGGTAGTGGCAAACTGAGTTACCATTCACTCAATAGAAAATATGCCCCATGCCTACCAAATGAGTTAAAACTTATGAACATGTTCATCTTCATTCTCAACACCTTGATACTTAATAAGATGAAGTGTCATCTCATAGTAAATTATAGGTATACTAGGTGGTTTCAGTGGACCATGTGGTGGCACTTCTCTAGCTCCTCCTAAACCTTGTGGTAGAGGTTTGCTAATTCTTCTTTAACTACATCCTAACCTTCCTAAAACTCTAGTAGAACCACCACTGGTACTACCTACCATGATTCCTATATCGATAGGGGCACCTAAAATATTGGGTGCTAAGGGTGGTTGATTAGTTAGAGGTGGCCCTGTATTTTACCCACTACTTATATTTAGTCTACCTGACATTCTAATATTAGCCATACATTTTAACTATAATGGAAAGGTAAAGGATAATGGTAAATTTATTTATCACTGTTTTAAAATGTTACTTTGAACTTTTACTCTTAGAGTTTCTTCTACATAATCAGCTTTAGATTCCACACTATCAGTATCCCAGTTCCTTACAATAACTCTATCAAATTCAAATGCATGAACATACACTATGGTGGGGGAATTAGGTCTATTTGGGTTGGGTTTCATAATCATCAATGCTTATCATGAGTCTTTCATGTGTACTTGTGCTAGTGAAGGGAATAGATATATGGTTAGGGAGTACTCACTATGCCTTTCCACCTTCCTACGAATTCTTGTGGCACTTCCAATATGCTCCTATTTTCCATTGGCATTGATGCCTCTCATGGCCTTATACTTGGCCTCATCATACTTACACTTTTGAAGTTATTATCAACTAAATTCCATGTTAATATACCAATCTTATACCAATGTATACCCATTCATTTCCCCACTAGTCATGCTACTCAAACATGAGAGAGTTTTAACCATCTATGGGGAATTTCTCAAGTCTAGAATCAACCATAAGTTTCTTAATTTCTAGGGTAATTGTCTTAGATACCATCCACATGGTTATTTTATGAAATTGAATTGTGATTACTTAGGACACGAATATGTAGAAACAACATACTTCAAGATGTAGCTATTTAGTGTTTCTTTCCACCAAAAATCCATCACACGTGTCCAAGTAGTTTGCAAATTTTCCAAGGTTTTCTTACACTCTACTAAACAATGATCTTTTTTTTCATAATTTCATGAACAATCTTTTTCATATGTTGAAATCCAAGTATACAAATGGAATGTTAGTTATGCAAAAAAATTTTCATATAAATAATCATATAGATATTGCTCCATCCATTGTCATGTATAAACTCATAGTGTAATATATTAAAGTACAAAGTTATCCTCTACTATTTCAATCCAAATATCAATGTTATCGAAAGAGATCTACTCAATCATATTTTTACCATCATGCTAACAATTAAAATGGGTCTCAACAATGAAACCAAAATGTTTGGATGGTTTATCCTTAGTTTTTATCGACTAAATACTAGTCACATGACTAAAAGAAAATAAGAAACCAATGAGATAGTGAACTAACATATTACATGAGTAGTGACCTCACACACTCATCTGAAGCACACAACAAAGATAGGTTCCTATCCATTCTCCTACACGGTGCTAGATAGACCTAAATCTATTACACTTAGGTGCTTGGGTTAGTTATATTAAGTCATTATTACTACAAACATCCTATTAGAGTTAACCATTTTACTCATTCCACACATTGCACATTCTTCTAATTAGTATCATAGAGATATATTAACACATTAGAATTAACAGATCAAAGTAATGGTTCCATTCATTTCATTTAAAGATTACATAGATATTTCAATAGCATTTCATCTTTAGTATTATATCTCTATCCATACACACATATATATACATGTGATTTTATAAATAAATATAATGGGTATTTATACATATTCCAACCCCTCTTAGGTTACATTATTAATACAATATAGATGACAAGCCAACAACTATTTTAGAAAAAGAAGTCATGGTGAGATGTTACAATTAAATCCTTTTAAATCTCATATAATATCCCATATATAATATCTCCATGCTAAATATTTATGTTCATGATCATATATTTTCATAAACCAGTGATAGATACATGATTCATTATTCTTTGATGCTTTCATGAACTGCTTCATAACCATCTTTGCTTTCTACACCTTTGTCCAAGTCTTGCACTTTTGTTTGATTCCTGCATCTTACGTTCCACCTTATTCTTAATATCCTTATCTTTCATAACTCAATATTCCATTTCAAGGTATTCTATGCCTTTTCCATGCCTTTCTCTTTCATGCTAAAGTCCTCTATGGTCTTCTTGTGCCCTTACTTCTGTCAAAGATCCTGTCCATAATGCATTGGCCAAATCCTTGCTCATTGATTCAATTTGTGTGACTACTTTAGTATTTTATATTTCTCAACTATAATATTTTAAACATGTTCTCTCCCTACATGAAAATATTGTTTTTCATTTTCCCACTTCCTTTTGTCTTCCACCTTCTTCATAATTGCCTCTAGATCTGAACATCACACCTCTATATGCATTACCCTTAGAATATATAAATACCAAATTTGGGGTCCAACACATAGGCATTATAAAAATATATGTTATACCTTGAAACATAATATCCAAGGTCTTACTGATAACCATTAGATTACCTTTCATGATCCTCTAAAGGATTCAGGGTCATAACCCGATGATCATCAAAACTAGAAGATATTTTAAAATCCTTTATAAAATCATTCTATGAAAGATTTGAAGTGAAAATGGATATAATACACATCCTCCTCCATGAAATTATAGGAACCCATTAGATGGGATTATTTTAACTTATACATGTACAATACCTTCTATAGTTAAAATACCCTTTATTACATTTGATGACAATGAAATTGTGGATGGTGACTCAGATCTCCATTCATTATTTATTGAATAATACCTTGATCATCAAGCTATACATAGTGTTATGACTAATACTGATGCTAGTGATAACATATGTAACATAAATTTATTTATACATTATTTATATATATGATGATTTGTACCCTTTGACTAAAATTGTTAGAGCATTTGATGGGACATCACAACATGTTATTGGTGAGATTGATTTAACTTTATAAGTTGGTCCAACACATGTGGTCACTAAATTTTTAGTTATACCATAGATGAGAGTATTTGATATATTATTGGGATGACCTTAAATACATAAAATCCATGTAATACCTTCCATAATTCATGAGTGTATTAAATACATCCATACCAATATTGTAGTCATAGGTTTTGGAATTCCATATGAACATCCACTTGAACAAGATAAGTTTATTACCAAATAACTAATTATAAAACCAACTAAGTTTAATAATTTGGGAAAGGGTTAGCAATAATAAATACCCTTTCCTAGGTAACCCATACTTGAGAGACCATTGCACTAGACATACACAGTGGATTCCATGGAATCCTCATCTACACCTACATGATCTACCCAATTGTTGAGAACAAATAAACATGTTCTAATAATAGATGCATCAAGGAAACCACATGGAAATAAAAATGGGTTATATGAACCCATAATCCTATTATCTCTTCATGACCATAGAGTCCTATGAGACATACACAGAGTACCACATATTCTATAGTTTTAGATATGACACCTATACATACTCCTTGGCAGTATCACTAGTTTGATGTACCATATTTTGAGTTTTGAGATACATGTGAGCATCCATTAATAGGATCATAGATTAAACATTATTAATTTTAAAATATTTTAAAAATAAAAAAATCAAATATTTAAAAAAATACAAAAACACCAAATAAATTAAAAAATATAAAAATATTTAACAATCACATGTTTACTAGCTCCTTGACATCTATGTTATTTAATTTATGTTAGTGTATAACATATCATTTATATACACGTATTTTTCATCCATACCTGAGTGTGATATAGGTATACACTAGACACATGATATTTTCACATATAGATGTTGGACCTTTCCTCTTTCCAGGTGATAAACTACATTAGGGACATTTGCTTATTTGATCATTATTGATACAAGTTATAGTAATTTATGATAATTTCTACATTATCATGTTAAGCTTATATACTAATGCTTATACATGCCTATACTCATTCTTACATTTTTCACATTGTACTTGATATGCTATTATTACATGACATTTTTGATAACACATACATGCAAAGATTATTATTCCATGCTTATGATAGTTAATTATATTTCATTTATTCACATTATCACTTCCTTGAGTATCTTCTTAATTCTTTCTTGCTATTGTCTTGCTTGTGGAAAATTTGAATACGTTCCTTATTTTTTGGCCCTCATTCCACTATATGTTGTTTTTTATTTAGACATTTGAATAAGTATTTATTTGAGTGTCAAACATTTGAATATGACCCTTGTTTGTGTCTCCTTAGACCCATTTTATGTGACATTGAATGTTGTTATGTGTATGCTTGATTATTTATTAATCTTATAGTGTTACTTTATAGATGTTGCCATCATACATATCATGCATCTTATGGATTATTGTGATCACATACTTTGAGATTCATTGATATACCTACTTATATATGTTACTCTTATATGCTACATGATTCATACACAAATTTTACAGTTATCTTATCCTTTTATGGTAAGGTAACTAATAGATTCAATTCCCATAACCTCAAAAGGGGGGAGGTAACATTAGTGGGGGAATGTCATATAGACATATCCTTCATGCTTATACAAATATTATAAATTATATAAATCCATTATAGTTTACATGATTAGTATATACATTTAGGTCATAATTCTATACATTACATCAATTTTTATAGATTTGGGATAAAATTTATTAGATTTGTTACATATATTATACATAATTATAAGGTGTAGGTTAAATTTTAATAGATAATTTATATTAAGACACATTATAGGTGCATACACCATGAATTTTCACCAAAAATTGGAAATACATATTCAAATCTATTCAAACTTATTTACCAATAAGCTATGATACTTTACCAACAAACATTATTTTCACCAAGAAACACTATTTTGATCCTGTTCTATATACAATAGTTGGATCCCTTTAGTAGTGTAGTTGAGAATAAATTCTCTCAAAAACCTAACACTATGTTTGATTTATAGGTTGAGTTGGTTATACCACTTAACTTGTATTTTATAGTACTGTCACTTGAGCCATGTGATTAAAATTCAATAATCTCAATGGTTATGTCACAATTCACCTTTGCACTGGATTTAGAAATAATTACCTTCCAATCTCCCTATTCATATCTCCAAGGTTTAGTTTTAAACCTCTCTTTCTCAACTCCAATAGTTCATAAGGAAGCATATTTACCAAGTAAAGTACCAAGGGGTAACATGGATGCATCGACACACATGTGTACTCCTTCCTTGCACTCTTTATTTTTAAGCATTTCAATTATGTCAAATTTTATATTATATACACTAATTTATACTATAACATTCTCTTGTTTATATTTCATACACCAAAAAAATTCTCAAACTTGGTTCAAGTACATGCAAGGTGTGTTTTACACACCTAGGTATACATTTCTTTATTTTAATGTACTGATTTCATCTTTATGGTTTAATATATTAAGGGGGGAATGTAGATACCTAATTATAATTTATATAAAAACTTAGTCTTGTATAATTGACAAGTACCTATTAGGGATCTACCCTTCAATTTTAGACCTCCCTAATACCAAAAGTCTTACATTCACCATCTCACTGTGCCTAATTGTTTATCTTATAGTGTGATCCTATCATTTATAATGAACTGGATCTCCTACATTGTACATAAATTCTAAAACCTGATATATATATATATATATATATATATATTGAACTGTTAATTTCATATCCTTAGTAGCTCTTAGCCTATTGAACACTTACATCTTACATAAGGACACTTGTGTCAACTCGAGTGTTAAATTTTTTATCAAGTGTCTAGTCCTCAAAACACATTTAATTTTAAAATATTTTAAATCCTATGGGTTGGCATATTTTTATTATTGAACCCTACCATGAGATATTTTTAAAATCTATAATATAAATACAAATCCAAGCCTACTTATTATTACTCTAAAAAATACCAAGCACCTATCTAAGCTCACTGAATTAATTACAAAACTGATTTACACTACCCTATTCTTTCCTATTATCATATTACTCATAGTATCAATAATATTATAGGCCTAAATAAATCAAATAATAACTCATGAGATTTTTTTTTAAAGTTACATGTAATATCATTGCATGCCTTCACATATAGTAAATTACAATCTTGTGCACATATAAGCCAACACCTATGAGAGAACCACATAAGTCTGAGGCCCTCCTTGGAGTATTGGATATGTAGGAAATTTTCATTAATAGAGGGGTATTTGAGGTCAAATTGACACTATGATCTCACTAACCCATTTTTGGAAAGATATAAAGACCTAAGGTGAAGAGCTAGATATTGATTCACATATAATAATTGATAGCCTATGCACACAAATAAAATACAAATAAAAAAGTAAAATAAAACCCAAAAGGATCTAAGTGGTGAATTTGAAATATAATGAATATTTTATACAAGATACTTACATCAAGAACAGGATAAAAACATTAACACAAGTGTCCCAAGGCTGATGCAAGTGTCTAAGCCTTTATAATTTTAAAATATGAAAACTAGATCATGATCTTGTCCTTCTTAGTTTTTACATGTGTACTCAAATATGTGTATGAATTTTAATATGAGATAAGTATTATCTCTCTTTTGTTTTTATGAAATCAAACTACTATTTTGAGTGTACTATATATATTTAGCATAACTCAAAATTTTAATTCAAAATATTTTTTATCTAAGTTTTTAATTAATTGGCTTACGATAGAATAGTTTTATCCTCCTTGTGTATAGGCTATTCTACCCCTATATAGAATAGTTTTATTCATCCTTGTGTATATTCTATTCTAACCCTCTGTAGAATAGTTTTATTCATCCTTGTGTATAGGCTATTCTACTCCTCTGTATAATAGTTTTATTCATCCTTATGTATAAGTTATTCTAACTCATCATTTTAATTCAAAATATTCTTTTATCTAAGTTTTAAATTAATTGTCCTACTATATAATAGTTTTATCCATCCTTATGTATAGGCTATTCTACCCCTCTAACCCACATATCATCAAAAGGGTTAAACACATAATAGGAAAGCACAATGACCTATGGTAGAACAAACTAAAAAAAAGACTTTTTTGGTAGGAATAAGATGAGTCTAGACATTATAATAATATATGAATTAATGGATATATCCAAACATGTTCTAATATTCATTATCTTTATTTGAGCAAACACAAATCCATTTCATGGCATTGTTGATGATTGTACATTGTCATAGACCATAACATAATTGAAATGAACCAATTACCCTATCCTCTTGGTTATTTTTATATAGAGGGACTTTAATAAATCAATATTAGTCTATTATTTAATTTTATATTTGTGTAATCTAGACACATTTTATAAAATTTGAATAATCTAATGTTTTAGCTTGTTTAGACCACTAAAAAAAAAAAAGGTAAAACTATGAGTTACCTCTATACCTAAGTAATAGTAAAGAAGACCAATATTTATCATCTCAAAAACTTCTTTTTGTTTATGATGAATTTTTAATTAATGTTGAAATTAACCCTAATTCACATAAATGGAATATAATAAAATAGTTTTATAAATATAATCCTAAATAAAAAACTAAAGATAAATGATTAAAATAGACAAATCAAAACATAAAAGAATAAGGCCAAACTATGGAAAATAGGGATGAACATAGATTTTTGAGTCATCAAGTGATTGTATGAGAAAATAAAATGTAGGAAAAAATAAAATGTATAAAACCCATAAATATTCCACAAGTTGAGCCTAAGTTCCCTTAAGGACAAGAATGCTCAGTAGAGGACATGAGTGATGGTCGATGTTATCCCTAGTGATTGATCTTGTATTTTTTGTAGAAAATTGAAACTTCCATAATATTTGGTGTGATAGTGACATTTAGGTATGTTTACATTGATTTGATATTCAAAACCTATATGGAGACTTGTATATGCCTTATTAAAGTTACAAACCCTAGATTTGTGCCATAAGAAGATAAATGGATGTAGTAAAGTAAAAAAGGGTTAGAAGTTGGAGTGGTTATAGAATTTAACACCCCAATATGTTAAGTATTAAATACATATTAATAATCTAAATAGGTATCAAACCTTCATGTATTTCTCCCACCTAAATGTTGTGTGTAATTATGCTCTTTTGATTATATGAATTCATGTAGAATTGGCTTAAATACTTGATCATGTTTAGATAGGGATGCATATAAATAAATTAAAACTTAGATCATGTATTATTTAAGTGATTATAAACTAATTTGGGAAGTTTATTCCTAATTTAAGTTCCATGGGTTAAATATAAAATCAATAATCTTCTAGTCTAAGATCTCTCCCTAGCCAAATCAAACAACATCAGATTGGAGCTAAGAAGGAGAATAAATATATATAAATACCAAATTTTATACCTCAAAGTTACATATAAGAGACCCATCCTTGATGTTTTAGATTGATCTAAATATTTTTTATGCCTCATATGTTTGATTGCTTCAATGGATGCTCTTGAACAATACTTAAGCTAAGGATGCTTGAATTGCTAAATGATAGTGATAATGGATAAAAGTTTGTAAGTCATGGTTTTTATAGAGGTGTATCTAAATATATATATAAACACATGATAAGGATCAATGGCTAAGATTTAGTACTATAATATTGAAATCAATGGCTACGAATTTATGAGAGGATTTGGTAAGTGGATTTAAGAATTAGAAAATCCTAGAAGATTCTAGAAAAGGATTATGTGAAGCTTAAGGAATATAATTTATATATTTAATTAGGATCATTAATGAAGGTTTTAAATGGGTATGAGGAATGTGATATGTAGGAGTGTTATTAGGGGTAGTGTTATCACCCAAATTTGTACCCTTGAAAGGTTTTTCAAGCCTTCTCAATTTACGATAACATAGAGACACCTTAAGGTGTGGGTAACCTACTTGAAGAGGTGCATCTATATATTATGGGATAGATACCATGTAAAACACCTAAATATGATCATTAAATTATTATCTTAAAATAAAAAGGGTAAAAAGGGACTAAAAAATGAAAATGTATGGAGGTGATGCACCAATGTTAACTCCACAACTTGATCATACTTACACGAAGGAATCAAATACAAGACTAATCTCATAAATAAAATATAATACATCTAACACATGTGTTTTAATATGAAGGTTACCTAAAATGTATTAGTTGAGGTCAAGACTTAATAGGCTTGATACTAGGCACTAAAATCCCTTCTCATTCTTAAATTATGCAAGGTTGTTAACACACATCATATGACCTATTAGAAGATAATTTACCCATACCAAGGCATGAAAGAAATGTATGAAAGAAAAGGAAATATAACTGTCACTTCTCATTAAATAAAAAAATAATTTAAAACATTGAATTTAAGATTGAGACAACTTAGAATCAACTTGAATCTTATTCTATATTTAAAACAAGTATCAAATTCAGTAGGGCTTTGCCATACCAACTTGTGGATTTTTTTTTTAATACCCCAAAATGGGCCAAATATATAAAATAGAAGTAAGAAGGGATAGAGAGAGAATGAAGGATAATTTCATGATTACTACCTTCACATGATCAATTTAGTTACATTCAATATAAAAAGGTTAGAAACTTTCCAAATAAGTCTCTTTTGGCATGTGTTTATCTTGTGAATGATGATCTTGCACAAGGGTGGAAAAAAGACTCTTCACCTTAATTAATAAGCCATAATGTTTGAAAATATCTTTGGGAATTTTCCATCTATTTGAAAATTTTCTCTACTCTCTAAATGCTCCCTTTGACACCTTACTCTATTTTCTTCTTCATCATGAAGAATCTTCTGCATTGGCCATATAGGCCTATTAGACATTTAGGCTCATTTGCTTAACACTAGCCATTTGAATGGATATGAAAATTTTAAATGAACCTATAATAGGGTTTAGGTATATGCTTAAAGGTCTATAATACATCTTAGTCCATAATGTAGTCTTCAAAAGAGCTTAAACCTTATTGTTCTTAACCTTTTAGGTGACCATGTCACACTCTTACTAGCAACTTGAAATTGCCTTCTTAGTAAAAATATGTAGGAGCACTATTAGGGGTATATGAAATGAGTTTGAGGATTTGGAGTGTATAAAATAATCCAAGACATCTTCCCTAATGGTTTTCACTAGTTCACATACCTCAACACCTTGTTTTCACCTTGAAAAATTTGGAAAAAAGGGACATTTAATCATCCGCACATGTGCTAGTGAGAGTAATCTACATGGTGAAGACATCTAGGGAGTGGATGTTGATAATATGTTTCCAAAACTGATTCAATGAATCTGGAGTCATATATCTCACATTATTCCTTATCAAGATCTTACTAGGGTTTTATGAGGGTTTATACATGCTTCATTTCTTAATGATAGTTCATAGAGTTTATGGCCTTAACCTATAAACCAATGTCACTAAATTTAAGTACACAAGGGCACCCAACTATCCCTAGGATATTATGGTCCCATGAAACTTATCCATAAATATTTGATCAAAACTTTGTGGCCTCTCAGGTGGTAAGTTTACAGTGAGGAGGGTTGAGAAGGCCTTTTGGCCAAAAAGTCAAATTTCGTGTTTTCCTCTACCTAGAGGTGCCTTTATAGGGTCTATTGCATAAAATTTTATAATTTATAATGTATTTCATATATATTATAAACTTAATCTTTACACAAGAGTGGAATTTATGGTCTTGACGGCTTATGAGGGGTTTTAAGCCTTCATAAGGTTTTGACTACTTTTTTATGTACAAGACCACTTGTAGGTGCTCATGGTAGCTTAAAACATTTTATAATATTTTCCCCACTCCATTAAACTAGCTATATAATTCTTTAATGGCTTATATCCATGATATTCTCCATGATGCTTTGTAAAGGTCCTTGAGGGACTATAGGCCTATCCATAAGATTTTGAGCTCTTGACTATATTTGATCATTTTAAAACCTATAAGAACCTCTGTAACACCTTATATACATTTTTTATACCTCTTATGGACTTATTTTTTCTTGGGAGTATGAAAGTTAACTTTTTAACTCACATTTGGGTTCTTCATAGCACATAGTCTATTGACTAGGTCCTTAGAGAGGATTACAAGTGTAGAGCTTAAGGTATTTATTTTTATACAAGCTTAGGGATACTATATAACCTATTATCACTCATGGAGAATATATATACTATCATCAAATTTCCAATATTCCCTCATAATGGTTTGGAGAACATGCTCATGGTTTTTCACAATGACCCAGTCCATATGCAAAACTTGAGAAGACTATTGTAGGTGTATTTAGGTTATTGAAACTCTTGTGGATAAAAATGACCAATTTTAATATTTTATTCAATTTATCACCTACTCAATTAACTAATTGAGTGACTTGAGGGATCTAAACACCTCAATCTTACTTGGAATTATCCTTATTTTATGTTTACAACCATATGAGCTAAGAAGCCTTAGTTCGCTATAGCTAGTTATGTCTTTTACATTTATCATAGATAATTAATCTAACCATCCTAATAAATGATATTTATTGGCCTTGATCCTAAATTTTTTGAGAATTTGGATGAGGCAAAACAACCATGCTAGCTTAGAGACCTTTTATGGAATGGTCTAGTCTATGAACAAGATGACTAGGGGCTATAGATGGTGTTTTCACTTGGATTTTCACCATTTGAGGATATAAAAAAATCTCTTCATCCAAGTGGTACAATGGAATTACCTATAGGCTTGTGGGAAGCCTAAGGAATGAGGTAAGTCCCTAGATAGGGCTAGATCCCTTGATGTACCACTTAGGATTGAACCTATAACTAAACTTTGGAGGGTGAAAAGGGAGAGAGATAAATAAAGGTAAATAATAACTAAGGAGGTGATACACTAAATAAATTTTATTACTTCCAACCAATTGCATTATACACTTGATACCAAGAAGCAAACTACAAATACACTCATTCAATCTTCATCTTCTCACATCAATGCTACATTGTGAGGTCATGAATGAATGTGTAAAGTTAGGAGGAATAAACAAGAGGGCTTGAATGTAACTAGTTAAAATACTAACTCAATAAACATTTCACATCCCTTAAACACTTCACATGCCCTACAAGAAAAAGTTTTTCAACTGTATTCAAGGTGAAGGAATGAGACCACATGCTAGTAATCCATAGTCTTCACTAAAGAAGATTAATCATTCAAGTGGAACACACTTATGAACAGTCATTAATAGGTATAGCTTATTGATTTTATTTATTAAAAGGTATACAAATGAGTAAGGATTTACCATACTCAAGTGGAGCATCCAATACAATGCCAAAATGACCAACTCTTATAGAGTTTGAAAGAGAGAGAGAAAGAGAGAAGTCCAAGGGTCATAAGGACACTTATAAAATTGATAATAATATCTATCCATGCATAGGAAGTGGATATGGGTCTAACCATGCAAGGTTAGGAGAAATAAGTGTCAATTTATGTCATCAAAGTTATGCAAAGTGGCCTAAACTTCCTTTTCTTGCACAAAAAACTCCCTTCATGATCAGGCCTATTTGAGTGACTTGTAACTGATAAATGATATTTAAAATGATGGAATGGAAGGGTAGGATCTCAAAAATTCATATCTATGCATTGGTTGTATGCTTGGTCTTCTAGAATCACCTAGAAGAGAACCATCATCACCTGCACTCTAAGAAACCTCCTTATCATGCACCTAACACACTTGTATTAAAAACTAGAATTATTTTCCCATGAAAATACATGGGATAGGTTTAATTACAATTTTTAATACCCTCCATGGCATTTTAAACATTAGGAAAGCTTTAAAATTAGTTCAAGTGAAGTTTTCTTCTCTTCTCTCTATCTTGCTCAATAGGCCAATTTTGATTGGCTAAGTTGAAGGACCTATTTGAGATAATTAGGAGTTTTTAAAATACATTAAATTAATATTATGAGTTATTTTAAGTGTCAATATTTCTCCCAAACTTTGTTTCATCTCTTAACTCTTCTTATAGCCTGCACAACACATAAAATAGTGATAAAAATCCTATTTTTGCCCTAATCCATACAATTCTATACAACTAATCATGGTTTTTAGTAGATTTATGGAGTCATAAAAAACCTAAAATCACCATTATAGACAAAAAATTTCACTTTGGTAGCTATCTAACTCCATTTTCCAAGACTAGTCCTTAGCAAGGGTTTAGTAGGGTTTTAGGGAAGTTTTAGGTCTTAAGGATGGTTCATAAAAACATGACATCAAAAATGCCAAAAAATTCAACAAAATTAGTCTTAGGGGACCTTTATAACATCCCTAAGCTTGTTTGGAATCCATTCAATGCCTCATGAAAGGTGTGAGCACTTAAAACTAACCTATCATGCTTATTTTATTTCATTCCTACATGATGAGTTGGTTTTGAGATAAAAAAGGTTCTATATTTGGTTTTATCTACAAAAAAATATATTGGAAACTTTATTATGTACCCAAATAACATTATCCAAAAAATTTATATGTTCACTTCATGCTAAAAGTGAGAAAACCCCTCAAAATGGGCACTAGGCCTACGCCTGCTTAATGTTCCTAATTGCAACATTTTATGCTCTAGATTTTATTATTGACTTTATTATGTTAAAAAATATATAAAACACTTGATATGACCCTATTTTTATCCTCATATTGATTATAATTTTCATCTAGAGATAGAAATGGCATTGGTAATTTGTTTGGCTTCTAGGCCTTAAACCTTGCTTTTGGGCCTGACTATGTCTTAAACTTGAAATGAAATTTTTGATGCTTCCCATACCTTAAAATAGATATAAAACCTCTATATTGACCCCATATACACGTTACAATTTATTATAAATCACACTTATATCCAAAAGTGGAAATGGTCTCACATCTGGTCACTAGACCCAATCCCTCTCTCTTTATATTTGTCTGTAACCTTCACATTTTAGACCTCTCTATTGGGTATCTATTCCTTATATGGAAGATATTTTCATATTTTTATGTATGTTTTACAACTATATAAATTTATTTATCAATGTCCATTCAACCTTTTCTTCATTCTTTTGCTTCCAAATCTCACAACTGCATAGGCTTGTGAATGGGGAAAGTACCCCATATCTGAGACAAAATAAGGGTTAATTCCCCTATTTGCTCAAACCATTTGAAAAATTTACGAGTTTTACTCAACTAATAATCATAAAATATACCAAATTTTAACCCTTTTTAAGGATTTATAGACCCTCTAACCTCCTCCATTTCCAAAAAAGACTTCTCAGAGTGCAAACTATGCAAGGTTCCTAAAGTGTACTATATGTAACCTATTTATGTCCATAATAGGTGATTGAACAAATATTTAAATAGCCTCATTAACCTCTCATAATACTCCTTTAGTGGTCTTATCATCTCTTAAATTATTTACTGACTCTCTTCTCCTTTATACTCCTTAAATGGTTTATTGTTTCTTGTGAGTGTTCTACCTCTGAGACAAAATAAAGGGTTATTATTCTCTATCCAAGAAAGGAATGAATGAATATATAGTTTTACCTTTTCCCAATTAATCTCTATGAAATATTTTATTCCTTGTTTTCAAGTCTAGAACCTAAATCTCTCTCAATTTTCAAGGTAGACTAGCTAAACAAGGACTATACAGGGGTGAATGGAAGGGGACTATGTTTCTTTATTTGAAAAGACACCTATAGGTACTGGTTGAGAGTTTTAGGTATATAAAACAATTAAAAATACCTCAATTATCTTACAAAATTCCTTTGACAATCATATAAGCTATTTATCATTAGGTTTTTACCTTTTTAGTATCAAGAGTGTCATGTTCCCAACTCACTACCTGAGCTGTGCCCTTTTTCTGCCATACCTATAGGTTACATATGCTACTATGAAACCTTATTTATGGTGTATAGCGTTTAATTTAACACCATTTAGGTCATAATTACCTTGATACTCATCTTTGGTTCCTCTATATTATTTTAATAAACATAAAATATGATCTCTTATTTTGACTGAAGCATTTCTTACTTAACCCTTGCCTAACTAGAGTACAGGGGTTTGGGACCTTATATAGGACTTGTATTAGCCTCTAGTAAGGTTATATGAAACTACCAAAATGTTTCTTGAAGTTAGACCATTCACTATTAAAATCAATATTGAGTTCTTCTTAGTCATGTTAGTGCACCTTCTACACCAAAACCAATTCTTTGTCTAACTAGACTAGGACATTTCTTAGGTCTGATGTAGGTGCATGAGGTGCTAGGATTTGATTCAAAATATCAAAAAAACATTTATATATATTTGATTTTACAAGTATAGTATTTAAAATTTTTTATCACTTTTATGATTTGGTAAATCTTAGGAAATCTAACTCATTAGCTCCCTACTACTAGCCTACTGTAGGTGAGCATTTTGACTTTATATGAACTAGATATGTAAGGGAGTGGTACAAAATGAGGTACCACTATTTTCTTGGTGATATTTATGCTATGGAACAAAAATTGAGTCATTTTTAACATCTAGACATAGTGTTAAAGTCAGGTTGTAACTTTGGGGTGAAGAAGGGTCTCATTTGGATTCATAATCCTATAGACAACATTAGAAGGATTCAATGTTTTTGGGGCACTTTTAGGCCTTTTGAATACTACCTTCCCTTCAACCTCTATCCATTAAATTTATATAGAAGTTTTTCCATATGGTATGGATATAACATTCACCCATTTATATGTCATGAACTTCTGCTAACTATGTTATATGCCCTCTTGAAAAACCTCCTAGGCCTTTGTTTGTTCAAAATAGGGACTAAGTCCCTATATTAATCTTTGTCTCTTCAAGCTAGTTTCCAACCTTAAATTTCCATTTTTGACATTATCCAAAAGTTTATCATTCTCCATCCTTAATAAAGGCTTTTATAAACTAGTTAAATCACTTGTTCCAATACTTGGAAAGGGTGTCTAGTTCTCAATCAAGCTACCTGAAGGTGTTGATGAAGTCATACATAAGCAAAGGGCATAATTATAGTTATATGTGTGGAAAAATAGTCCTAAGAGCAACCTATAATCATAATAAATCATTAAAACACATATTTGGATTTATTGAGACTTTTGAATAAGTTAAAAAGCATCAATTCCAATGTGAAAATCACCTACAAGCACCTGGTTCACTGTGCACTATAGTCATAAGGCAAACTAGTTACATGCATGATTGTGATTGAAACTAAAAAGAGAATGTGACTTTGAGAAATAATGTTGGAATGTGAATAGAGGATTAAGATAACACCTTCGTAAATGTGTAAAATATACTAACATAACCCTTTATACCTATTCACAAAGCATGGAAAATCAAAATACAAAAAGAAAATTACCCATCAACATATAATATACTAGTTTAAAAACTTGAGGGTATTGGCTTGTAAAAACAACTTAAAAATTAAAAATAAGAATTAAGTGTTATATAAGGAGGCCAACATCCTCTAAATTCAGTCTCAATATCTAACTCATACAAAATTTCTCTAACCAAAGCAAAACATGAAGGGTGCACAAAATGACAAGCAAATTTGCATAATCCACTTGAAATAGATGGTTCATGAAGAAAATTTGACCATTTATAAAAAATATTATATATATATTAAGGTATTATAGTTTATAATATTCCCCCAAGATTATTTTTCTTGAAACCCCATGTGTTAACTGTATCGATCAAAAACATGCAAGTTACTTCAGTCTGCCAAGAAGAGTGAAAAAGAGATATTATGGTTTTGAGAAATAAATGTTAGTTTTAGATTAAAAAAATGTATATATGAGCTTTATGAAGATGGATATATGTTACATGGCCTCCTCACATGTGGAATGCTTTCTAAGGAGCCATACATGTGTCATTTTCTTGCTTTTCTTTAGGAAAATTGACTTTCTTCTGATTAAACCAATTTTTTTTAGTTTTTTCAGTTAATTAATACATTAATGGACACATGGGGCATTCCATAACCCATTTAAACTTTCAAATTTCCCAATAAACTTGAATAGAGCATTAAATACACCTATTTGACTCCTTAAAATGACTCAAAATGATAAATGGACCTAGAGAACAAATGAACAAAGTTATTATAACATCAATTTAAATTAATTGACATATAAAACACCTTATTAAATGATATTATACCCCATTATAGGCCTAAAAACAATTTTTTTACTAGGGGTGCCCCAATTTGACCTAAAAGTCAAATTTGGTCAATGGATGGTCTTTTGTATGTAGAGCTTCATGTGGGTTTAGAAACTCTATAGGGCCCTTATCTCATGATGTGTTAGGAACATTTAATCACTTTTTCCTCCATACTAATTTTTACTTGAAAGCACCCCTTTATTGAACAACACCTACAAACTGATGCATAGACCTATGATGGTGAATGCGTATCTTCATTAATGCACAATCTCATTATTACTAAGCTTTAGAGATATTAGAGATATAATTTGAAGTATAAATGAGGTATAAATATAATTTTTATACCTGAATAATATCACTAATGATCTCAAACTACTTTTGAGACTTCATCTCTCATGAAAACATAGACTTTATCAATGTAGTGTTCACCCTAAAAGAGAGAACAAACTTGTTTATCCTTAAAGAGGTTGACCAATTACTGAATAGTAGAGGGATAGGATCTCTCATGTCTTGTATAAATCAAAACAAGGATCACAAACCTTCATCAAGCTCACAAAAGAACTTTTTCCCTATAGAACCAAGGCCTTGGGTTGGATAAAGACTTTTGACTGCCTATTTTTTTAGTGATGGTTCATAGAGTTTAGATCCTTAAACCTTGAACTCTCTTTATATATTTGAATCCCATGAGGGGTTTCTCCTAATCCTAGGAACATTTTTCCCAACTCCTTCACATTTAAATGAAACAAGCATAACAATCTAGATTTCTTGAGCTTGTGAAGAGCTTAGAAGAATTCCTGACTAGTTTCTTACATCTTTAAGACCTACAAAGATTTCTAATGGATGAATTGAGCCCTTCCAACCTTAAATAAGTTTGTGCAAGTGATTTAACCAAGATTGTGCATATTCATTTGCTATAATTACTTTACTATAATGCTATAAGAGAATATTCATGTACCATCTAATAATCAGACCTACTTTGCTAACATATTATGACATTTGAAGCTCTTATCCTTAACTTTTAGGTGTTCTTTGAAATAAATTTCTCCAAATTGATCCTTATTATTGACTCCACTAGACATTTGGTGCATGGACAAAACATAAAAGTGACTTAAAGGTCTAAAAACTTCTAACACATGACATAAGAAACCATACTATGAATTTTGACTTCATTTGTGTGATTAGATCTTTTTCTAAGACCCCACTTTATGACTTGAATATGAGTTTTAATTATCACAAAGTTATGACACAAGGAGATACCTCAAAAATAAATGTAACCATGTTATTGATAAACATTAACATCTCCAAAAACCTTAAAACATGCTAAGCTACCTTATCATTTATTAATCATGGTATTTGTTATTGTAGACCTCTAAAAAGACTTGAACCCTCCTTTATCACTAAAGGACAACCCTATAAATGTATAATAGATCATATTATGAATCAAGACATGTAAATTCATGGTAAATTTTTAGACCACTTTAGTACACATATATGGAACCTTAAACTCTATTAAAACACATATACAAAGACCATGAAAAACAAATTTGAATGCATAAGACCTTGTAGATTGAATCAAGACCATCATGAACACCATAGAGAGAGAAAATATAATGGAAACATAAAGAGGAAATACCATTAAAATATTATATTTAAGGGAAGAGGATTAAGTAAACTAACTAAAGATTAGGAGGGAAAATGGTGGCTAAAATTTTGCCAACATTAATGGTGACCTCCTGGGATAGTTTACTTGCTAAGCTTTTGACCAGTTACCTTATCCTTTTATTAGGAAATGGAGTCTCTCTCATACTATAATATAAAAATTTATATACTTCCTAAAGACTCAAACTCATACCATACCACATAATTAAGGGAAAAACACAACATGTTAAAGGTATTTAGGGAAGATCACACAATAACAAACTCATACAAAACACTATGTTAGACACTTATGGAAAATAAACACACCACATAACTATGTAAAAAATATAAAAATAATCTCATTAACAAGGCTTCAAGTGTATCCCATTGATTTTAATACTTAGTTCCTCACCATTGAGTCTTGATAGATAGAAGGCATTGTGTTCTTTGTAACCAATGATCACATAGGGCCCATTCCACAATGTGTCAAAATTTGTGTGTTTACTAGGTTTGGCCCCATCCTCATCCCACTTCAAAACAAAATAACCCTCTTTAAATTTTATTTCAATGGATATCCTATAAAAATATTTATTCATTTGGGCTTGGTGGTAGTCTAAGGTATGCACAACATCATATCTTTTCTCCTCTATTTTCATCAGTTCTACCATCCTCACCTCCATAGGGTCATTCTCTATTAGTTCTAGATGATGTGCTAACTCCAAGGCTAGTAGATCAATATAAATAGGTAATTTGGCCTCTATTTCATACACAAACATGTATGGTGAGTTAACAACAACCATCTTAGGAGTGACTCTATCATCTCATAAGGCTATCTTCAACTTAGTATGCCAAGCTCTTTGATTATCATCAATTATCCTCTTAATGATCTTGATCAATTTTTTGTTTGTAGACTCTGTAAGTCCATTCCCTTGGGTGTTGTAGTTATAATAGGTTATTAGGTATGTTACATGTTCATTATCCCTCTCACTTATCTTTAGACCAAAAAATGCTAACGAATTGTCAGATATGATGGTTAATGGTGATCCAAACCTAGTCATTATGCTCCCATATAAGTAAAGAACTATAATTTCATTATCCTCTATAAGAGATAATACCTCTATCCACCTTGTAAAGTAATTAATATATGTGAGTATACACTTATGACCTATACTTGAGGGGGGGTTAATCATGCTATGAAATCAAGCCCCCACTTCATGAATGGTTGATCAAATTGGATGGGATTGAGAAGTAATGTCGTTAAACTTTACTTTCAAGTGAAGAAATCACACTTTAAAAACCTTATTACCCATACATATGAGTCTTTTAATAGGCTAAGACAATAATATCCTACCCTCATTATCTTTGCTACTATAATTTTTGGAGAGAAGTGATCTCCTGCAGGTTCATCATGGAATTAATCCAAAATTCTACTTACCTAATCAATCTCCACACATCTAAGCAACATACCATTTTTGTATTTTATAAAAAAGAATCCATCTACATGAACATAAGCTATGGATTGAATCCTAAAATACATTCTCTTTGACTTGCCTAAACCAATTAGAAACTCACCTATTTATAAGAATCTTGTCATGTCTTGTATCCAAATTATAGGAGGTAAAAGTGATAACTCTTTAGGCTCACCTTGTCGTGTTAAAATTTCCTCTTTATCCCCTTGAAGGTCCAATTCTAAGTGCTCACATAGGCATTTCCACATTACTAGCTTGGTGACCTTAATATCTACATCATATTCCATCACTTTCATAATCTAGCTTGCCTTCTTTTCATTCAAATCACTATTGAGAAGGAAGCATTTGATGCTTGGGTGGGATAGCATAATGTGTATTTTATTATTTTAGACCATATGTCTGAATTTTTTTAGAATTATTATGATTTCTAAGACCTATTTCTCCATAAATGTATAGCTTTCTTCATATCCTTCAAACCCTTGATTAAATAATGAAATGGGATGCTCAACACCTTCACTATTTTATTGGATCAACATGGTAGATATGGTGTCAATGTTAGAGAAATCATACAAGAAGAAATATTTTGAGAAATCAAGGTTATTCAAAGTAGGTACTTGTGGTATGGTTTACTTTATATCCTCAAAATTGCTCTTCCTTTATTTAGTCCAACTAAATTCTTGGTGTTTCTTTAACATATATGTCAAAGTTTATACAAGGTTGGAAAAAGAAGGTATAAAAATTCTGTGAAGTTTATTTTCCCAAGAAAATTTTGCATTCCCTTCTTTTGTGATTGTAGAGATAAGGCCAAAATGTATTTCACCCTTTCAAGGTTTATGGCCAGCCCTTCCTTAGAGATAATGTGCCCTAATAACTTACCCTCACAGACTGAAAAAACACATTTTTTGGGGTTCAAAGATATCCCAAATTGCCTACATCTTTCAAAAATCAATCTTAGATGAGCTCAATGGTCACTAGCATTCTTTGAAAAATAATAATGTCATCAAGGTAGACTAACACCATATTATTGATCAAACCTTGGAAGGCCATGTCTATAACCTTTTAAAATGTATCCCCTATATTAGATATCCCAAAATGCATATTATTGTAGGCATAGGTTCCCCATTTAGTTGTGAAGGAAATTTTGCATTGGTCTTCTTCATTTACCAAGATCTGGTTATAACCATAACATCCATCCAAGAGGGATAAATATTCAAATCCCATAACCGTTTATAATATTTAGCCCATTTAAGGTAGGGGATAATTGTCCTTCAATAACACCCTATTTAAATCCTTGAAATTGACACATAGCCTGATTTCCCCAATCTTCTTCCTCAAAAGGATTAGATTAATAACCTATGAAGAGTGCTTAATATATAAAATGATATTTTTTCAATTAACTTGATTAACTCTTTCTTAATCAAGATATCAACCTTTGGATTTATAGATCTTTATCTTTATCTTAATGGTTTTTCACTTGGGTCAAGCTCAATGGTGTGTTGAGCTAGTCTAGGGTCAAATACTTTAAGGTCACTATACTCCCATTCAAAGACACTAGAAAAATTTCTATATAAATTAATAGAATCAACCTTCTCAGCCTTGGTGCATACCTTTACCATCTTGAGGAGTTTATCCTTGAAGATTGTAACTCTTTCAAAATATTCCTCATTTACAAACATGCTTTCCTTCTCTCTCTTCATTTGATCTTCTTCATTGAAAATGCTTCAAGGGTTACCAATCATCTAGGGATTTTTTTGAAATATATTTGCACTATTTGGTCACCATATTGATGTTGAAACTTGTCTTGATTTTTTGAGGATAACTCAACTTATTCACATAAAAAAACTAAAATCTATTTATCACTCTCAAAAACTTGCCAACTTGCATTATTATCAGGGATAGATGGCCTAACCACCACTCTTACATATGGTTGATATCTCTCACTCTTAACATCATTTAGATGTCAAAATGATACCCTACTACTACCAACCTATTATCATGTTGATTATTTTTTCTAAGGACTGATTGTAAGTTAAAGGCCTCAAATTATTTAATAAGGTTTCAAATCCTATGCTTGTATGCCTTTAACAATGGATACTTTGTAGTATTCTACCATTTAACTTGATTTAATACTAGTTTAATGTCACCATAGGCTTGTAGCTACTTTATACCTCTCTTACTTTTCCATTAGAGGCCATGCACAAGTCCTTTACATTATGATACATTACAAGAATAGCCAAATTGGAACCTAATGGTAGAAAAGTAATTCTCCTTGGAAGGAGAAATAAGCATTATACTTTCCCCTACTCCATTTTTGTTCCTTAAACCATCAAAAAATAATTTCCACATTCCTTATTCATTCTCATTGGGATTTTAAAGAGATGGTATGACTGCTCCCTCTTCATGCATATAATATACTCTTAGACTAGTCTCTTCAAATGTGTTTAAAAGGATCAAACTCATGATTTTTAGTACCCCATTCATCTAGAAAAAGATCAGATATGCAATCAAGAGATAAAACTAGTTATTGGTCATTAGTATGGTCTCCCTCATAGATGATAGTGAAATACATACTAGATGTATATGGTACATAAGGTTCCACATGAAAATTAGTTAAAGGTTCAGGCTTGATTGAAACCTTAGATCCATATCTAGTCCTAAATGCCATATAGCACAGATTTTAAGTCAACTACCCCACAATATTAATAATGAAGTCCCTTGACAAACATAGAGAAAAATGAGGTGGTACATCCACAACTACAACATATTATGTATGTTAAGCATAGGATATACTGAGAGGGGGGGTGAATCAATATATCATATATCTTATAAATATTTTACTTAACCAAATTTCACTTAATCAAACATTCAAGATATGCAATAAAACTCAAACAATAAACACCACACAAGATAGAGAGAGACACTAGATATAACGTGGAAACCTAATGTGGGAAAAACCATAGAGAACAATCTCAAGTATATGAATGAGCACCAACCCAAACAATATTCACAAGCCAAGTTTGCAGGAGCACCAACCCCTTTGCTAAGCACTAACCCAGCAACTATTCGTGAGCACCAACCCACAAGAGCACCACACCCCTTTACCGAGCACCAACCTAGCTACTATTCTTGAGCACCAACCCATAAGAGCACCAACCCCTTTGCTGAGCACTAACCCAACAACAATTCATGAGCACCAACCCATAAGAGCACCAACCCCTTTGCCGAGCACCAACCTAACAAAAATTTGTGAGCACCAACCCATAGGAGCACCAACGCCTTTGTGTATACCACACACCTATCTCTCAATGTTGCTATCTCAACAAATGATAGATCAATACAACATCTCTTTCCTCTCTCTCACCTTTGCTCTTCTAAGCTAGATATAACAAATACAAATCATATTCATCTCTCACAATTGCTCTTCTAAACTAGATATTACAATATCAAATCAACCTCTTTCTCTCATATATTCAAATGGCTTCTCAAGACTTTATTTACAGCTTTCCAAATGACCTTTGGCCTTCCCCCTTTGTGACCCTTCAATCCTCATGGAAAATGGCACCAAACTTGTATGACCCTTCATTATCAATCCTTTGAAAAGTCATGTGGTGACCCTTCATGATAAAAAACGTCCTTCCCTCTTTTGTCCTCATCTTGGTGACTTTTCGTATTCCTTAAAGTGTCCCTTCATGAGAAATTGTGCCCTTCCTCTTTTGTCTTTACTTGGTGACTCTTGGAATTCTCCAAAATGACTCTTCATGGGAAAATGCATCCCATCCTTCTTTTGTCTTTATCCCATGGCTCTTTGACTTCTCCATGGGCCCTTCTTTTGTCTCATATGCAACCAAAAATATGTTTGTTAATATTAAATAAATATTAACTCATATTAGCCAAGATATATTTATTACAAACAACATTAAATGCAATGGGGCATTTATCACCAATAATGTTAGACCTTTGACATCAATGACAATATTTCCAACAATCTCCCCCTTTGTCATTGATGGCAACCTCAATCCTAAAACTGCCACATCCTATCACCTGTACATACTATCATCTGAAAACATATAGTAACTTCCCCTTACTATAGCAACCTGTACCTGTTCCCTGTACCTATTTTCTGCACCTATACCTGTACCTATTATTCTCCCCCTTTGACATCAATGGCAAAGGGCCTACTTGGAGCTAACACTTAGCTCCCCCTCAACTGATGCTGAACATCAATGGTAGGAAGTAATAGAAATTACTCCCAACTCCTCTCACCGATCTTTGAATGTATCTTTTGATCGTGCCTTTGAGAAGATATCTTACAAAACATATACATTGTTCCCTATCCTTTGAGCATCTGAAATCAACTCATTTGAATCTTTTCTCTTGATCTCAGAACCTTATTTATGAAACTTTAATGTGTATCCTTGATCACATATTTGACTAACACTCAACAGATTATGCTTAAGACCTTTTACATATAAAACATTCTTAGTCTTAGTTCTACCATAATCCAAACTTAAAGTACCTTTTCTGGCTATCCTGGTAGTGGTTTTATCTCTAAATATCACTGTACCACCATTGATCTTCTTTAGAGTTGTAAACTTACTTTTATCACTTGTCATATGCCTCAAACATCCGCTATCAATTAACCATGGCTGATCTTTACCTCTTACATGCAGAGCTGTCTGAACCATCATAGAATCTTTAGGTTGTTTCTTCTGCCATGAACATGTCTGAGCCTTATTCTTGATGAATGGAGATTTTAAACTCTGATACTTCTTGACTGACTTAAACACGCTTCTACAATACTAAGCTATGTGTTTCAAGTTGTTGCACTTGTAGCATACTATGGTCTCTTCATCAAAGCTTGATAGAGGAGCAAAAGAGTTGTGGTTTCTACTTGACTCTCCTTGACTTTCCTTCTTATTTCTAAAATTGTTATCTCTTTTGCTACATTTTAATTTCTTGTGACCATATCCATTATAATAAAAACAATAGCCATAAAAATAAGACCTATTTGTATATCTCTACCCTGATTATCTTTTGTAGCTTTGTTCTCTCCAGCCTTCTCTATTTGAAATGTCCTCTATATTTTTCACTTCTCCCCTTTTTGTTTCCTCTTTTGTAAGAGCTTCAACATAGCTCTTTTTCTTTTCTAATATGATCCCTATCTTATCTAAATTTGCTTTTTGACTTTCCAATATCTTATTTAGTATGTTAGTGCTATCTTCAAATTTTGAATCACTGACTACTTTATCACTGACTGCTTTCTTAATATCTTCTTTTAAAGAGGCAATTTAAATAACATACCTTTGACATTATTTTATTTCTATTTCCAACTATGCTATGAGGTCTTCTTCATTCTTCTTGGCTTCTTCAAAGTGTGCTTGTAGATCTTCAATCATTTCCTTTGACTCTTGTTCATTTTTCTCGATCTGGCACTTTAATCTTCTATTATTCTTTTGAATAGCTTCTAACTCTTCTAAGGAAAAAATGAGCTCTCCTTCCATATTTACTTTAGCTTCCTCTTCTTCTTCTTTATCATCTTCATGTATGGCCATGAATAGAATCTCTTCTTCTGAATCGCTAACTCCACTAACTTCACCTGAGCTAGGATCCTTAGAATACAAGCTCTTCTTCTCAAATCCCTTCTTAGATTTGCCTTTGAAATTCTTCTTGTATGTAGGATTTTATTCTTCATCATCATTAACCTTATCTGGGCATCTAGCTAAAAAATGTCCAATATTTCCACAATTAAAACATTTAAAAGGCAATTTTCCTTGATATTTACCTATTCCTCTTTTCGACTTGTGAATGAAAAGTGCTCCATTGTCATCTTCATCATCACTAGAACTATCACTTGATTCTTGAATCTTAGCTTTCTCCTTCTTTGATGTCTTGAAAGCTGCTTCTCTCTTTGAGGGTTTATCTTGTTCTATCTGCATCTCATATGCTATGAGAATACCATGAAGCTCTTCCATTGTTTCTCCAAGACCTTGAATCTGATTTATGATTTGATCAAATCATAAAATATAACTTGCTATATCTTCTTCTTCTTCCATCTTCAAACTTTCAAACTACCTTCTAAAAGTCTATAGCTTAGCTTGCTGAACCTTTCCATCACCTTTATAAATATTCTCAAGTTTTACCCAAGTTTCATGAGTAGATTTACATTGCATAACTTTAACAAATTTAGATTCACATAAACCACATAAAATATAATTTAAAGCTTTAGCATTATATTCACTTGCCTTCTTTTCTACTGGAGTAATTGCAAATGTTTGTGGCTCTTCATATTCCTCCACCACTACTTTCCATATATTGAATCCAAGGGCCATCAAATAAACCTTCATTCTCATGCTCCAAAAAGCATAATTCATTCCATCAAACAAAGGTGCCTTATTTGTAGAAAATCCTTCCTGTGACCCAGCCATCATGCTTTCCTGATCTACCTTCAAGCTATAAAACTTTTCAAAAAGGAACCTACTCTAATACCAATTGTTAAGCACGGGATATACTGAGAAGGCGGGGTGAATCAATATATCATATATCTTATAAATCTTTTCCTTAACAAAATTTCACTTAATCAAACATTCAAGATATGCAATAAAACTCAAACAATAAACACTACACAAGATAGAGAGAGACACCAGATATAATGTGAAAACCAAATGTGGGAAAAACCACAGAGAAAAATCTCAAGTATATGAATGAGCACCGACCCAAAAAATATTCACAAGCCAAGCTTTTAGGAGCACCAACCCCTTTGCTGAGCACCAACCTAGTAACTATTCATGAGCACCAACCCACAGGAGCACCACACCACTTTGCAAAGCACCAACCCAATTACTATTCATGAGCACCAACCCACAGGAGTACTAACCCCTTTGCTAAGCACCAACCTAGCAACAATTCATGAACACCAACCTAGAGTAGCACCAATCCCTTTGCCGAGCACCAACCCAGCAACAATTCATGAGCACCAACCCATAGGAGCACCAACCCCTTTATGTATACCACACACCTATCTCTCAATGTTTCTATCTCAACAAATTATAGATCAATACAACATCTCTTTCCTCTCTCTCACCTTTGCTCTTCTAAGCTAGATATAACAAATACAAATCATATTCATCTCTCACAATTTCTCTAAGCTAGATATTACAATATCAAATCAACCTCTTTCTCTCATATATTCAAATGGCTTCTCAAGCCTTTATTTATAGCTTTCCAAATGACCTTTGGCCTTCCCCCTTTGTGACCCTTCAATCCTCATGGAAAATGGCACCAAAATTGTATGATCCTTCATATTCAAGCCTTTGAAAAGTCATGTGGTGACCCTTCATGATCAAAAACGTCCTTCCCTCTTTTGTCCTCATCTTGGTGAATTTTCATATTCCTTAAAGTGTCTCTTCATGAGAAATTACGCCTTTCCTCTTTTGTCTTCACTTGGTGACTCTTGGAATTCCCAAAAATGACTCTTCATGGGAAAATGCATCCCATCCTTCTTTTGTCTTTATCTCATGTCTCTTTGACTTCTCCATGGGCCCTTTTTTTGTCTCATATGCAACCAAAAATATATTCGTTAATATTAAATAAATATTAACTCATACTAGCCAAGATATACTTATTACAAACAACATTAAATGCAATGGGGCCTTTATCACCAATAATGCTAGACCTTTGACATCAATGACAATATTTCCAACAATGTATTGGAGAAATTAGGACAAGCATGAAGAGTAAGATATAAACCTTTGATAATGCTAACTATCTTAGCTGCTAATCCATCCAATTATAACAAACCTTTAAAGTTTGGTTCATATTTCAAATTTAACTTGTCAGCTACTTGTTTTGGCATGATTGATTTATTTGCCCCACCATCTATCAAGTAATTATGAACCATTGAGTCTCAAATTATTATAGAGAGGTGCAATGGAGGAGGTTTATCTACTTTATATATTTTAGTTGGCTACCCATCATTATAATTTAATGTATTTGCTAAAACTACCCCCTTCTCACTAGCTTATCTTGAAGATATGTTAAATTTGGACAATTCTTATTAGGACAAGTTAATTTATCTAGGGATTGTTAATGTATCCCTTATTGGTATACTTACATGGACCCTTTTCATATTCTCTACAATGTTTGTGAAAGAGACACTAACCTTAGCTTATCTACTAGGAGCCATAACATTGCCTAGAGATTACAAATTTTGATGCATGAAAGGGCCTTTAGCATTCTAAAAAATATAATTTTATTGAGCATTAGGGACTATATTAGACACACCTACCATTTGGGATGTTGGAGAGTTCATGGTTAGACCATTACCTATCTCTTGATCCTCTTCAACTACTCTTCTTTTTGACTTTGTATTTGTAGCTAGAGGATTTGAGTCCTTATTTAGGGGCCCTTGATAATTCACTGCACATGAATCTCTTTGCCTCTAATTAAAAAAAGTGGCTTCTAATTGAGCATTCCATCCATTCATCTCTCCTTCACTAGATAACTCAACTTGTGTCATAATAAGCATTGTTCCAGATTACACCATAAAAGTTTGAATGAATGCCTCATTTGCATAAATAGATTGATCATAAGGCTGATCCTAAGGAAGATGTTCCTCATACTCCAACACAAGGTTTTTTTGGATAGATACTAATTATTTTTAGGTAGAATGAAAATTTGGATTATGACTATTATATGGTCTTGCTTGAGTTAGCTTCCCTTTCCCTTAAAAATGGCCTTGAAAAAGTGGTCTATTGGCTTGATAGGACTGATAGGGATGATGTGAATAATAGTGACCTTGGTGAGATATCCATTGTTGTTGTTATTGCTTCCTTTTAATATTTTGGATCTATTCTCTAAGGGCGTTTATTACATCTTCATAATTTGACATGCTTGGCTAGTTAGGGGTAGCTTGTTTATGTTTGGGCATATAAATGGTAGCAATAGTGGGTATAGGGGATTGTATATTAGGGAATAATGGCATAAAGGGTCTTAAAGAGACATTCCTAGTATGTATAAGACAATTTTTAACTTTGGTAAATATTTCATAGGAATTAGGTAGTGTTTTTCCTCCCATGGATTTTATCATCAAGGATATATCACTATTAGAATCCCTAAGATAATAGAGAAATGCATGCTGTGTAGTAGGACTCACCAAGATTGGGATTATATCCCATGCTTTTAGAAATCTACTATTAAAATATTATATGATCTCTTGAGGGGACCTTCTGATGGTGGTAAGTTATTTGGTCAATGATACATGGTCACTATTGTCTTCAAATATCTTCATCAAAAGCTCACCCAAGTGATCTCACGAGTCAAGAAAAATAGGGGTTAATGTCCCATACCAATCAAGAGCTATACCCTTGAAGGAGATTTATAACAGACTAGTAGCCATATTCTCTTGAGTGATGTTATGTATATTTAAAAAAAATTCTATGTTACTTATGTGTTCAATAGGAATAATAATAGAATCTCCCATGTAAGAAGGAACACTCTTAATGGCTACCATAGGAATGGCCTCATATTGTGCAAATACTAGAGGGATTTGACCATTGATGGAAACAAAAGGTAGGTTTTTTGTGTTGACATCTTGAAAATTGGACCTAAAAAGAGTCTCTTTATAGGTATATGATCAACAATAGACTTCTTTGGATATGGATGTGTATTAACAAATATTCTTGTTTTGACTAAAAAATAAGGTAACTCTAAAAACTTAAAAGGAATGCCCTTAGTAGAGGATCTTTTAATTACCTTAGGCATAGAATTTGGGAACTAGTATATAATCAAGAGCTAATGCTCATTGGAGTCACTAGATACTACATGAATGAGGATATTATAGCTTCAAATTTATCAATACTAGTATAAATCTTAGACTAACTTCTTGCACTATAGGTCCCACTAGGCATGCTATAACTATTATCACCCAAATTTACACACTTAGAAGGTTGGTCAAGCCTTCTCAATTTGGAGTAACATGGAAATACCTCTAGGTGTGGGTAACCTACTTGAAGAGGTGAATATCTAAATTATGTACCAATGTTAACTCCATAACTTTCTAATACTTACACTAAGGAACCATCTATAATACTGATCTCACCACTCAAAGACAACCTTTCCAACATAAGTGTTTCAAAATAATGGTTACTTGAAATGCATTAGTCAAGGTGAATAATTAATAAGCCTAATAATAGGTAATAATAACCCTTATAACTCTTAAACTATGCAAGGATACTCACACACATCATATGACCTATTAGAAGATAATTTACTCACACTAAGGCATAAAATAAATGGATGAATGAAAAGGAAATAAAAATACCACTTCTCATTCAATAAAAAAATAATTTCAAACACTAAATCAAAGATTGAGACAACTTAGAATCATCTTGAATCTTATTCTATAGGTAAAACAAGTATCAAATTTAGCAGGGCTTCACCATACCAACTTGTGTATTTTTTTTAATACCAAAAAAAGGGCCAAATATATAGAAGAGAAGAAAGAAGGTAGAGAGAGAGAATGAAAGATAAGTTCATGACGAATACCTTCACATGATGAAATTAGTTACATTCAATAAAAAAAGGTGATAAATAGTCCAAAGAAGTCTCCTTTGGCATGTGTCCATCTTGTGAATGATGATCTTGCACAAGTGTGGCGATGAGGCTCTTCACCTTCTTTAATAAGTCATCATGTTTGAAACTATCTTTGAGAATTTTAAATTTTATTTACACATTGATCTGATTTATGAATGCTCCTTTTGATACCTTAATCTATTATCTTCTTCATCATGAATAATATTCTTTGTTGGCCATATAGGCCTATTAAACATTTAGGCTCAATTACTTGACACTAGCCATTTGAATGGATATGAAAACATCAAATGAACCTAAAATAGGGTTGAGGGATATTTTTATAGGTATCTACTACATCTTAGTCCATGATGTACACTTCAAAAGAGCTTAAACTCTATTGTTCTTAACCTTCTAGGTGACCATGTCACTCTCTTACTAGCAGCTTCAAATTACCTTCTTGGTACAAATCTATAGGATCAATAATAGGGGTAGATAAATGAATTTTTAGGCTTGGTATTGTATAAAATAATCTAAGACATATTCCCTAATGGTTTTCACTTGTTCACCTACCTTAGAACCTTGATTTAACTTTGAAAAACTTGTAAAAAAGGGGCATTTGGAGGCATATCTCTCAAATTCTTCTTTATCAATCTATTACTAGAGTTTTATTAGGGTTTATACATGATTAGGTTCTTAACAATAGTTCATAGAGTTTTATGTCTTAACCTCTAAACCAATTTCACTAAATTTAAGTACACAAGGTTACCCAACTATCCTTAAGAGATTATGGTCCCATGAAACTTCTCCATATTGTTATGAGCAAAACTTTGTGGCTTCTCAGGTGGAAAGTTTGTAGTGAAGAGGGTTGAGAAGGTCTTTTGGATAAAATGTTAATTTTAATGTTTTTATTTTCCTAGAGGTGCCTTTATAGGGTTTACTATATCACCTTGTATACTTTCTAGTGCCTTTAATCTATCTTAGAAGCTTAATATTTCCACAAGAGTGGAACTTGAGGTCTTGAGGGATTATAAAGGGTTTTAGGCCTTCATAAGGTTTTGACTAATTTTGTGTGCAAAATAACACTAGTAGGTGATCATGGTATATTAAAATATTTTATATTATTTTCCCCATTCTATTCCACTCTCTAGGTAGTTCTTTATTTACCTAGATCCCTGATATTCTCCATGAGGCTTTACAAAGGTCCTTGAGGGACTATAATCTTATCCATAGGATTTTAAGCTCCTGACTATGTTTTATCATTTCCAAACCTATAATAATATATGTGAAACCTTATATACCTTTTTTTATACCTCTTAGTGACTTATTTATGCTTGGGACTATGCAATTCAACCTTTCAACTCACCTTGGGGTTCTTCATAACACATTGTCCATTGATTAGGTCCTTGAAGAGGATTGTAAGTGTAGAGCATAAGGTATTTATTTTATATGAGATTAAGGATATTATATAATATTTTTTCACTCATGGGAAATATATATACTATCCTTAAACATGTCAATATTTCCTCATAATGGTTTGGAGGATGTGCTCATGTTTTTTCACATTACCCAGTCTATAGGTAAAACTTGAGAAGTTTGTTGTAGGTGTCTCTAGGGTATTGAAACTCCTATGGGTTAAAATGGAAAATTTTAATGTTTTATACACTTTCTCACATGATCCTTTAATTATTTTAGTGAATTTAGGGACCTAAAAACCTCAATATTACTTGGAATTCTCTTCCTTCTATGACTACAACCATATGAGCTAAGAAGCCTTAGTTGGCTGTAGGTGGTTACATATTTGCCATTTCTCATATCTAAGTCATATAACCATCCTAATACATTAAATTTATTGACAATGATCCTAAAATATTTTTAAAATTTTGATGAGGCAAAATACCCCTTATAACTTAGAGACCTTTTGTGAAATGGCCTTGTCTATGAACAAGATGCATAAGGGTTATGGATGGTCTTTTATATGTAGAGATTCATGTGAGTTTAGAAATTCTGTAGTGCCCTTATCTCATTATGTTGTGGGATAGTTTACTTACATGTGACTCCATACTCATTTGTCCTTGAAAGCATCCCTTTATTGAACAACACTTAGTCTACCTACAAACTCATGTATAGACCTATGATGGTGAATGTGTATCTTTATTAATGTGCAAGGTCATTGTTACTGATCTTTGGTTATCTTAGATAGATAATTTTAGGACTTAATGATGTCTACATGGATTTTTTATACCTGAATAAATGCACTCATGAGATCAACATACTTTTGAAGCTTCATCTCTCATGAAAACACTAACTTTATCAACATAACACTCACCATAAAAGAGAGAATAAGCTTGTGTATCCTTTCAAAAGTTTTATATCATGTAATATATAAATATACATAAGCATCAACAACCTTATTTGAGTACACAAAATTGATTTTCCCCTATAAAACTGATGCCTTAGGGTTTGATAGAGACTTTTGACTACTTATTTTGTTAGTGATGGTTCATAGATTTTAGCTCCTTAAACCCTAAGATCTCTTTATGTATTTGAATCCCATGAGGGGTCTTTCCTATGCCTAGGGGATTTTTACCAATTCCTTCACATGTTTATGAAACAAGAATATCAAGATGGATTTCTCAAGCTTGTGAAGAGATTTAAATAGGCCTAACTGATTTATTGCATCTGTAAAACCTACAAAAATTTCTAATGAATGACTTGTGCCCTTGAAACCTTCAATAAGGTTGTGCAAATGATTGATCCAAGATTGTGCATCTTCATTTACTCTGATTGCTTTATTGTAATTATGAAAGAGAATATTTGTGTACCATATGATAATCAAACCTACTTTGATGACATATTATGACATTGGAATCTCTTCTTCTTACCTTCTAGGTGTTCTTAGACGTACATTTCACCAAAGTGATCCTTATGATTTAATCTAATAGACATTTGATTCATGTATAAAGTATAAAAGTGACTTAAAGGTATGAAAACTTCTAATACATGACATAATAAACCATACTATGAACCTTGAATTCATTTTTATGACTATATATTTTTCTAAGACCCCACTTTATGACCTAAACATGATTTTGACTTAGCACAAAGGTATGACACAAGGAGAGACCTCAAAAAGCAATGAAACCATGTTATTGATAAACCTTAACATCTTTGAAACATGTTATTTTCTATTTTAAACCTTTGAAAAGACTTGAACCCTCCATTATCACTTAATGACAATCCTCTAAAGGTATAATACATTGTATTATGACTCAAGACATGGCACTTCAATGTGAATTTTCAAACCACTTTAGTACGCATAGATGAGACCTTAAACTCTGCTAAAACACATTTACAAGGATCATGAAAAGTGACTTTTGAATGCACAAGACCTTATAGCTTGACTCAAGACCATCATTAACACCATGGAGAGAGAAAATACAATGGAAACATCAAGAGGAAAGACCATTACAATCTTATATGAAAGGCAAGAGGATTAGGCAAATTATTTGAATAATATGAGGACAAAGGTGGTTAAATTTTTGCCAATAGGTAGGTGAGGGTAGGTGGTGAGGAATTTTAAATTTATTAAGAATTGTGAAAGCTTGATTAGTGTTTAAATGAGATGATAAGAGGATGATTAATTGGTATGAATATTAATGTGATGATGGGGTAAGGTTAATATGACGAAGGAAATATAAATAAGGATGTTATAGTGATGTTAAGATAATGTTAATATGATTTTAATGTGTGATGATGATAATAAAAATATAATTATTAAAATTAGATGATTTTAGATGTATACAGGAAGAATAGGGATATTTTTTTTTAATGCAAACTTATGTTGATAAGATTTTGTAATAAATTTGATAAGTTTGCCAAGATTATTAAAAGAAAATAATTGAGTGTGCATTTATATTGGTTCAAGAGGGAAAAATATTCATTGAAGAGTTTTATAATATAAATTCCAATCTTAAGGATACTTTCCTTTTTAAAATTTTGACTATTTAGATGGAAGGACAGGATGAACAACATAGATAGGAATGTTGAACATTCTTGTCCCTTTAAGAAAGGCACTGAGCTTTGGGTTTGAATCAGGTCATATGGATGCATAAATGTGTTTTCATCAATAATATCATTTCTATAGGTGACAATAGATGGAATTGTCATGAAAATGTCTTCTCTTATGTTTAGGATATGTCAAATCAGTGAAATAAGTGTTAATTGAGTGCACATGTCAATTAATGATAAAATAAATAAAATATATGTGATTAAGTATTCATGATCAAATTTAGGTTACTATAATTGACCCCCATTAGTCTATAAATTAAATTAATATATTAAAATAAATCCATACTTTAACGTGTAAAACACACTTTTTTTTAGATGCATACTTCAATCATACAAGGCACTATACTATTTGGCAAACACTATGAAACACATGAATTAGTTATTTCATTCCTTTGAAAATTTAAATTTGAAAAATTGAATTTGAACATTTTAAACTTTTCTTAAATTTTGACAATTGTAATTTAAAATTAAATTTGTTAAATTGAAAATTTCTTGTATTTGATTGACTTGAAAATTGAAATGAGAGTTGTAAAATGAATACACTTATATGTGTGGCATCTGTCCTATTTTTGTGAATTTTATTGGTGATTATTCTTCCTTGAAGCATTGGATAAATAGTGCTTCCCATGAATCACTTGGATAAGATGGATATTTATCAAAACTATTGGATAAAAATTGGGGGTGATCAATCCCCAACTTTCATTTGCTCTTTTGAAGTGAAAATATTGCTTATTGAAAAATGTTGAAACTTGATTATTTATGTCCATATTTTTAACCCCAATATGTAAATGGGTGGGAATCCTAAATGATTTACACACATAATGCTGGAGTAATAATTTACTCCAACATTATGTCATTAACTATGGAACTAAAACTGAATCAACCAATGCATATGTCTTATAGACTTAATTGAAAAATCTTAGTATGTCTTGGTATATCCTATATTTGACAACATGATTATAAGAGAATGGAGTACACCCATGATACTATCATGTACACAATTAATAAATGTGGCATAAAAGTATATCATGCCCCCATTGTAATTTTATAATTTGAAATTATATGAATTTACTGCTTGAGACTAGAAATAGGAGTTCATATGCAATGGCATCTACTCCCATAATATGTGCCAATAATTGAATTTACAACTTAAATCTTTAAAACTATGATTTCTCTTGAAAATGAATTATCTCATATATGAGAATCCCATTGAAATTCCCCCCATTTGAGGTGAGGTAATTTTCTCATGAAAATTCACTCATCTCAAAATAAAAGTTAACTTGAAACGTGTGTAGTAAGATGTTGTCATTGAAAATTATAACATATGGAAAAGTGTTAACATAGTGAAGTTTAAAGTTTTGTATAGAAATTAAGAAGGAAAACCTATAATATGTATCAATGAATCTCATGAAATTAATATGTCAGTATGATAGGATGCATGGTATGGATCATGGCACTTATCAAACTCATCAAGCTCAAAAAACACACACACAACAAGCACAAATGATAAAAAATTGACATAGATAGGATAATGGCCAAAATAAAGGAATGCTAAAATGTCCTAAATAAAATGTATAGACATGAGTAATGTGATAA